>JAGMVL010001591.1:0-527508 GCA_019202695.1 Populus x sibirica
AAAACCTCAAAACCTCAAAACCCGAAACTTGAAAACCCTAAAGTCCTATATCCTAAAACCCTAAAATCATAAACCTTAAATGTGAATCTTGAAACCCCAAACTGAAAACCTCAAACCCATAACCCTAAAACCTTAAACCCTAAACTCTAAAATCTTTAACCATAAATTTCAACCCTTAAACTCCAAACCTCAAACCCTAAACCCTAATAATTTTTTAACTCTAGGATTCACAAACATTAAGTTTAGTTCACTCTTATTTAAACTCATTTTAAATGTTTTTAGCAATTTCTTAAATTTTATGTCCAGGGATTTATAGCGAGTTTGTCAAACATTCTGGTGCGTTCGTTGCACACACTTGCCACTTTTTTATTTTTATTATATTATATTTTATATAATAACAAAAAAAATCATTGTGAATATAAAAAAAAAACCTTGATCATCAATTTGTTAATAACTAATAAATCTGTTGAAAAGACCTCAATGTCCCAAATTACAATCTCAAGGATTATTATTTTTTTGTAAAAAGAGCAAAAACATCACTATGCTATTTTGTTAAAATTAATTCATGTTTATTCAAAGATTATTCATTACCTAATTATTCAATCACATGGCTGACTGATTGAAAAAAAAAATATTCTTTGAGTTACTAACAATTTAAAATTACTTAATAATTAAAAAAAAAACCAAGAAAAGCCAAGAATTGAGATTTCAATACTTCAATAAGATGCCCATGTCGCCGGCTCCGATGGTTTCAATTCCTGAAGCAAGTTTGACTCAAACCCACCTATTTTCTGTAATAGTTTACCGATGAGGTCCCCGGCTATGTAAGAAGCACCCGAAGCCATAAGCCCAATGCTAAAAAAGTATAATGCAGTGCTGATGTATGGCTTGGGTTGCTTCCTCTGAATGTGGGCCTTCCCTACAGCAAGCAATATGATGCAAAAAAGAGAGGCCCCACCAACTGCTGCAAGCTTAAGTTCTCTATCATCACTCTTCCGAAACAAGAATCCATACATGACAGGAGGCAGGAGCCCAAAAACAAGGAATGATAAAATAGATACTGTTGCATGGAATGAAAAGTTGTCCCGTCGTCCTAGTGTTTCTTGGTAACGATCCTCCTGCTCATTCACTTGATTGGAACGATCATTTTTCAGATCCACAAGCTGCAAAAACAATACCAAAACTAGATGAAACAAACAGAAGAAGAATCGAACTTAAGGCCTCGGGCTCAACCGCATTTGATATTTCTTGTATACTATATGGAAATAATAAAAACAAAATATAAGCCAAATGATAGCCCTTTTACTACATATTAAATTTCTTATACATGCTTATTGTCAACAAGGGCTGCCAAGTTTACTCACATTATGACCAATTATGAAAAGTCCTCCAATCAAATTTGCCAAGCCAAGAGCTATAATGTTCACTGCAGAAACAGCAGGTCAATAACGTCACAAGTTGCCGTTACTGATCAAATATTTATTTCTACTGAACTCAAAAGGAGAAATGACAAACGAAATATGAGACATGAAATATAATTTGTTGAAAGGAAGCTTATGTTCACAAACTTCAGAAACAGATTGATTACACAGGTTCCTCTTACCATATAAAAACAGAACCACATTAAAAATGTTGCAAATTAATTCAAAAGGTGATAAAACTAGATTGAATTTGTTCAGAAAACTAATCTGTACAATTGAGTTGAATTTAGGGATAAAAAAATGACACTTACAATTTGCAGCACCAGCACCAGCAGCAGAAGACACTACACTTAAACTTGAAATTGATTCTATTAAACCGCCATAGACAATGCTTTTTATAATTTCCCATTGCCGGGATTCACCTACTCCAGCACCAGGTTCACCCATATTTGTCTTGTTCGTACTGTTCAGCAAACTCGTGGGTTCTACTGAATCAATACAGACAATCTCAGAATCTCCACGTTTTGGTGGCTCCTTTTCAATGGTGACTATGACATCATTTCCTGCATCATATCTTCATGTCAAAACAGTCTCACAGATAACAATAATAATGAAGACATTTCTAGCTCAACCAGCTGGCATTGCAACTGTTGATCTCTGGTGTAAGGAAAAAAACACATTCTAGAATAAAATTTGACAGCAGAATCAAGTTACAATTAGGAAAACCTGTCCAGTTCAAATGAGGGAGAATTTCGAGACCCCTGAGTCTTGTGCATACCTATATTTTTGTTTTTGACAGAATTAACTGCATCTTCTCCAATATTGACTCTCTCCTTTTCAGGCCTTGAGGTTCCTTGGCTCAAAGAATTTAGAGCACCTTTTCCAACTTCATAGTATTTCAAAGCAGCATCATTTATAAATCCTTCTTTAGAATACAATTGAGAGGGTAATGAGGTTCCTTGTGTTGACGAGGCCCGACCATTTTGTAAAGGTTTTTCATTCCCTTTTGCCATGTTGAAATTCTCTTCTATTCGTATCTCTGACTGCTCAAGGATTAAAGATATGGAAGTTGAATACTCTGGAGGATTCACTCCGCCTTGCCAGGGTTGGAGTGATGCATTTTCCTTTAGGCCCTCTATGCTACCTGAAGAGTATGGTAACTGTTGAACAGTATCCACGATAGCATGGTTCACTGAAGACCCACCTGCACAAGATCGCGCAGAAAAAATTTAGTATGGTGTATTAGTGTCACTGTGGTAAATTTACTGCTGAAGCAACAAAAAAAAAACAAATGGTGCGCAGACATTCAGAGCACAAATGTGATGAGAACACAATCATGCATGTGCAGACACATCAAACAAAGAAAATTGCACTTGCACACAGAAACTCTTAACATGTGGGTGTCAAGACCACAAATCGCTCACATTATATTGGCTCATCCAAATAATGTGGTAAAGTGAAAGTCCACGGTATAATACTTTTCCTTGGCATTAGACTGGCCAACAATGAATACAGGCATATTCATAACTCAAGAAAAGACAAGACCATAAAGCCTTCCCAATCCCACCAGTACGAAATTCACAAAATGAAATATAACTACGCATTAGGAGGTACAAAAAAATGGATATATAACCAAAAAGCATCTTTCCAAATCATCATGACTCGTACTCATTCTTTTAACAAGGGAACTTAAAGTTCTGTCATACCTGAGTTTTCAGCTGCATCACCTGATTTCTCTCTTGCACTGTTCAATGTAGTTTCAGCAAATTTTGTTTCCCTTGAAGAAATTACAATCCCCATTCCATCTTTAAGAGAAGCACCCCCTATATCATCTACTGCAATAGAAGAAGATTCAACTGGTGGCAAATCAATAGAAAGGAGAGGAGAATTTTGATCTGCAAGTATCCCATTCCTAGTTGTCAAATTGGAATTGAGGTTTATTCCTTGTGGTGATTTATCATGCAATAATGGCTCCATTGTTGAAGGATTCAGAGATTCTGTTCCACTTTGGTGAGGCTTAGAATAAGAACCTTCTGGATGTTCTCCAATTTTGACTGTAGTTCTTTCAGCATGTGGCATTACTGAATGATCGCTTCCATTTGAGGATGAAACATTGTTAGGAAAACCTGATGAGGTGTCCTGATTCATTCCACATACTTGAGTGTGGTCCACTACAGCATTACCTGCAACAGCATATCAAATAAGCATTCCTGTGGTGTGAAAATCCTTGCATTCATATAAGTTTTAACATCTGCACACAACTACCTGATGTACATTGGTATGGTCTCAGCCGGTCTCATTAGGCATGATATGTAATTAACTTTGGCTGGAACCAATTTGTCAATAAATTGCATACTTCTAGTAACATTACATGTGAAAGAAACAAGCATAGCAAATTGATAATGCCAAAGGTTCTAAAATAACATTCCTAGAAACAACCTCTTTACATAGAAATGCAAATTTAAATCTCATTTGTAAAGATCAGCATATTGCAACCACAGATAATGTGATCCGGCTTGTTCCAATGTTAAAGTCAATTAAATATAGTATTGCTGGAAATGCCATCTTACTTTAACAGTATCATTGTTGCTAAATCTTGGTAGCAAGACAGCATTTCCAAGTGTAACTAACAATCTCTCTTTCCCCGGTCCCAACTCACAAACATCAACATGTTAAAGTAACAGCAGTAGGCCAGGCTTAAAGTTAATAAGAAACAAGATGCAAGAAATGTTTCCTGTCAAAAAACAAAGAAGCAAGAACTGTAGCCAAACGAGAGTATGAAACCTTTTCCAAACAAGCAGCGTCATGTTTAAAATTTCAGAGCAAGCATTAAAGGCACAGGGAACAATCCTGAACAATATAAAAGGTCTCGAGCAAACATCATTGTGCTAATGAGTCAATTGCAGATAAAATAACTGCATTACCTTGCTCAGTGGTTGTTTTCCTCTTATGCGTTGCAAAAATAGATAAGAACCAGTTTGTGTTGGTTGTTGATATCTTCGGAGGAACTTGTTCATTTTCATTCTCAGTGGATGATACCCGAAACAATTTAAAACCATTTCCTGGAAAATTCAACAAAAGAGTTAAACTAGCAGAGCAGATATGGCTCTTGATAGAATGCATAAGTCAAGAACATTGGATTTGGATCCTAAGTCATTGACGAGAGCTTCTAAGTATGATAGCCTCGGTTTAAAAATCCATCCAAAAATGAAGACTACCCAAATTGGTGGAATCCTGTGCGCCAATAAAATGGGGGAAGAAAAGGAAAACAAAGAATAAAGATAACTACCCTCATACACGAACTCATTATCATCAGCCAAATGGCAGAGCATTTTATACACTCATCATCATTTTTTTTCCTTCAATCAGAAAAGACATATTCACTAAATGATACTTGATACTGTCATGATAAAATCAATATTAAATTGAATCACTGAGAAAGCAAAGACTGCCTAAAAAGCATTACAAAAAGGATACAAATTAGAAGCTACCACGAACGACTTGACTGAGAATCGAAATATCTTAGGATCTGAATCAAGATTTTATCAACCACGTTTCATTTTGAAACAAAGTGAAACAGAAGTTGGAAGCATTAAACAGTAAAGAATTAAAAAAAAAAATGTGTACATGTGATATGTAGTTAAAAATAACAAACACAACTTCGACAAGATAAGAAATCACAACCTGAAGAATAAACTATCAGACTAAACTTTGGTGATATGTGCACACATCAACTCGCATAATAAGGACTCTTCTATCTCTCATCATGACCAACTAGTGTTTGATAGGTTGCTAATTAATGCTCATTCTAAGCAATAACATCCATATAAAGGTATATTAAGACATTTGAAGCGGTAACTTCCTAAAAATCATAAGCAGGAAGCACATCAATCACCGTTCTTACAAGCTACCATGCTTAAGATAATAAAAGATTAAAATAATGTATATTTTTCAGTGAGCAGAGATCACTACTATACCTGCAGGAATAAAGAAGCTGAAACATGATAAGCATCTGAATACATCTGGTTGTCTATCACCATTGTATTCATCGACTGCAGGTGTTGGGATATCATTTGAACCAATGTTAGCTATATCATGACTTGGACCATTGGCTGAATCTGCAGAACTGGCATCTGAATAGGTAGAATTGGCATCTGACTGAGAGGGAAGAATTGTGTCAGCTTTTGTGTGTTTTGGTTTACGGGGTGCTTTATGAATCTTTCGTGTTCTTCTACGAAGGATAACCCTTCTGGTTATACAAGAATTACAATTAGGGCAATACAAATCATGTGTATTCTGCTTCTCTAACACCTTCTCAACATCTAATTCTGTCACTTCCTGGTCTGTTTCTTCTATCAAGTCCAGATCTCCAACTACTCTAGTTTCACTGTCAGAGGGTTTTGATTTAATATTGTGTTCTTCAAATGTACCTTCTAAAGGTGTAAGACTTGAACTAGAAAGCCCTTCATTGTCCAAATTTTCCCTTGATTGAAGGTTGACATCTTTGATTAGACTTTTCTGAATCTCAGAATTCTTTATAAGGACTTCCACATCTCCGGGACTTGTCTCAAAAACAGAACATGTAACACCACCACATCTCACGTCTGAAACTCCATCAATGGAATCAGCACCTGCATTCATGCAGAAGGCGAGCATTTCATTTGCAGAACATGGATCAATAAACTATATGCACAATTACAATTTCGATACACAAAGATATCTGAAGAATAGCGGAGGATCATGCAAAAGTAGCAAATTCACGATAGTGCAATGGCAAGTGGTAATGTTGGTTATCATCCCGTAATTGATACATCTCATTTATTTATAATAATCTTGAATCTCGTATCTACAGATAGGCAAATTTTGGTAATGAGAAATGATAACATAAAACGAATATCTCACAAAAGTAGCTTCCTGTGAGAACATTACGGAATTGGGATCATGCTGCAAATAGGAGGCTGATTAACTTAATTTTATCCTACAATTGTTGGCATGGACTAGAAAAGGCAGCATGCTGGAATATAGTAGAATAGAACCGATAAATCAGAGGACTGAACGGCACTGCGAATATTTAGCAGTTTCACTAACAGTAAGTGGCACTCTCATGCTGAGAAATATTTGGCAGCCACTGACCTTATGTGTCAAAAACGAAACGTGGTTCCTGTTTATTGAAATTTTCGAAATTTATGAGCATGTGGGAGCACTGTTTATGATTCTGAACATGACCAATCCACGGAGTTCCAACGTAGGAGGTCCAGTTGCAGTAGCATTCCAATTAGATTATTGAATTGAAAAGAAATGGCAATCGATCCAACAATTGAAATCAACAGAAAGAAATCTTGATTTCTATAACTTATTTGTGTGTCCAAGAAGAAGAAGAAGAGGAGGAGGGTTAAGGTGTTATTGATTTAAGTAAAATTAAGCGGGAGGGGAGGTCGGATGGATATATTGGAAAAGAAGAGAAATGGTGACAAGATTTAGGAGCAGCATACCTTGGTTTTGGTCAAAGTAAACGCTATCTAGATGGTGGACTCTCTCCTCATCCCCACTGTGTTTATGTGGAGATCCACAGGGAGATGATACTCCTACTTTCGGAGTCTCTGAGTGGTCATTAATGCTGCTGCTGCTGCTGCTAATAAGGCTACTAATTCCATTTCCATTTTCATTACCATTGCCATTACCATCATCGTTGGTAGAGGAAATATTGGCAAGCAGAGTAGTAGTGTCTGCAGCAGTGTTGCTGTGCTGAAACTGCCTGGTTTGCAGAGACAGCACTTCCTCCTCCTCCTCCTCCTCCTCCTCCTCCAACACCAATTTGTGTTCCTGGCGTTCCATTGGTATTTTGTTAGCGAGGGAGTGAGTTGGTGATGCTATTCTACAATTTCTACTTGATACTTTGAGAGAGGGAGAAGTCTCTAAGGTGAGGCTGAGCTATTTTTTCCTTGGTGTCAAACGAGTGCTTGATAGCCACTCGCTGCTTTTAGGCCTTTGCTCTTACTTGTCCAGCCCACAATAAAGGTAGTTGTGCTTACTGCTTAGTGCTGCTACCTTTATTTCCATTTCTACGAGGAATGATGAAATATTATGATAATTGTAGCTTATTTCATCATGTGTTGAATTTATTTTTTAAATATCATTAATTTGAATGATATAAAATTTAGAATTATCTGATTGGGTTCATCCAAGTCAACTCATATTAGTTTTTCTAGTTAGATACTGGTCATACAAAGACAAATCCTTTTAAAAAAATATTTTTATGACCCAACTCTCAAGTATGAGAAATTCCTCTGAGTTAAGATCTCGGATAGATGAGATTGGAAACTTAGTGAGTTAGACTGACAAACACCAAAATCTCATGGCTCTTGCTAGAAAAATGACTAAAGGTTTCAATCATTAAAGAGGAATACCCTGAACTAAAAAGGGGATGTTTTTATGAACAAATCTCGTCAGATCTTATCCACACCGCTGAACGCTCTGCTCATACGGATAAAGCTCACTCAAAACTGCCCGGGAAGAAAACTCAAACGAAGTGCTTCGCCTTTAAACCCTAAAAAGAAAGGTGCTACACTAATTATAGTAACCAGAAGAGGGCCTAAGCCCCAGATGCTATCTCCAACCGAGCAAAGGGCCTTGTTAATAAATACCTAAATAGGCGTGGCTCGGGTTCTTAGTCTAGCAAAAACTGCCTATTAACTTTAGGATCTTGAAGATTTAGTTGATATGCGCGTAAACTGACCCGAACACCCATTATTATCAAAAATAAATAAAAAATAGCTATGATTAATTATGGTCTCTCACTCTCCGCCATTTCTACATGGCTAATTTTTTATATTTATATGAAAATATATTAAAATAATATTTTTTTATTTTTAAAATTTATTTTTAATATTAATATATTAAAAAATTAACTTTAAACAAAAAATATATTCTTAATTTTTTTATAAATAGTATTTTTGTTGTAAAAATAAACAAGGTCTAACAATTATGCTATCCAAATCTTTAACTATGGACCGTTCCATCCTCTTTCTTAAAGATTACTATTATATATTTACAATAATTAACAAAAAGAAACTAAAATACAAAATGATATTATGAAGATTTTTTTAAATTTTTTTTCTCTTTCTCTAACACATTTTATGAGAAGTAATTTAGTATAAAGTCAAATATATCATCTCTAAAGAAATGTGGCATTGTTGTAATTCCTTGCATTTCTTTTTCTTTCTACAATTCTTAGTCTTTTCTCTTACTGTTCATTCACTTTGGAATATATATATGTGTGTGTGTAATGGCCCAAAATTATCCAAGAGGCTGAGTTATTTCTCGTAGAACAAACCCAAAACGCAAAGACCTTATAACCTGAGGTTAAACTACCTAGCTCATTTTTGTTAAGCTCATTTTGTTAAGCCCGTAGACCCTTTATTTTTTATATGGTTGTATTTAGGGTGGAGTGGGATCTTATTTTTTAACAAAAAAAAAAAAAAACTAAACTAAATGATGCATTGTTTGTTTTGTCCATATTCGGCCATTATGATAACAGTAAAAACCAGGGTTTAAGGTTTTTTTAATCTAAAAACTTATTTTTCAGTTTATTTTTTTGACCCAAAAACACCTACTAAACACTTTAAAAACCAAAATTGAATTGGAAAAAAAATTGAGGTGCTCAAATTTAAAAATTTATATAATTTTTAAAGTTAGAGGACTAAAATGTATCTTTCTTGAAACTTTTAACATGACACTCATATTTTGTGCCCTTTTTATTTTAGTCCCTTTTCTTTCAACTTCACCCTTAACTAAAAAAATCAGAAATAATTGACCTTTAATTAAAATTAAATTGCATAAGATAAAATTTTGAGAACCAAAATGAAATTGCAAAAATTGCATAGTACCATCCATAGTATTTTGCGTGCAAGTGAACAAAGGTGGCTTCTACAGTAAAATACCCAAAGGCGCCTTTTACACTAATTAATTCCTTGCATGCAGTCAAGGAATCATTTTATACAGTATATTTTATCCACGAAACCGTTTGGCGCTAGGATTGATAATGAATAATTGAAGATATAGTATATCAGAAAAAGTAAATTGCTGATAAATCTAAATTTAATAAGATTAAAAAACCCAGTAAAACATTTTTATGGGCTCGGGTTATCACGTCCGAGCCCAACTTTTATCAAGATGCACTGGAACATGCATGTGGCGGGTGTGCACCCCAGCATCCACATGAGCTCGGGCTACCATGTCTGAGCCTAATGTAATTGGGCTCAACTAGTATACTTGGATTTATTTTTCAACTTTAATGAGCTCATTCACTTTATTTGGAGCCAACACTTCATTGTAAAAAATTTCAAGACCCCACGTGAGTCTCTCGATATTTTATATTGATGTAATACATATCACAGAGATGAAGGGACTCTTCAATCTCTCCTATCTATAGAAGGACAAGACTCATAAGCTATAAATACCCCATGAATTTTTTAAATTTCAGGTTCACAATTCATTCTCAACATTTTTTAGCGTATATATTCTCATAATATATATATCTAAAATATCATTGTTTTCTCTCTCTAAAAAAATATTTAAGCTTCTAAGAATCCTCAAATCTAATAAATAGGATCTTTTACATGTACTAATCATCTTAGCTAGAGAAAATAGATCAAATTATTAAAATTAAGAAATTAACTATTTATTTAACAAATAAACCTAATTTCTAAGCTACTTGAATTTTTTAACTTGATGTAGTTAAAAGAATAACTTGATGTATTTAAAAGAATAAATTGAACTCATGATGAATCAATAATATACAACAGTGTGTGTATATGTATATATCTAAATTAATTTTCTCTCTATACTTTTTGGTGACAAGATCAATGATAATGAGCAGTGCTGTCTGTCTTATGTGCAGAACATATCACAGTTTTAGTTAGAGAGACGGATGCCATCCATATGCGAAATTAATAATAGTGTGTGTGTGTGATGGATTGCCTTTAATTTCAACTATATATGTGTGTGCGCGCGAGAAAAATCAATTTGTAATTAAATTCTTATCTCTAGACCCTTGTGCATGTTTTATGCCGAAAGCTGGCTTTGCTGACATGAATAGGGCTTAAGAGATGCAACCAAGAGCAAAACTCCAATCTTTTCCTCCGCATCCCGGGAATATCCACCTACATATTCCTTATTGCACATTGATAATTGTGAAATAGGAATATAAATATCCTCGTATGTAAGCTAATTATTATACCTAACAGAATGCAAGTGAATCTCAAGTTGTGTATTCTAGCGTAGTGTGGAATCAATTACAAGAGAAGCTATAGCACCCAGAGCTAGCAAAATGCTCAAGATGTCCCCCAAACCCCAAGATCTTGTCATAGAGGTGGAGGAAAACAAGAGTAGTAAAGATACTAATGTAGTTGATATTGAGAACGATAAGAAGAAGGATAAGAAGATCATCAATAAACCTATGCCATTTCATAAGCTGTTGAGCTACGCTGATGCGGTGGATTGGCTACTTATGGCTCTCGGAACCTTGGGTTCTATCATCCATGGCACGGCTCAACCCATAGGGTATCTCTTGCTAGGTAAAGCCCTCAATGCATTTGGAAGCAACATCGGAGACGATGCTGCCATGGTTAAAGCCCTCGACAAGGTACGTATATATATGTATATATGTAATATTCCCATGCAAATCTGTATATCTATCTATCTATCTATCTTCAAAATGTGTACATCTATATACCTGTAGGTTATTCCGTTCGTGTGGTACATGGCCATCGCCACCTTTCCAGCTGGAATACTGGGTAAGTTGATTTTATGCATCCCATCATTAGATCTTAAAAAAAAAAAACTATTTTCAACATGCATGCCAAGGCAACTTATTCAATGTATTGATCGAAACACAAAGACGTCAATATTGACTTTGTATCTCACGTGAATGTACATGCACTTGGAATTAATTAAATTTTGCAGAGGTCGGATGCTGGATGTATGCAAGTGAAAGGCAGTTAGCACGATTAAGATTCGCTTTCCTTGAAGCAGTCCTTAGCCAGGATGTTGGGGCTTTCGATACAGATTTATCAGGTGGAAAAATCATCACTGGAGTCACTAACCACGTGAGCATCATACAAGATGCAATTGGGGAGAAGGTACGTGCATATATATTCGATCAATTTCTCTTTAATTTGCTGTCCGAAAAACAAAACTATGGTGCTAATATATATAATTTATCATAACGGATCGACCCCGTATATATATGCAGTTGGGCCATTTTCTATCGAGCTTTGCAACTTTTTTTTCTGGAATCTTAATTGCTGCCATATGCTGTTGGGAGGTGGCGCTGCTTTCCTTATTAGTTGTTCCTATGATTCTTGTGATTGGAGCCACTTACACCAAGAAAATGAACACTGTTTCAACAGTTAAACTGCTTTACCTTTCAGAAGCTACCTCTATGGTTGAGCAGGTACATATATATCCAGCTCACAACATAGGGCAAATTAATTAATTAGGCTGTTAGTAATATATATGATCGTTGTTTAATTGAGTTGTCTCCTACCTTTCATCATATACATCACAGACCGTGTCTCAAATCAGAACAGTTTTTGCATTTGTTGGGGAGAGTTATGCAATCAAAACTTTTTCAGAGAGCATGGCCAAGCAGCTTTCCAAAAGCAAAGTGGAAGCACTGATAAAAGGAGTTGGAATAGGAACGTTTCAAACAGTCACGTTCTGTTCTTGGGCACTCATCATATGGGTTGGTGCCGTTGTAGTCACTGCCAAGAGGGCACATGGCGGTGACGTCTTAGCTGCAATTATGAGCATTCTCTTCGGAGCTATGTAAGTAGTGGCGTCATTCTGTAGGATCCCTCCTTTGATGAAAAGACAGATGAATCTAGCTTTTTTTATTCAGATGCGTAAACAAGGATGACTTGTTTGATCAATATGCAGATCACTCACTTACGCTGCTCCAGACATGCAAATCTTCAATCAGGCAAAAGCTGCGGGAAATGAACTTTTTGATGTTATCCAGAGGAAGCCTCTCATAACTAATGATTCAAAGGGGAAGACTCTCGATAGAGTGGATGGCAACATTGACATACGTGATGTACACTTTGCATACCCATCCCGGCAGGACGCACTGATACTCAAGGGATTTTCTTTGTCAATTCCATCTGGAAAAATGGTTGCGTTGGTGGGAAGTAGTGGGTGCGGGAAGAGTACTGTTATTTCCCTAATTGCAAGGTTCTATGATCCCTCCAAAGGTTTGCAGCTCCTCCCATTCAACGAAAATGATTAAACTACAATTCAAGGAACCCTGATATGTACACACACACACACACACACACTCTAGGATACATGTATAACGTATCCATACATCCAAAACCCTAGATCCTAAAATTGTATATGCCATGTGCATCAAGTTTAAATGCATGAAAACAGGAATGGATGCTTTTCATGAAAATACATGATTGAACCTGATCTGTCAACCCTGACAAAATGTGCAACCCTTTGTTTCCCAGGGGAGATCCTCATCGACAATCATAACATTAAGGATCTTGATTTGAAATTTCTGCGAAGGAACGTAGGAGCAGTTTCCCAAGAACCGTCCCTTTTTGCTGGGACGATCAAGGATAACTTAATGGTGGGAAACATGGGTGCTGATGATCAAGAGGTTGAAAACGCAGCTATGATGGCAAATGCACATTCCTTCATTTCTCAACTACCAAATCAGTACTCAACAGAGGTCATTTACTTGCTCTCTATCTAGTTGCTCCACACGAACCACTATTTTAATTACCACTGCATCTTGGTTCATTTTTTACCACAGCGTCCAAAACAGAATTTTCTGTGATTAGTATGAACTTTCTCATAGATATAAGAGCCATTGCAGAGCGAGCACAGATACAACGATGACCTGCATTGTAGTAATTACCAGGAGCATGGACTTTAAGGGATGAAACACGGTGAAACACAGATACAATGTGTTCCTCCATCTCTGTGAATACTTCAATTGATACACCTGTAAATAATATGCTACAAATTTGTTTCTATATTGAAATTGTTATGTGTGACTACAATGACAACATTCAGGTAGGCCAAAGGGGATTCCAATTATCTGGGGGACAAAAGCAGAGAATTGCCATAGCAAGAGCTATTCTAAAAAATCCTCCAATTCTTTTGCTTGATGAAGCCACAAGTGCACTCGATTCAGAATCAGAGAAGCTGGTTCAAGATGCCCTTGAGAAGGCTATGCAGGGAAGAACAGTCATCTTGATTGCACACAGGATGTCAACTATTATTCATGCAGATATGATTGCGATTGTAGAGAATGGACAAGTTATAGAGACAGGAACACACCGCAGCTTACTAGAGACCAGCAAAGTGTATGGTAAACTTTTTAGCATGCAGAACATCAGCACAGCTAACAACTCAAGGTTGGTTAGTTCCTCTTCCTTCATCATAAATTCAGTTACAGAAAGAGTCTAATTGAATAATGTGAACCATATGACAGAACTGCAGAGTCTGAAGAATCAGCAAGTACCAACCAACAGCTTTTATCTGCAGACCTTGATCAACATGAGGAACGTGGAGAACCCAACAAGCACCTTTGCAAACCTCCCTTGCAAGAGGACCAGAAAGGAAGGAAGGAAGCTAGTCCATTCTTCAGAATATGGTTTGGATTGGAACATAAAGATCTTGTAAAGACTGTCATTGGCTCTGTTGCAGCGGCTTTCTCTGGTATCTCAAAGCCCTTTTTCGGGTACTTCATTATAACGGTTGGAGTGGCATACTACAAGGAAGATGCAAATCGCCGTGTTGGTTGGTTTTCAATCATGTTTGCTCTAATAGGACTCCTTTCATTATTCACGCACACCTTGCAGCACTACTTCTTTGGAGCAGTAGGAGAGAAGGCAATGGCAAACCTCAGACAAGCTTTATATTCAGGTATCAGTTATGTCAACCAGTACCTGCATCATCACTTACATATTTTTGTCATCTAACCTCGCATCACCATTAATCAATCTCTGTTTCTGATCAAGCCATAAGTACGCAAATTAAACCTGTTTTTGCAGGTGTTCTACTCAATGAATTAGCATGGTTTGAGAAACCTGAGAACACTATTGGTTCGCTTACTTCTCGGATTATCAACGACACCTCCAAGGTCAAAATCATAATTTCTGATCGCATGTCAGTAATTGTCCAATGCCTCTCCTCCATTCTGATTGCAACAATTGTTAGCATGGTTGTCAATTGGAGAATGGGTCTGGTAGCTTGGGCAGTGATGCCTTGCCATTTCATAGGTGGACTAATTCAAGCCAAGTCTGCCAAAGGATTTTCAGGTGACTCTGCTGCTGCACATTATGAACTTGTTGAACTTGCTTCCGAGTCTACAGCCAACATAAGAACCATTGCATCATTTTGCCATGAAGAGCAAATTCTCAAGAAAGCCAAGATATGTCTGGAAAATCCAAAAAGGAGGAGCAGGAAAGAAAGTATCAAGTATGGGCTCATTCAGGGCGTCTCCCTTTGTTTATGGAATATTGCACATGCCGTTGCTCTATGGTACACAACACATTTAGTTGACAAACATCAAGCCACCTTCTTAGATGGCATAAGATCATACCAGATTTTCTCTCTTACAGTACCTTCAATCACAGAATTATGGACTCTGATCCCCACTGTCATCTCTGCCATTGGTGTACTGGCTCCTGCATTCGAAACCCTTGACCGGGAGACCGAAATTCAACCAGATATTCCAAAGAGTCCAGATCTTGAAACGATCGTGGGGAGAATTGAATTTCAGAACATCCAATTTAACTACCCATTACGACCAGAAGTGACGGTTCTCCACAACTTCAGCTTACAAATTGAAGCTGGATTAAAGGTGGTACTTGTTGGGCCAAGCGGATCTGGAAAGTCCTCGGTTTTGGCCCTTTTGCTAAGATTCTATGATCCAAGGGAAGGAAGGGTTTTAATTGATAAGAAGGATATAAGAGAATACAATCTGAGGAAATTGAGGAGACAAATTGGGTGGGTGCAACAAGAACCACTTCTTTTTAGCTCCTCAATAAGAGACAATATCATCTATGGGAATGAAGGGGCTTCGGAAACTGAAATTGTGAAGGTATCAAGGGAGGCAAATATACACGAGTTTGTAAGTAATTTTCCTGATGGGTATGATACAGTTGTAGGGGAGAAGGGCTGCCAACTTTCAGGTGGACAAAAGCAACGGATAGCAATTGCTAGAACCCTACTAAAAAGGCCTGCAATTTTGCTCCTCGATGAAGCAACGAGTGCCCTCGACACTGAGACTGAAAGATCTATAGTGAGTGCTTTGGGATCAGTAAAACTGAACGACAACAGGGGCTCCGGGTACACAACCACACAGATCACAGTTGCACACAGGATTTCTACAGTTAAAAACTCAGATACTATAGTCGTAATGGATAAAGGTGAGATTGTTCAGATGGGTAGCCACTCAGCTCTAATAGCGACATCTGATGGATTATATTCGAGATTATACCAGCTCCAGAACTTAATAGAAGAGTGATTCCTCTTCCATCATAGATGTTAGTTTACTGCGTGAACTTTATATATCAACTACAAGTCAAAGCATGATGTAGATGCAAATGTCCTTTTCATCATTAAAAAGAAAGGGATGAGATTTAATTAATTACCAATGGTCAAGGATCAAAGAGAAGCACATAAATTTGAAATATTCTTCTAAAATGCAATGAAGACGCCATCTATTTTCTTGAGCTGCTCCATCTCCTGTCCATTTGCTATCCCAGGATCAATGGGACACAACTGGAAAGAAGGAAGAAGAAGAAAAATCCGATGTGAAGCTTCCACATGAAATAACAGCATGGAGAGAAAAAACAGGTTAACTAGAGTAGAACCTGGTAATGGGGCTTCTTCAATGTCCATGTTCAACAAAGGTTTCCAAACTGAAAACTTGTCATATGGATTGAATTATTTCAAAAACCACAAATTATAGGATTCATGTCCTTTCCACAAGTTATGTGACAACAATTTCTCAGCAGAAATGTATCAAGATAGAAAGGCTAGAATTTAACTAGCTCTAACCTCTGGATATTTGGGGGATACAAATTACAAAGAGCATTATATTTTCTAGATTCATTACTAATATTAAGGCCAGAGAGGAAGAAAGATGGAACCAATAAATTATTCTTGTAGATGGCTGATCCTGATCACTGAAGTTGAACACTGGAAACAGTTAAATGCAAGATTCATTGCACGTAACAACCTGAATTCCCATAAGAATAGTTACAGTGAGACATGAATAGGGAGCATGTTAAGGTTTTGAATATTTTGGTGTCCTTTATTACATGCTCAAGAATCAAGCCGAAAACGCAGGAGGTTTATTTATTTTTATTTTTTTTTTTTTTTGATTTACGTGGGTGTCCCAGCTGCCTTGCGCGCACCACGACTATTCCCACGGCCCACCGAACACCCCGTAAACCCGGTGGGCATGTAAGGCACCGCGAGGATGACAGGCGTGCACATGAGGACTCGAACCCAGGAGCAGCAGGAGGAGACAAGCCCCTCCTACCGCCAGGCCAAGACCCTCGGTGCGCAGGAGGTTTATTACTTACATGAGCAGGGTCCAAAATCAAGAGGTTGTACTGCAGCACTTTATTCTCTTGACGTCTGACTTGAATCCTATTGAGTGACCATCGTGTTGGTATTACAAGGGTCTACTTATTAATTATATTTGTTTTTTAAAAAGTAGTTTTTAAAAAAATATTTTTTAAATTTTTTTGTGTTTATTTATTATTAGAAAAGTTGTTCAACGAAAAATATTTTCCGGTCAAAGAAAAATTTGGCTTAATTTCCAGGAAATTATTTTTCTAAAAAATTTAGGCGGAAAATACTTTCCGGAAGTTGTGAAAAATTTAGAAGTATCATATTATTTGCTGATTATATCAAATTTGGTCCTCAAACTTTTGATTGCTATATATATTTTGTTTTGAATATTTATTTTTTAATTTAATTTCTTAAAATTTAATTTTTATATTAACTTTGGTCCTCATTTTTATAATTGTTATTTGTTTTTTTCTTATTATTTTTTTATTGAAATTTTTTATCTATAAAATTTGATCTTTATTCTTTTGATTGTTACTTATTTTATTTGAAATAATTTATGAAATGTTAATTATTATTATTTTAATTTTTTTATCTTTTATATTTTTTTTTAGATTTGATCTCTATTATTTTGATTATTATTTATTTTATTTGAGATAATTTATGAGATTATATTTTTTTTCAATTTCATTCTCATTCAACTTTTTAATTTGTAAAAATTTTTTCTCATTATTTTAATAAATTTTTAAAAAATAAAACATTAATAAGTTATTTTCCAGCTTATTTTTCATGACATAACTAAACATTAAAAAATATTTTCTAATTTATTTTTTATTATACTATCAAACATCAAACAAATAGTAAAATGCATGGCAAGAATAAGGCAGCGTTTGGGAACGCGGCTGCGGCTGCGTTCCCAAAAAATTTGAATTTTTTTTTTTTTGCTAAAATTGAGTGCGGTTTGTATTTTTTGGATCGTTTTGATGTGCTGATATCAAAAATGATTTTTAAAAAATAAAAAAAATCATTGACATGCATTTCAGCACAAAAAGCTATTTTAAAAGCACTCGTAACCACGCTGTCAAACACACTTTAACTTGCGCTCTGTTGGAAATGACAGCATGTCGATTTCAGGCAGCTTTTCTTTGAAAAATAATTCCACATCCCATCGAGAAGAGCCCGATGACCCTCATTCTTTAATGGAAATTTATTTGCCACAGAATAATCACTTCCAGATCTATCCTTTTTGAAAAATAATCACTCGTAGCCTTGTTGTTGGTAGAGGATCGAGACTTGTCATTCACAGCAGATTCTAGCTGCGAAACATCACAATTTCGACCCACCAGATCTATCCGTGGGTCCATAAACCTGAGAAGCTTTTCTCTTGCCTCTGGCATTTGTTGTCATGAGAGGTGAGGGAAGACTGGTACTGGGAACAGAAAGAAAAAGGCTATGCAATTCCTCAGGACCAAAATCAACAATTCTAGCACGAAGGCCAAAAGAGCCAAAAGGGGAAGCACATTCAGTAGTTCCAATCCAATGTCTAGAACCATAGACAGAATTGTTGAAATGATGAGAGCCAAGGGCATCAAAACCTTTTTTCCCAGGCAATCCTCAAGCCATCTATGAAAAAGGGAATGTCGGAGACAAAAACAGAGCCACCAAACAAAACTTCTCTGGCATCTTGTCTATGGGAAAGCAAATGGGAACTAAGCATTTGGGTGTTACGCCAACCACAACCCATCCAACATCTGCAGAACGCAAGCTCTGAAAATGGTCAACTCAGCCAGACAGTAAGACAGTGGTGTTGGCCTCAGGACAACAAGGAGATCAAGCCACCCGGGGGTTGACATGGTAAAAGGAGCTCCTATTCTGCAAAGCAATCAAACAAGAAATCTTTTCAACCATGGTGTTGTTCTCTAGAGCTGTGGGTGTAGAAGATGGAGGGGCAAGAGAAAGTTGTTGGGCCAATTCCAAGTCCCTTGCAAATTGCTCATCCTTTCCAGTATCAACAACAACATCACCATCATCATCCTTGTCAAAGTGGTTGTTGGCATGCAAGCATCCACCATCGAATATTTATAATTCAATACACAGGAAGGGATGAAAGATTGATTGCCTTTGAAGCTGTGACGGAGGAGGGGTTAAGGGACAACTTGCAAGAGAATCCATTTTATTATTTCTTTAATTATATTCTATCCATCCTGCATTGCAAGATATAATTATAGTGTACCAGGCAGAGCGATCAGTGTAAAACTTTTTAAAGGAACCAAAGAAGAATAGGATTATATCATCAGGAAGGCAGACGTGGAGGCAACGCGGCATAAGTAGGAGTAGAATACAAGAAAGCCCTATTATTTTTAATATTAATGCATAAAATCTATAAAAAAAATTAAAAATATATATATTAATTTAATGTTTTTCAGAAACACGTAGTTAGTTGACTTGAGTAAAAAAAAACACTCAGAAACGCGTAGTTAGTTGCCTGCCAACTGCCTGCCCTCCGTGCTGTCCTTTACGGATACTAGTTTCTGTCTTAATTAATACTCCTAATACTTAAACGATAATAAATCAATTTTCAGGGAAAAAAAAAAAGAGAGGCAAAATATCAGTTTTCCAATGGATTGAGATAATGAAGATTTATTCTCAAAAAAAAAATGATGAAATTAATTATTCAGTAGAGAAGTAACGAAGTTAAATAAGAATTTATTTATGAAATAATAAATATGCGTGGCCTTTCTCTCTCGCTTATAAATTGTTACCCATTAACTGTTGCAAACGTTAGATTTTCACATAAAAGATATTTTAAGCCTCAATACATCTTAAAAATAATTTATTACTACAGCAGGCAGTTCATCCTACCCTCCAATTCACAAATTCTTAAAACTAGCAACTACCTGCCATCCCTTTCCTTCGGGAACTTGCTTTAGCTGACTCAACAGAACCGAACCAAAAACAGGTCCCGTAATTGCGCCAACGTTCGACATTCATTCCCGTAATATGTTAATCTCCATCTTCACAGAATGGTCTGTCATGTTATAAAATGTATTATGGTGGAGCTTCTGTTGTTAATTATTTTGATTACAACAGTTCCTTCGTGTACCTTCCCTTCCTAACTCAAAGTCTCTCTAAGATAATGAACCCGCCAGAACCAGCTGCAGTTAATCTTCTTCTTTGCTGACCGCCCGAGTTCCACTCTTAGAGAGTAGTAGGTCTTTCATTTCTCTGTAACTCCTCAGCTCTTCTAGCGCATCTCCTGTCTTTCTTGGCATAAAAAACCCAGAAGCTGTGCCTATCCCTTCCTCTACATCAGTCCTCATGGATTGGGATGAGTAACAACTTGGATCTTGTCGCAGGGGAGGCGCTGTCTGCAGCATCTGAACAAGGATACCAACAGCAGCATCTTGAGATTTTTTCCCTACTGCTGCAGTGTGGGAACTGGACTCAAAAGAAAAAGCAAAACGAAGGTCATGGTGATTAAAATAAATAAGAAAAATAACCCAGCAGCAAAAGCATTGAACGTCAAAATCTCAGGATTGAAAAGAAAAGCATCGTAAACAGGTGAACTTGAGCACAAAGAGCAAATGCACAAACAAAATGATGAATCATGGAACCTCAAAATACCAGGATTGAAAATAAAAGCATCATTGTGTTTTCTCTCAACTTCATCAGTGGGAGATATCATGGAACAGGTTGTGCCAAACTGCAAGCAAGTTATGCTATCTTTCTTCAGACATAAAATCTCTCTTGTTCATTTGAGAGTATCCTTGCATTTAAACTTATCTTTTCCTACTACCTGTTTTCTCCTTAGGTCTCCTTGACAAATTTATTAATTTTCCATACTATTATTAGCTTAGATAACGTAATATCAAACAAAGCATTCCACATCACCCCCTCGACTTAAAACAAAGAAACAACAATAGAGATGGAATTGATAACAAAACTAATCGAGAAAACTGGAACAAACTGAACTATCTATCTTTCAGGAGAAGTATTTCATGCAATCTAGAGACCGATCACAAGGCTTTACCTAATAGATCCAAACTAAACATGCAACCAACATAGCAGAGATGTTCATACTGAAAATATCCACATGAGAATAAAATATTGGAATAAAAACTGACCATACAGATTCATAACCACTTCATATATGGTTAGGTAAACACTAATTATGCCTGCCATTTTATCGTAGCTGAATATTTGAGGTAAATATAGGTACCTGGCATGGGAATCTGATGTGTCAACATCATCAACGTCAAAAGGACATGAGAAATCGTCATCCTCTAAATCATCTTGGAAAGATAATCTACTTGAACTTCTAGAAAAACCAATGCGTGGAGAACCACTAGAAGATAACAATCCTGAGAAGCGCCCTGAATCATCTTTGCTATCTTTGAGCGGCTACAGAACAAATAAAATTAGCCTCATTAGTCAGAACACGATCAGATAGATGGAGTTCGCATGCAGGAATGAAAACCGTTAAAAACAGGTCGATGGGAGCAAAGACTACCTTCTGACCAGAATAATGATTTACATTGCCAGAGTTTAACTCGGCAAACCTTATAGCTTCTGATTTCTTGAATGATCGAATCCCAGAAGGAGACTCCTGTGATGATGAATCGTGCTTTGTGCTTCTGGGAGATAAAGGTGGAAGAGAATGCCTACTTGAATCAGAAAAGTTAGGAGAAAGGTATCTAGAATTTCTGCCTGATATAGGAAGTGGAATAGTTACGGGTGCAGTTTCTGAAGTAACGCGAGCTAGCACAGGACTACCATTGTAGAGGTGTGTTAGGGTAGAAGGGGACATTGATGGTGAGAAAGGAGGGGAAATCTGGTACTCATCATAACAAGTAGCCTTTTGAGGAGTTGGTGGTCGATAGTTTTGGGCTCTAAGACCATAACTATCAGTAGGAGAAGATGGAAAATCACACGTCATGCGAGATGTGCGATAAGGTGGTGGAGATCCACCAAGTGGTTGGTTCATCATATGAGCTGCTCTATGGTAACCGCTTGTCCAGCTATGAGGGCGTTGAAAAGGAGAAGAAACAGGCGGTTGCATTCCTCTCAGGGGAAAGGATGTAGCACCAACTCCCTTCTCTGAAGAGGGGAAAGACCTAAGAGGATCAGTGGTAGGGCTACCAACATAGTCCATTATAATCTTTGGTGGCATAGTTGTGACAGGCTCAAGCTTGAAATCAGATAGTGTTGAACGATAGGTCACAGATACACAAAGGCTGCCAGGCAGGGCCTCAACAGGGACAAAACTGAGCTCCTTCATTACTTCCTCATCTGCACTGGAAAAGGGTTCGCAAAATGAAGAAACTTTGTAAATGATATCAAAATTGTAAGTCTGCTTGGATGAGCTTAGCTGACGAAAGATCCGGTATGCTGGGAGAAGCCTCATGTGGGAGTAAAGGGAGCGTAAGAGTATGATTGACTTCTTATATGTCTTCTTGTAAGAGGCAGAACTTTCAGCGGTTTGGGGAGGCATAACCCGCAGGGACTCATAGTGAACAACCCACCTCTCTAAAACTGTCTCGACAGATGTCCCGGGGTCAACATACAAATTGTGCATGGATGAAGATGGAGGAGACGGTTGGTGAACAAGTATTACATCAATAACCATGGGATCCAAGAGATTTCTGTGCCAAAAACTCAAGTTATCTAGAGCAGCAGGGCGGTCTCCAAGAGCTAAATTGAACCATTTGTCACTCTTTTTAACATGAGAAATGGAACAAAAGTCCCGAGGGTGATTATGGGGATGAAGAGAGGGAATCCTGGAGTCCAAAATGATGTGCAAGCTCTTCAATAGAAAATGGGAAATGATTTGTTCTTGTTTTCCAGAATCATGGTGAGAATGACCATGCATATCCACGGTACTTAAGGAAAATCCCGATGACAATCAATCAATCAATCAATCAATAAGATAAAGCCACGATTCTCTGCTCTGAGGTTAGGGATAAACAAGAAGATTAATTTTGATTAAAGGGGAAAAATGGAAAGAAAGGAAATATGGAAAAGGTTGAGTAAGAGGAAATGAAGCTAAGAATGGATTGGGCAGCTCTGCTCTTGAGAAGCCAGTTGGCCAAATGAATGAAGCTTTTATGTTATATTATGCAAGCATACAACAGATTGTAGAAGAATGAAAAAAATAAACAAAATGACGATGGATTAGTGAATAGTAAGAAGCATAATAAAGCAATCGAAGAGCGACGGATCAGATCAGATGAGGCCGGGAGTGATAGCTCAATAGACAGATAAATGTTGATCCAAAGTGCAGCAATAATTATCAAGAACAAATTCAATCTGATTCAAGATTTTATGATATTAAAAGAAAACAAGAAAATCTTGATCTAATAACGCAAGGCAAGCAAAGCGATCTTGATGTAAATAAATAAAATGTTTATAAAAAAAAAGGGGGGGGGGGGGGGAGGAATGGAAAACTCACCAGCAAAAAAAAAAAACAAAAAGAAGAGGCGTGGGGGAGAAGGGAGGGGAAGGGAAGGGAATGATTAGTAATTAATTTTTTGCCGGCAGAGAGAAAGAGAGAAGGGAAACAATCCAACACACAACAAATAAATAATTATGCGAGATGGTTTGCTGGCTGGCGTAGGAAGAGGAGGTAAAACACGCACGCACACGGAGAGAGAGAAGGGAGAAACAGAATTCCTCGCAGCAGGAGGTGGTAAAATGGTTAAAGGAAAAAGGTTCAGAGAAAAGTGAAGCGAAGCAGTGGTGGAAGTGGAAATGGAAATGGAAATGGAAATGGAAGGGGTTTAAAAGGAAGATGAGTTCATAGTCTACACTACTACCTAGAACTTGTCACGATGATCAAACAGATCCAATTATGGAACACTTATTCACCCATCCATCCTAAAACGCTAAACCCATCTCAAAAACCTCCGCCTCTCCCCTCTCCCCCTCCCCCTCCCCCTCCCCTATTAAAAATACACTACACACTCCTCCGCTCCACCGCCCCTTTCATCATGTCCTGGACCCAGTAAATCAATTATTAGCGTTGTTTAATTATCCCATTAATTAGTTTATAAACTCCAGTTAAAATCATCTTGCTGTTGTGTTTTGTCAGTTTATGAATCGTAAACTAAAATAGAGATTGGTGGTAGCCATGACGCTAATCAAACCACTGAATAGCCCCAGCCCACGAGGCTAAAAATCCAATTTCGTTTCTTGTTCTGGTTTGCATTTGGGTTGGGCCTCCTAGGGCTGGAAATATTCGTAGCTACGAGGATTGCAATCTCATTGTCAGATAACTATTAAATTGGGCCTCAGCCTCACGTGTAGATGCAGGAGGGTGTCTAAAAAAACTAGAAGGAATTGTAACGATAATTTCTTCTTCTTCTTCTTCTTCTTCTTCTTCTTCTTTTGTCCTTCGAGAACTTTTCTGTTTGCATCACTAAGAAGAATGACCAATGGGTGTTCTTTTAAGTGGGAATGCAATGACGAGCTATCGTTTTTTTTTCCTTTGTTTTTCCTCGAACAAGGAAAAAGAATTGAATGTTTTGCAACTATTATTAGACGATGAGTTCTTTTAGTGATTTCTTAAAATAAATTCCACAGTAACAAAGATTATTAAATAGTCATTTAATTTGTATTGAATATACTCATTTGATAATACATTTTTTTGTAAAATATTTTCTTTTTTTCATTAATCTTTCCATCTCGTTTTCTTTCTATTTCTTAAAATAAAAATAAATCAAAAAGGACATGAATAGAAAGAAAAAAAAGAGAGTTATAAATAGATTTTAAGAGCATGAGGACTAATATTAAAAAATATAAAGATTAAATATATAATTTAAAACCTCGAGAACCAATTAATTTTTCTTACTAAACTATGAGGACTAAGTTATAATTAACTCGAAACAAAAACTTGTTAAAATAAATATAAAAGTAGGTGTATAAATATATAATGGCAAGCGAAGCACATACGTAAGCAAAACAAACACGTGGAGACGAAATGGCAAGTGCTAGTCTTTCGGAGATCGGGAGAGAAGATACATTGAACCTGGACACAACTGATTGAGGCTATAAGAAAACCACAAGGGCAGGGACTGGTTGCCATCCATAAACCAAGAGAGATAAGATTTGAGTGGTTTGTCTTCTCGTAGCCAGCCAAGGAAGAAGAGAGAATAATAGTAGTAGTAATGGGGTTGGCCAAGGATAGAGATGATCAGGAGATGATGCTGAAGAAGAGAAATGAGGAGCTGGAGAAAGCCCTCGAAGAAAGCAAACGGAGGGAGGCAAAGATGATTTCAGAGCTACAAAGGACATGGGAGAGGCTCAGAGTGGCAGAGGAGGCTGAGGAGAGTCTCAGCTCCCAGCTGGGTGAGCTGGAGGCCGAGGCAGCCAATCAAGCCCGTGCCTACCATTCCCGCATTCTCTCTCTCATGAACGAGCTCTCCCAAGCCCACAATCTGCTCCATCTAACCAATTAATACCACCATCATCATCGTCAACATCCCCTTTTCTCTTCTTTTTTTTCTTGTCTTCTTGGCTCCTCAACAATCATATGTGTATCTGGGAGCCGGTAGATATGCTTCTTGCCTGTACCTCTGTATGTTGATTAGGCCTCTCTCTAGATGATTGAAGACTCCCTCCCTTTCCCAATTCCAGGAGAGTCAATAATTTTGTACAATGTTTTCTCTTTTTCCTTTTTTCTTTGTTCTAGAAAAGAGTGAATGGAATTTGAGTATTCGCCCTCCCTTGTTTAGTTTCTTCTTTTTCTAGTTTTATTTCAGCAGTGTTTTCTCCTGTATCGTCGTAACCTTCTCTGGAAAAAATCATTGTATGAGATGTACCGAAGCATGCATGGCCAATGGTAACATGTTGTACAGGGGTTCTGACAGTAACTCACCTTTTTAGATTGGTTGCAGAGGGAGTAACCAACCCTCTAATGGCAGCAGCAGAACAGTTTAATTAACTGTTTTTACCTGGGCAGCAAGTGTTTGTCTCTGCACATATTCGTTAATAAAAAATTTGCTGTGATTGGAAGGATGGTGGTTATTTTTAAACTATTTTTTATTTTAAAAAATTTATTAATAATATTTTTTTTATTTTTTTAAAATTAATATATCAAAATAATTTAAAAATATTAAAAATATATTAATTTAAAATAAAAAAAATCAATTTTTTGAAAATATTTTTTAAACGCATTGTGAAACACCTTCACTTCACTGCAGGCCAGAGCACAATAATTTTTTCTTTCATATGACGAAAAGTGTGAAATGCAAATTGAAAACTTTACCCTCTTCAAATGGTGATCTTGCTCCCAATTTATTTATTTTTTGATTGTCAATGGTTTAATCTTTACCTAATCTTTATAGGCTTCAACGATTAAATAAAAAAAATTGAGTAAAATAAAAATACTATGATATATTGTATTGGTTTAAATTAATTCATTAAATTTATAACTTGAGTAATGAATATGATTATAATGAGCTAATTCAGTTGAGCAATTTATTTTTTTTTTCTTTTTTTTTAATTTTCTGTTTTTTTTACAGCCTTTTAATTTATGACATAGATCACGAACACGACCACAAAAAGATAATTTGGTTGGGCAATATGTCTTCTTTTTTATCCATTATTTTCTCTTCAGATGGGTCTTAATTAGCCTTATGTGGGATAAAGTTTAAGATCAAATTGAAGACTTGTCAAAGAGACTAAATTGAAGCTTCCCAGAAAGACTGCAACGCTCGGATAAAAGAATCAGAGGGGACAATAGCAAGTGAGGGTTTCGCTATAAAAGAATTGATGATGAATTCTTTTTTTAAAAAGTCATATTGCACCGACTTGAGTTAATTTGGAAAACTCACAACCCAGATCATGGACATGACTTTCCATCTTTTTTTTTAATCCATGTTTTTTGCATGGGAAAAAATGTCATATTGCAATATGCCTCCCTTTTTATATTTTTTTTAATCTATGTTTTTTTTTTCTGAATTTCAAAAGAAGTTTAGAATTGAAGAGGCTATTATTATTTAATAATTTGATATATGTGTTACATTCAACTCATGTAAAGTTTATATAACAAAACACATAAGGAAATAGAATAAAATAAATTATAGAAAATATGTTTGATCATCTCCTTTGATTAGATGATTGATATAATTTCTTGATTGCCTAAAGTTGTTAATCCTTTAATCTCTTTCTTTTATTGATTGGGAAATAATCAATAATATTTACCTTGATTACTTTTTTAATTTGCTCCCTCAAACTCATGA
This sequence comes from Populus x sibirica, assembly GCA_019202695.1. Lineage (NCBI taxonomy): Eukaryota > Viridiplantae > Streptophyta > Magnoliopsida > Malpighiales > Salicaceae > Populus > Populus x sibirica. The sequence goes on from JAGMVL010001591.1 coordinate 27,257, forward strand.
AAAATGTTTTTCATAAGTATGACATACACAACTTCTATTGTCATTGTAGTCTCACCTGCTTATCTTCAATAATTGTATTTTTCTAAATATAGTTATTTTTAGCCATTTTTCTTCTCTTATGGTTGATGCAATATTTCTAGACAAACATCTCTTTTCAAGAATTGGCTTTTCAAGTTGTCATTCTATTTTGGCTCACTCTTCATCAGGCTGGTGTCTTCTTCTTATCATGACTCCTTGGCCATTTTTCTTTTTCTTTTTTAGGAAGAACTCTTTTTTTTTTGTCTTTTTTCTATGCCATCTTATATCTTATGCAAGAATTTATCAACTTGCATTAAGTCTCTCTTATTTTTGTTTGTATGTTGTTCTTTTGATGCATAATAACAATTATTTTGTTGGGTTTTGTCATCTTGCACCTTCATTTTTTTTGTACTCTTTGGATGTCATTTGGTCACCCACATGATCTTAAGATCTTTTCTTATCATGAGTTAATTTATCATTAAAAAATGATAGTAAATAAAATATTTGATAAACAATAAAGAGGATTGAAAATAAAGTATTTTAAAGTGGTCGGACAAACAGCATAAAGTCGCCCACTAAAAAAGCAGAAGTCAATATTTAGAGTAATATATGATCGACTTGCTTCAATACTAAGAAGAAATTTAGAATATAAAAGGATGTTATTATTCAATAATTTGATATATGTGTTACACTCATGTAGAGTTTATATAGTCATATAACAATACACAAGGAAATAAAATAAAATAAATTATAGAAAATATGCTTGATCATATAATTTTTTGATTACCTAGAGTTGTTGAATTCATTGATCTCTTCCTTTTATTAATTAGGAAATAAACAATAGTATTTACCTTGATTATTTTCTTAACAATTATATTCTTCAACACTTGGTTTATTAGAAATTTAACTTCATAATTTATTGTGGTTTGCTTTCTTTATGGTTATCTCAATGTCATGATCCATGTCACAAGTATCTTTGGGTTAACATGATTGACTATGTCGTCATTGTTTTAACCTCTACCTAACCTTATCAGACTTTAGGGATTAAATCGTAAGAAAAAAAATTAGGGAGTGAAATGAAAATGCAATGATATATTATATGACCCGGGTTAACCCATCAAGGTAATGGGAATGACCATAATGAGATAACTCGGTTGAGCAATTTATCTCTTTCATTTTCCTCTCATTTTCTCCCTGGTTAGGCCTTAATTGGCATCTAGTTTGATGAAGTTTAAGACTAAATTGAAGAGATGTAAAAGAACCAGGGAGGAAATTTTTTTAAAAAAATCCATATAGTATCAACTTGGTCACCCTAGGTTAATCTCGAAATTCATGACATAGGTCATGGACATGACCACAAAAAGGTAACTCAATTGGCCAATATGTCTTTTTTTTTTCATGTCTTTTTTTTTACATCCCTTGTTTTCTTTTTTATTAGGCTTTGATTGGGCCTTAATTAGCATAGGGTATGATGAATTTTGTGACTAAATTGCAGAGTTATAAAAGATATGGGGATAAACTTTTAAAAAATATCATATTGTATCGACCTAGTCAACCTAAGTTAACCCATGAAATTCATGATCCAGGTCATGGACACGATTATAATAAGGTAATTTGGTTGGGCAATATGTGTCCTTTTGTATCCATGATTTTCTTCTCGATTGGGTCTTAATTAGCCTAAGGTGGGATGGAATTTGATACCAAATTAAAGAGTTATCAAATAGACTAAATTGAAGAGCTATAAAAGAATTGTTGATAAATTTTTTTTAAAAAAATATCATATTGCATTGACCTTAATCAACTTGAGTAAACTCAAGAAATTCACGACTTGTATCATGGACACGACCACAATGATTTAACCAAGTTGAGCAATATATCTCTTTCTTTTCCCTTATTAGACCTTAATTTGCTTTGAGCAGGATGAAATTTAGGAGCAAGTTCAAAAGTCATCAAAGAATTTAGGACCAAATAAAAAAATGTGTGAAGTATGGAACTAAATTGAAATGGCATAAGAGAACTAGGGAGGATTGTCTGGCATGTGTACGGGACAAACGTGTAAGGAGGCCGTTGTGTAAGACAACACTTGCGACCTTCTTTGAGCTCCAATGGTGATCTTCTTTGGTGTGGTCGAAATCATCTTGTTGAGCTCTTCCTCCTTGGGTGATGCATGTCGACAATTAAGTCTTGACAACCTTTTCTTTCCCCTCTTTTCTATCTTTCCTCAATTTTTATGCATAAACTAAAAAATAAAAAAATCCTCGGGTTGTCCACAATGTTTCATGAGTATGTGTTGTGTTTGCACTCTAGATTTTACCCACTAGTTTTAGTTTTTTTTTAATTTAATGTAATTTTTAATTGTAATATTTATTATTGGATAAATTGGTAAAGGTAGAACTCAAGCCAGGTTTCATGGAACCAAGTTCTTTCTTTTTGTTGCTTTCCCATTATCATTTCCCTGGTTTTTAAACAAGGCATTAATGAGATTTCTTTTTATTCTTATAGATTAAGGTTGTCAATTTTATTTCATTTTGCTTAAAATGATTGGTATATCTCGTACCATTTTAAAAAATAGAATAATCAGTAATAAGAATTATCTCGCTTTGAATCTTGGTCCATTCTGGATTTCTTGACCAAATTTCGGCCAAGATGTTTCAGTTTCATTATGTTCGTTCTATTTGGTGAATAATGTTTTTTTTCTTTTTGCTTTTTTTTTTAGTTTCATCATATAATATCTTCAACATTTAGTTTATTATGAGTTAGACTTTGTTATTTATTTTGGTTTGTTTTATATGAAGTTATCCTAATCTTGTTATCCAGATCACGGGTTTTGCAAGTTAACCCGAGTAGACTTAGGTCGTTTTATTGTGTCTTTTTTTTTAGATAGAGTTTTTACCAACTTTTTCATTCAACAATGGATTTATCAGGAGTTAAATTTTATAATTTATTTTATGTAGGGAAATCATGGTCTGATGACTCAGGTCGTGAATTTGAAAGGTTAACTCGGGTTAACCTGATTTGATCTAATATGTTCTCATTTTAATATTTTTAAAAAAGAATGTTTTAATTTTTTTAGTCAAACAATATTTTTACTAATCATCTAGGTTATCTTTGAATTTATCAAGTCGAGCTGGTCATATCAAGTTAAATTCCACAAGGTTTTTTTTTCCTACTAGAAAAACATCAATTATGCTTGAAATTTTTTTTTTCACTAAAAGAAATTGATTCGACCCACATGGCTCAAACTAACAATTTAGTTGCATAATTTTAAGTTAATTTATAAAATTTAATTCAAATCCAAAAATAAATTAACTTAAAATTATGTATATGTGTGTGTGTGTTTGTGTTGCAATTAAAAATAAAAAACCATTGGATTTACCTGCCTTGTTGAAAGGAGTGGAGATAAAATAAGAAAGGAAAAACCCATTTAGTTTGTGTTTAACTCTCAAAATTTTAAAAAGAGTTATTAATTCTTGTGACAAGAATTCATAGTACAAAAACCTCATTTATTTTTGTGTTTTAGAAGTACATTTAAAAAAATATAATTTTTTTAATTTTTAATTTTTTTATATTTCTAACCATTTTAATATATTGATATCAAAATTAATTTTAAAAAATAAAAAAAAATTATTTTAATATATTTTAAAAACAACTACTACCACTATTAAACACCCCGATAAATGCCGTAAGAGATGGTGACATGCAGTTCCATGCAAAACCTTGCTTAAGTAAAGCACAATACACATGCTACCACAGTTGCTTCAACCAAATATAACGCCTGATTGGAGTTTAGACACTACCACTGCATTCACTATACAAGCTAAGCGTATTATCATTCAATTCAAGGCTCCACAGCAATCAAAAACAAAATTTAAAGCTTTAGGATGTTAACGAAGAAATTCCTTGGACGATAGAACAGCAATTGAATTCGAAGGATAGTTCACGAGAAAAAGGCTGTCTTATTAATGACACAACAACTATTCCCCCCTAATCTCTGTTGTATTAAAAACAAAGTGCTCTCTCACAGCTAAACCATTTGTTTTAACACATCATCAATCACGGCTTGCCTGTCTTCTCTCTCAGCTCCGGGTCCCTAAACACAAAATATTATTCAAAATCAGATAAAACACATAGCCAAAGGTAGTAGTGTCGTGGATAGAGCATGAGGCAGACCTTTGAATATGATCAAGAATGAGAAGCCTTGGTCCAGGTGGGATTCTCACATCTCTAAGAGCACTGTAACCGAACACACAACATAGCAATCAATGATCACCACAGATCTTTTTTAAAAATATAATAATATATTACGTGATAAATATTGATAGAACACAAAAGCAAATTGATCGTAGATAAGGTGAATGAAGACTAGATCATCTAACAACTTGCCTATCAGTCAGTAAAGGCAAGGTGTGATCTGTTAACAACCCTTTCTTAAAATTCTTCTCATAATTTTGGAGGCCAAGATTACTTAGCATGGATCTTGTTCTGGCATAGTGCAAATCTTCAGTTGGTGGTTGAGAGAACTTCTCCCCCAGCTAAATCACATAAAAGTTTATCTCAGCATTGGCAAGGGTAAAACCAACAGAAAGTTGTTAGAGAACATGGATTAAAATCAGAATATAAGAATGATCTCAAGATAGAAACAAGACTCCAGAACAGATTGCTTCTTTATATGAATGCAAGAAATATTTTCGATAGGACTAATATCAAATAGAAAGCTTTTTCAATCCATACTCACAACTTGCATGGGAAAAGAAATAAACTGAATGTAGCATGATTCTGTTGAAAAGAAAGATGAATCTTCCCTTAAATCTTTACCTTGAAAAGACCACCCTGAACTAATGCAAAGAAAAGTCCAGAAGTTATTGCATTTGTAGCATTGTTTGGGCCACCCATGCCACTCACCAATGAGAACATGGCACCAGAACCAAAAGCTGCGACCATGCTGCAACAATAAATTTATAATATTTATTGGGATAGGTAATCATCAACCATGCTTGAAATGCTTCAATAGAAATTTGGGTCAGATGACTCCAGACACATATTGCATGTCTTTTAATCCAAGAGTTAAAAAGAAAAAAGAAACAGAACAATATTTTGGAGAGGCCATGAATACACTTGAATACTCTAAGGCTGTGAAGGCATGGATACATTTTCGCAGGCTTCATTAATATTTGAATAGTGAAAGATAGGATTGGACTTTAAAGCACCTTGGGATAAGAAATCTTGAAACTTAAAGTACCTTGAGCTAAAGAAAATTGGAGATTTTTGGACCCAATCTCCAGCCATATATGGTATCCTACCACAAAAGTATTCCATTTCCTACACTGATTTTGAATTTCCATGAATCTTTTTACCTTTCAAGACCTAATTTTCCTGAGTAAGATCTGTACTGTTTGTAGAATGAGATGATGAGTTTAATACATGACAATAACGATATATCATTGTCAGACACGTTAAATCAGGCATTAGTCCGTTCATTGCTACATTTTCAGGCATTCTAATTTATTGTATGCTTCTAATGGAATCTATTTGAAAAGGGAAGAGTTTGGGTTTGAATTCTATAGTTGTATCAAAAGAAAATGTAGGTAACTAATATCTGTGCAGCTTAGTTTATACATCTGTAGTTCTTAGGATTCAATTGTGTGCAGAGAGTCACCATAAAATGCGAAATGAAATTCAACTAATACAACAGTTTATGAGGTCGATCATCCTCTTAAGGAGAACATGAAGACATGAAAAAAGATTCTTGTCTGAAAAAGAACGTAAGCAAAGGAAAAGGGATGCAGAAAAAGTTAACCTAGATTGGACATCCTCCTTGCCACGCAATCTCTTCATGATACAGGCTATACCAGCATTAGTTCCGGTCATTACAGCAAAGTTGCGAGCTTGTATTAAGGGACCGCCGGCTAAAGCCTGTAGGTGAAGCATATTGTTTGTTAAACATTAGCAAACTCTTCATGGAAGCAGTATCGATTAATTCCAGTCACCACATAATCAATCTACTTCAATATATTGACTAGAAGTATAACTCCAAGGATAAACCAATTCTGAAGGATTTTTGCCCTCTCCACCACATTCTTCCTTGGAATGCTTAACCGAGTTTCAAGGGAAAGTATGTGAGACATAGAACTCATATGAACCAAACAGAAAAGTCACCATTTTCATTACAAGAAGCAAAAACTGCTTGGTAGCTTTTGCCACAGGGATCCTCATCAACCTTGTGAGCTAGTATTCCAATTTCCAAGATCATACAGCATTAAAACAAACAAATGAAGAAACTCTACCAAAATATATGAATTCAGAAGCAAATAATATATGCCACCCCACAATCATGTTAAGGAGAGAAAGTTCAGAAAAATTAACTCTGATGCAGTAAAGAGTAAAACCCTATTTTATTTAACTCATAAACTTTCATAACAATCTCCTAGTAACTTGATGATGAAACTAATTCTACGTTATCTGAGGAAAAAAAGCATCTCTCTTTAAGATATTCATTTAGGGTAATTAATCTTCTCCCATTTCAAAGCACAGCAATTCAAGTGAGGTAAGAAGATAAACCCTTTTGTAAAAAAATATAAATGAAATAAAAAGAAAAATAAATAAGAAGAGCAAGAAGCATGGAGTGAGGTATGTGAGACAGGCAGGGTACTTGAGCTTGCTTGAGAGAGGCCATGGCTTGAGGGTTGAGGGCAGCCTGAGGAGGAGTTGGCATAGAGGAAGAGATGTCAGGGGTGATGGTGCCCATTATGGCTCCGATGGCAGCGCCTTGAACACCGCTGGTGGCGGTGACAACGGCAGCCTCGACAAGCAAAGACTGTTTCGACAACCAAGACTTAAAGCCATCCTCCAATTCCTTATACTTGAACTGTACGAACTTAACTGGGTCTTGATTGGGTAGCAGTTTGGACACAATTACTCCTTGTTTACCCTGCTGCTCCATTTCTTTTTTTCCTACCACTTTGTTGCCGCCGCCGCCGCTGCTTCGAGCTATGTGGATAGAGAAAGATACGGGAGAGGAGAAAAGACTTCACTCTCTCTTCTTTTGTTTTTATTCCCTTCATTTCCTTTTTTTACAGCTTAGGTGTTATCGATTTTCCTCTGTTTTTTTTTTTTTTTAATAACTTAAAAGTAATTTCTTTCTAGAAAATAGTTTTTTATATAAAATATATCCTTGAAAATTAAATTATTTTTAATATTTAATAGTATTAAAAAAATAAATTAAAAAATATTTTTTATTGTTTAGCTATGAAAAATAAGTTAAAAAAATTTATTAATATTTTTTAAAAATTTATTAAAACATCAAATACCAAATCTAACAAATAAAAAAAATAAAAAAAAATAAATTTTAAAAATAATTTAATTTTATAAATTATTTTAAATAAAAAATAACAATCTAGAAAAAAAACCAGATAATAATAAAAATTTAATTTTGTTAAATTATTTTAAATAATAATTAAAAAATAAATATTTAATCTAATATATAAAAACTTTTAGTTAAAAAATAAAATAAAATAAAATAAAAATTAAGAATCAAAATTAATATAAAAATTAAAATTTAAGAAATAAAATTAAAAAAATAAAAATTAAATATATAACAATTAAAAATTAAAAATTAAATTTAATATAATTAATAAATAACTAAATATTTTTAATTTTTTTCACGGTATTCTACAGACTGGCTACCTTCTTTCCAGGTCTCTTCTTTTCCCTTTTTCCCAGCCAGCAACCAAGAACATTAACCAATAATTATGTGTCATTTCGTCGCAACTGCATACAAGTTTTGCTCAATTATGCTCTTGTTATAACGTTTCCAATTCTAACTCGCTAAAGCATTCCCTAACAGGCCTCAATTCTGACATTGTCCTCTGATTCAGCCTCTTCACCCAAGGCTGGTCTTTCTGGGGGTGATACCATTGATTCTCCATCCTCAGACGAAGACAACCATCCAGTTGCTCCAACTACTAGACTCTCCGTTGAATAAGATTTCCACATCAAAAGGGGGAGCAAAGAAAAAGAAAAGAAAAGGTGAAACAATACATTTTATGTTAGCGAAACATTATTGGTTTCTTCTTCAATGGTAGATACAGTACCATCGCTTGTGATAAGCCTTAGATATGGTGGTTTTTCTCACAATTTCTTCTGTTTTCTTCAATGGTTCTTTTTTTTTCCCTTCAAATTCATGCAGTATTGGATTTCAAGTAATGCACTTTGTTTTTCTGTTGATGATTCAGGGGATGGGGATGATGGGCAAGATATTGAGGATGGCACATCTGCAAAGCATACTGAAGAACGTCATGTAAGAACATTTATACCAACACTTCTTTTGTGTTCGTTTTAGTTTTCTGCCAATAGTTTCTGATTGATCAGTACATAAAGCTGTGAAGTATATACCATAGCCTGTTTTGGGAGTCGTCTGAGTTTGTGGGAGAATTTTGTCCAAAGCTGGATATCACATAAGAAATGTTGCTTCTGCTAGCTATACATGGCTCCTATAGTGAAGGAATATTGTCGTTTAATAGTTATATGCCAACGAAAGCTTTTATGTGTTGCCAAAATTGATGTTAGATAACACTGTGGCTGGTTTCAAACAGCAAACTGAGGGAGTTTACCTTTAATTTTCTGCTAAAAGCTAGAGGTGTTTCTAAGAGTGACATCCTTCTTGGTTTCACAAGTGAAGGAATCAGATGGTTGGCATGCCACCTCCCCCACTCTTAATGTCCTCTGCTATGCTCATTCTGGTGTGACGAATTTTGGTGTTGATATCTAATTTCTAACCATTCATTGCATTAAAACGATATTGTATACAGTCAACTAGTTTTAGACTTTCTTTCTACCACTATTGGCGTGCGGAATGTTTCTTTAATAGGAAGCCCTAGCATGGTTACTGGTTTTGAATATTTAGTTCTCTAAGGCCTTCATGTGCTACCTACACTTTGGTTATGTCCGTTCTAATATTCTCTTATTATCAAATTAATTTGTCAGAGTTCCTCCAAGATCACCCTGAATTTAACTCTCTCTATCTCTATTTATTCAGCTGTCTTTCTATAGATTGTGATGAATCAATATACATGCAGCTTAGATGAGGTAATGCTGTTATATTTAATGATCACATAACTCGTTGGAAGATGTCTAGCTTGCTATTTATATGCTTGATATTACTGACAAGCACAATGATGCTAACAGGCATCAAACCATTCAGTTTGGGCATTATCATTGGACTCTGAGTCTTGTCATGATAATAGCCCTAAATGGGATGTCAAAAAAAGTAAAATTGAAGAGTGTGGAAACGATGAGGATCCCGTTTCTTTGCACAGTAGAGAAGTGTCTCCAGTAAAAAAAGGCCTCAAAAACTAAATCTCTGAAAACTCCAGAAGGAGAGGGTCATGCTCCAAAGAAAGGAAAGAAGGGGAAGAATGAAAGCAATAATGTGCAAAGTAAAGGTACAAGGAGAAGAGGGCACTTGTGGTGAATTTTACTTCTCTCCAAATTTGATGCATAGATCTTTCTCTCTCACATATTCTTAGAATGTGCTTGACTGGCATTACAGGAAACCATGGTGATGTGGAAATTACAGAGGAAGTTACATCTGAGAAGCTTATCAATGCTCATGTAAGAATTATCTGTAGTAACCAATATTTCTACCCCTTGCCCATGCTTCACTCAATTCACCCAGTAACATAAGCATGCAGGTTTCTACATCAAGGTTATCATTGGTGCTTTCTGAGAAAGTCCAGCGTTCCAAGGTAGGTTTCCAATTTGTCTTGTTTATCACTTCTTGTTCATCTGCTTTAATTATAGATATCATTTAACTTCCTAACTTCAAAGTGCTATCTTGGATATATTATTAATAGACATAGTTTTTATGTATTGTTAGGTCTTCTCTCTCAATAACTTGTAGAAATTCAAATAATTAAGGTTTAAAGTCCTGGGATGAGAGAAGCCCAGTTCTGGGAAGAAGCAAACTACACACTGCCGGCTGCTTATTTTTGTATTGCTTAGTTATTTGGTCTCTTGGTGAGTCCTTAGACATTGTTTTCTGGACCATGTACCACCCTGCTTAATAATGGGCTTGCTTCTAGTTTGGTGGTTCTGTGATTTCACCACAAAATATATAAATCTATGTATATAAAGAAATGAGTACATAAATTTATCCATGCATGCACAAGCACATTAGTGATTAATTAAAAGCTTTTTGGTACAGGCACAAATTTATCCATGATGATTTTGGTAGGATTTTTCAAATATTTCCCCTCTAATAGAACCAGAAGAGAGCTCAACCATTTCTTAGTGGCAGAGTGCATTAGATTTTCAGAAATAAAAGGTTTTTTTCCCTTCAGAATCATTATGCATGATTTCCCAGATTTTGCTCACAGCAATCATGTTGATGTTGCTATAACTAAACTTCATTAGAAAGCAGCTCGAGCAATCTATGAAAAGATTCCCAACAAAAAAGTTATACTGTTTTATTTCCCCTACATTCTACTTGACCATGTTACTTGGTGTCTTGTGTGCTTTACTTTTCACTCTCGTTTTTCACCTCTGCTTGATTTTTTGCTCAGTTTCGATATCCACCTTAAAAACCCCGTCCTTGTGATTTTTTGTTATGCATGCCTCCATAAAGAGCTTGCTTCTGATTTGTTAACTTCATTTTTTCAGGCACAATATACAGAACAACAGCAGTTCCTTCCAGAACATTTTACGTTGTATGTCAGGGATCTCTACTTGAATTCTCTACTTGAATTCTTTTATTTGCAGATTTGACACTACTTGAATTCTTTTATTTGCAGATTTGACACTACTTGAATTCTTTTATTTGCAGATTTGACACGCTCCCCTCTTTTCACTTTCTCGTCCCCATCTTGGTCCCCCATGATTTCCATGGGTTCTGTTCTACATTTTACTTTTGAAAGGGATGATCGCGTGATATAGCATGTTTCCCTTCCGGTTCAGGTTAGCTTTGGTCAATCCAAGGCAAAGGTGTGCCCTATTTGCTCTTCAGATTACTCATTCTATGCAGATAAGATGGTTTTGTCTTATTATTTTTGTTCTTGTGCTTGATCAGATAGAGGCTACCATGAATGACTTCATTCAGCTTAAAACGCAGTAATGTTTATGAATATGAAACTACAGTTGAAGGTTAGGTTTTTTATTTAATGGTTTCTTTAATGTAATTACTTTATTGAGAAATATTCCTTTGAAAAAAAAAGACTCACTTTTGTAGCTCGCTGAAATGACTTGTATGAGTAGGGACGCTTGAGGGTTTTTCTTTCTTTTCTGAAGATGAGACTGACAAGATAACAAAGGCTACTGCTCATCAAACCGATCAGAATATGGACGTTGAAGAACCATCCAATGGAAAGATTAAGAGAAAAGCTGAGAAATCATCTGTATGTTTCTAAACCTTTTCTAATAACTCAATGCAAGGTTGTTAAAATCGCGTTTTGACTCGTAAAATCGTAAAATCAATTTTACGAGTCAAAACATGCTTTACGTGCTGAATCGTTTGAAAAAATCAAAAATGGATGAAATCGGGTTGAAATCGGGTGAAATCGTTAAAATCGGATGAAATCGCGCAAAATCACGATTTCAGGACCGATTTTACGATTGTAACAAAATGCATGCACTGAAACAAAATGTCCCCCCCCCATGGTCCAGCTGTCAGGCGCCTATTGGCTGTGGAAATGCACAGTCACGCCACGCGTTCTTCACTCTTCAGTCTTCAGTCACAAAAAAGTCTTCAGTGTTCAGTCTTCACTCCTTCTCTTTCACCGAACAAATCCCTAATCCCCTTTTCTAATTAACCAACCGGGCACCGACAACCACAAAAACGGTGGACGACGATCTCCACAAAAGCGGTCACGGTCACGATCCAATCTTCACTCCTCTTTCCTCACTCCAGTCTTCACTCCAGAGTCTAGTCATCAGTGCTCACGGTCGCAGCTTCCTTTTCATCAACAGCGACGACGATCTCCTCAACAACTCACGGCTTTGGGCTTCCTCTTCAATCTACATCAACAGCGGCACGCCGGCAACGATCTCCTTTCTTTCCCATCATCAACAACTGATGGCTTCCTCTTCATCAACGGCAGCAGGCGACATCGGGCCTCTTCACCGACAGCCGTTCAGCCTTCATCATCAACGGCTCTTCACCGTAAGTTGATTTTGCCTTCATCATCATCACTGCAGTAGTTGATTTTGCCCTGTAAATCGTAATTGTATATTCCCCTGTAATAGATTTTGATTTTGCCCTGTTACCCTGTAATTATTAATTACAGTTTTTATTTTGCACGGTCCTGTAATTTGTATATTTATAATGTTGAATTGAATTGAATGGAATTGATCGGGTGAAATTGGACTGAAAATTGTTGAATTGGATTGAATTGAATGCCATTTCAGTATATATCTTGACTGAATTAATTAAACTGAATTGAATTGAATTAATCGGGTGAAAATTGGAATGAAAAGCTGTTGAATCGGATTTGAATTGAATGTCATTTCAGTATTATAGGACCGAATTAATTGACTGAATTGAATTGAATTAATGGGGTGAAAATTGGACTGAAAATTGTTGAATTGGACTGAATTGAATGCCATTTCAGTATTATAGGACTGATTAATTGGACTAAATTGAATTGAATTAATGATTTTAGGATTCCATTTCAGTATTATAGTTTTTTGAATTGTTATGTATAACAAAAAGTTAATTATAATCATAAAATGTTAATGTATTTTAAAATTCCTTACGATTTTACGATCTGTTTTTACAATCCGAGTTTGTTGTATTGTATTTTTCGTGCCATGTCAAAATTGTGATTTTAACAACATTGACTCAATGTCTTTAACCGTGCTTTTGCTTAGCTATACAATATATTCCATCTGTGCTTATTTATGAAAGTTTGGATGCAGGGAGGGGCTCGAAAGAAAGGTAAAACTGCAGGAGGAAAGCCGTGCAACGTATGATATATCATACATGCTTGCATAAATCATGAACCATTAATGACCGGATATAACGTCGCTGATTGAGGTTGATATAGAAATCACAATTAGATTAGTTTTCTTTACTTGCTGGATTTAATCATCATAGCTTATTTAATTTATTTTGGAAGAAACTGATGGTTATTTTAAGTTCGTTTTTCATACCAATAAATTGGTGTCTGGGGGCAACCTACCAATTTGCCGCTTCTACAAAAGAAACACTATAAACTAATTCAATTTGAGAGCTAATTTGCTGCCATGAACCATGGAATAGCTCTTAGTGCTCTTGGCTGAGTGTATTCTGAGGCCAATCCTTGTGCAAGATTTGTGCAGTTCACCGATCAGATACAGGCAAGAATGTGTTTTGTGGAATTGCTCCATCCTGGCAAGGCTTCCATCTATGTTCATAAGGTTAGATAGAGGATGAGAAGAAGGAACAGCAGTGGAAGAGGTTGGAGTATGTTTGAGGAGGAAACCAGCTTCATTGTCTCCCCATTACCGGGATTGGGAATCATGGTAGCTGCGTGTGCCCCATCAGGTGTCTTTATCCTGTGTCAGAGATCCATTCGTAATTATTACATTTCTTTGAGAGAAGCAGAAAAAACAAGATCTATTTGTGATCCCAGCAGAATAAATAAATAAAGAGGAAAAGAAGCATTACCCTTTGGCTGTGGGGCAGAAAACGATGGCATAGTCATCAGCCTTGCAAGTGAAAATGCTGGTACCATCGTCGAAAGCATAACTATAAGCCCTTGGACAAGCTCGCTTGAAAATGGTCGAGTAAAAGGAGGGCTGGCATGTGGTTGGGTTGGCAAACTCCCCGCCGCAGCAGTACTGGTCCAGCCCAAAGGCCTCACATGCACTCTTACATGCAACCACCCCTCCCTCTCCACCATCACCACCGGCCACCTGAAGTTCCTTTGGGCAACCTATTGAAGTTTCAGGGATGAGAAGTTTCAAGGGATGAGGTCATTTTGTTACCGAGGAGGAAGAATGTTCTTAATGAAAACCAGTTGAAGTTGGAAAATCTTACCCATGTTGATATCTGAAAGGCAGCCAGTGGCATTGCACGCACCATGAACCCCAACAGGTGCGGCAACAAGAGGCAAATTGTAGCCGTCCACGAGGCTGACATCATAGTAATCTTTGGCATCCCCTGTGCCAAGGGTTACCTCAAAGAGCGATGCGGGTGGAGAAGCACCCATGCCATTACATTCCAGCCTCCCCCCGCAGTCCCCAGTTTGACAGGTGCCGTTTCCGGACTCATCAAATGTGCAACCCGTCCTTGCCCATATCCGACCTGACCACCCTGGGACACTTGGAATGCGCATGCTGTAACCAGAATCCAGGCGAAATCCAGTACTTGCAAGTTGCGGGGTGCCTGCACCTGCTAGGGTACCAGGCCATATGGTATAGGGGCAGTTGTTTGTTATTGTAAACGCGAAGGAGTACGAAACGGGGATTAGGAAAGAAAAGAAAATGAGGGGGGAAAATAGTACCGTCCGGGGTATCTTAACTGGCATAATGAGAATTCTGGTGGGATGTTAGTGGCTTGTCAAAGCAGGCTCGCTCGGGAGAGACGGTAGCAGAGGGTTTGCATTTTGCTTACAAGGGCTAACTCCTAGATATGGGGGTGAGAATCTAACAGGGAGAGGAATTACGTTGCTTTGCTGAGCCCCGAGCCGCAATATCACTTTTCTGGGTTTAGTATTTTTTTTTACCCAGATTGCCTCATGCCGAAGCAATTCCTTCCTTGATAAAACTGCATAGCACATGTTAGATGATAACAACAAAGTCACGCTCGCTCCTGTCTCCCCCAAAAGAAGCAAAAAAATATTCTGAGCGCTTCTCTTCAACTGAAAGAAACATAAAAAAAAATATACGAACATACCGAACGAAAAAGGAGGGAATTGCCTTGATGGGCTTCTTCAATCACAGTCCACACACCATCATGTGATTCAGATTACAACCCTCGCCCTTCTTCTCTCTGTTTTCCTTTCCCTTTCCCTCCTTTTCATCTGTGATTATATTAATCCTTTTGAAAGCCCAATATTAAAACCACCTTATATTCATCGCTGATATGAATGACCAGCACACCAGATCGTGATCACATACAAGAAGCGTTAACTTGTTAATGCTTGGTCAAATTGACGAGAAACAAGGAAAGGCATTCTTTCTTGGCCATTATCAGAATTCGAAGATACAAGTGCTTATGCAAAATGCAACAATCTCCCCCCATTTGGGGAAAAAAAAAGAGAGGCGAGAACAGGGTGGTTTCAGACCAGAAGGGGACGCTATGTACTTGTTCAGGAGCTTCAGACCAGCCCAGATACAAAAAGCTCAACTCCCTCTAACACCATTAACAAGTAACCATGATAGGGGGTAGCCCCATGTGGACTTGCACTGTTCTCATCTTGATTCCTGATGCCGGAGCCAGCGCTTCGCTTGGCATCGATGCATTCACGAGGTTAAAAGCCAGCGCTTCTTACAACTTAGCTAGCTGCTCTTCAAGGCTCACCAAAAATATAAAACTTCCTTTTGCCTCCGCATTCACAGCCCGATAGTCCTACCAATTAAGTTCCATCTGCCACGTTAATAGACAAAACAGACAATAAGGTAGGGTCTGAGAAACATCTGTCCTACAGCTCAACATCATTTGATAAGCAAGAAATCAGACCTTGAAATACCTGTATCATAAAGCAGAGGCGCTGATCTGTTAAAAGACAAACCAGCAGTCCATATAAGACGATCATGTATCTCAATTGCAATTCTTCAACAATGGAGGGGTGAACTGCAGATAAGTGCAGCATCTTCTCAATCCATCAGCAGTTCTACGCATCATCATTCACCACAGCAAGAAATGACAGAATTCCTGTAAAGGATAAAATAAACTCCCTTTTAGGCTTTATATTGTCAGAAATATTCTCGAACAAAACAATTCATTAATCACAACAGAAAGGTATATTTAAAGTCTCCTGAATTGTATAAACTCCAACCCCTGCAAAATTAAAAGTATATTCAGGAAAGCATTCATCATAGGAAAAGCAAAACTAAGTAAACAACAACAAAGAAAAGCAAGTAATCACCGCAATATTTGTCTTCAGCCTGCAATAAACCAGACAAAATAAAGCAAAGAAGCAAGTTTGACCACAGAACAATGCAAAAAATAACCTGATAAGACTATGCTGCATAACCAACAGCACCCAAACACAACCACCATCCAATATCATAAAGCACAGAAATAGCACAGAAAAATTAACACATAAACTTAAACAGCAAAAACAGAGACCGATGAAGCTCAGTAAAATCAATACAAAGGTAACAAAACAAACGTGCACCAAATAAGCACATCCACAACAACAAATCAAAACACGGCACACACAAAATAATTGCAAATTGAAGTAAATCATATTGCTAAAAATCAATACTATACTATAAAAGTCTTCCAAAAGACCTGAAAGCACCTGTAGTTTGTTAAGAGTTCAAAAAAGAAGAGGAGGGCTTGAATGAAACTAAATTAAAGGGCTTGAATGAAACTAAATTAAACTCAAGGTTCATAAGAGAGTGGATGGAGCGAGTTCAAGATCCCCTATCAAAAGTCAAGCTACGCTATTGGAACCGCTAAATTGCATTACACATGAAAAGTAAATATAACGTTCCTACATAGAGGAGGACTCTTATGGTCCACCGTAATAATTACCCAACATTAAGTTCCAAGTCATCCATATCCGTTCATGAAACATATAAAGGAAAAACTTCAAAGGAACATTACGAATAGAAAGAGAAAGGGTAATTTCAAGTATACGATATATTATATCTAGCTCATATCCATGCCATCTCCAACTTGGCTGCAGATTGGACTGACAGCAGAGAAAGATCTCTCGAAAGGAGAAGGATGAAACTGTGCATCACGCCTGCGCTTGAAAGAACAGCTATCAGTGGGAGCACTGCTATTCTCAGCATCGAGCTTCCTGCGAACTCCTCTGACAGCCTGCTCCTCAGCTGGGGAAAGGGGGAAAATCTGGCGACTAGCCCGGCAAAGGGAAGAATGGTTGTCATACAAAATTCTCTGGTTACAGTTCTTGTCACAGATGTGAGTGAGACCAGTGAGCCTGCAACGGTACATGTTGCCAAAGACATGTTCATTCTGACACTTGCAGTCACATTTGTGGACAGGAATTGGGCCATCAAGGCCAAGGATAGTGGAGAGATAAACAACATTGGCAGGAGCAGACATCATGGATTTACCAAAAACCTCCATTGGCAGCTTGAAAGGGTTCTGCAAAGCCACCAACAGAATGAGGTCAAGCTCAACTGAGATGTAACTGAAGTCGTGCTCGAAAGAAGAGGGTCCAGGTTGTCCTCTCTGGCTTTTTTGATATATACCAAATCTTCACCCTTTAATTCAGTAATGAAATTGAAAGGAAAGTAATTCTATGCCCTGCTCTCTCTCTCTGTAGGAAGAAAAGAACAGGAAAGGGGACTCCAACAAGAATTCGAATTCCAACCATCATAAATATTTACAAACACCCAGCAGACACTGAAAATTGTGTCTGCGCGTTTCACGTTTCAAACATGCTAAAACAAAACAAAACAGATCTGAGCTACAAGATTAAGATTATTTTAAAAAGAGATAGATTTACAGGGTAAAAAAAGGAGTTTATTGAAGAAGATGATAAAAAAAAAAAATCATAACTGAGAAACAATAATAAGTTAAAAAAATAAAAAATAAATAAAAACTGACCTGATCTGATCTGAAGCAAGCAGTTGAGATCGAAGAAGAAGACGAGCTGAGGCCAAAAGAAATGATCGATCTACGACGCTACCACTCCTCACCTGCAAAACAGCCTAACTTACACCTAACACACGCACTCTCTCTCTCTCTCTCTCTCTCTCTCTCTCTCTCTCTCTCTAAGAATAAGAATACGCAGACCGAAAATTAAAAGAAAGCAAGAAAATGAAGGTGTATGGCAGGATTGTGTTAGGAGAAGGAGGGGTATTTATAGAATTTTATTCATTAAGCCTCTCTCTCTTCGTGTTGACTTGACCCTTCCTTCGCACGTACAGACAACACGTATTTATTACTAAGTACTTTACTCTATTTTTCTTTCTTAAACGGAGGGAGAAGTGGTATTATATTTCATAGATAAATAATATAATTTGGATTATAAAGATACATACCGAGGAGTGAGATATCACCATCATCATCATAACACGCTTCATGCTACCATCTCATACATACCGAGCTCTTTTTTTCAACTGAATCCTAAGAATATCCTCCAGAATGTATTTTTTAAAAATTCCAGCTTGAAAAGTTATATTAAAATCAAACTTTATTAAACACTAATTTAAAAATTAGATGGTCTTCCATTTAAAAATATATTAAGATTATTTCTTTCTAAATTTTTTTATTTTTATCCTTTTTCAAGTTAAATATATTTTTAAAATTCATCTAAAAAAAAAAATAATGACTAAATACATGTAAAGAAAATGAGAGTGTCTCTCGGTTTGGCATAATATGTTATGGTAATAGTTTTAAAAAATAAAAAATAAAAATAGTGAGCGCTAAGGAAGCTAACCAAAAAAATGTGGAGAATATGCAGAATGGATGATGATGATAATAATAAGTCTCTCACTTCTCACGTGTCTAACGGCTATCTCTGTCTCCACACCCTTTCTGTTCTCATCTCACATCACATGTATGTTCTTGGATATTGCCTTTTCTTTTCTTTCTTTCGTTTGGTTCTTCTGTTCGAACGGGTATTGACTTTTATCGTCTATCTTATCAAACATTTAACTAGTATCCCTCACTGATCAATATTATTAAAAGACTAGTAACGAGTCGATTTAAATTTATTATGGACGTTATTTGTTAGGGTTTATTTTTTATATTAACATATTAAAATAATTTAAAATAACTAAAAAAAATAAAATTTTAAAAATTTTAAAAAGAATTCAATTTTTCTTTTAAAATCACTTTTAAAATACAAAAACAAACAAGCTTTTAACATACAAAACTTAGGAGTTTAAAGCTGTTTTTACAAGTAAGAGTCAATAACTCTTATTCCTTGATCTTCCGATGTTGACGGGAATAATACTGGTTCTCAAACTCTGTCCTAAAATCTCTCCATCTAAGTATCTCAGTAGCCCGTCTCTTTTTAACATTATCCCACCATGTCTGGGATCTGTCCGATAACAGCTGAGTAGCACAATCCACTCGAAGCTCTACTGGTACTGATATTTAATCCATTGACCTCTCTATCTTTCGTAACCATCGTCCAACTATCTCAGCATCCTCCTCTCCTATAAATGTCTCACAACTTAATTCCCTCAAACTCTTTACCCATCGAACTAAAGTGACCGCAGTATCCCTCAGGGTAATACTCAACGGTCCCAATATCTGGGTATGGTGGAGGTGCTACTGTAAAGGGTGATGTCGGTGCTACCGCAGGCGCTACTGTTGGTGGGGGCTGAGTCCCCTACCTATCTCCATCGAATATCCCCGGTAGTGACATCCCCTACTCATCTCAGAGTCCTGATGACTCTCCTTATCTGGATTGCAACGACACTGCTGACACAAAAGATATTATATCTACCAGAGGATCTCCCTCGAGTCCTCTATTTCCTGTCTTAACTAGACGTTCGTCCCTCGCTGGTGACAGGTCAGCCCAGGGCACCTTGCCGTATATGTACCATCCTGAAATAATGTTATTTTACATTAATAATGGTCCACCGAACCTTAACCAGGCTCTGATACCAAACTGTAAAATCCTCAAATTATAATGTCATGAAATCTCAACCATTTCTTTACGAATGTCAAGTATTGAATAATATGTCTAAGATTATGGAATTTTTTTTTAAAAAAAATCAACAGAGTTTTCTCTATTTTTTATTGGTACCAAGTTATCGACAACACTTCTATTATATGTCATTACAACTTTCATCTTGATCCAATCATCCTGGATCACATCTCATTCATCAATCAATCTCTCAATACTTATAACTATCAATATATTCAAGTCTTATAATATCAATTAATAAGTCAATATAAAAAAAATTACTAAAACAAATTGAAAAATAAATAATCTCATCACTAAAGAGTAATAATTGCTAACTAACTACATATATGCATTTAGACTAAATAAATACAATATTACGATTAAAAGTCATATTGTCTTAAAACATATAATGTATTCTATTACTTTATATTATAAACTTATCTTATAATTATGAAAATGATTTAGCCATACCAACATCTATACATATATATAATACATCCATTACATACTGCACATTTTCTATTTGATTTTATAACACAAAGGTTTTCAAAGAAAATAAAGATATATAAATATTACATTTCAAAATGATAATTCATAAACAGAAAAATCCTACATCTAACTATCTGCATCCCCTCGTGGTGTACCTGTTTCAACAATAACCACATTAATTAATTTACTCAATAACTTAGTCATATATTAATTATTTTACTCTTAACTTTTGAAATTTAATACTTTTAACTTCAATCAATTAATTTACATAATCTTTTCAAAACTTAAATATTCAGCTAACTCATCTCGATTGCCAATAATTATAATACTTTCATATAATTACCCATAAATTTGGTTAACCTTCCTCGGTTACCAATAAATCCGGTAATTCCATCTGAA
The DNA here is from genome assembly GCA_019202695.1 of Populus x sibirica. Classification (NCBI taxonomy): domain Eukaryota; kingdom Viridiplantae; phylum Streptophyta; class Magnoliopsida; order Malpighiales; family Salicaceae; genus Populus; species Populus x sibirica. The sequence continues at coordinate 47,917 of JAGMVL010001591.1, forward strand.
TTACCCAGTATTCAGGTAACCTCTTTTATTAGTCAATCAATCTAGTAATTCCATATGAATTACCCCATATCCAATTAACCTCTTTGTTTACTAATAAACCTGGTAATTACCCAAGAAATCCGGTTAACCCATTTTGGTTGCCAAAATCAATCTAGTAATTCCATATGAATTACCCAGTATTCGGCTAACCTCTTTTATTAGCCAATCAATCCGGTAATTCCATACGAATTACCACATATCTGGTTAACCTCTTTGTTAACCAATAAACTCGGTAATTCTCTTAATTACCCAATAAATCCGGCTAACCCATTTTTGTTGCCAAAATCAATATGGTAATTCCATATGAATTACCTAGCATCCAGCTAACCTCTTTTGTTAGCCAGATAATAATTCCGATAATTTCACATAAATTACCAATAATTCTTATTTGTAATAATCACTCAATTTATTCATTTGCTTCATTCTTTTAACATCAACTAAATAAACAACATAGATATTTAAGGAAAACTAATAATTACAAAATAAGGTGACGAATCACCTACCTTCTGATCGTGATGGCCCAACTCCTGCTATCTGATAACCAGCTCCAAACACAACTCCTGAATCAATCAAATATCATTATATCATTAGTCCATCAATATTTTTCTTACGTGCCGAAACGTAAAGCACATAATTTTTTTGAATTCGTTCTGATAAAATTTCATTCTCAAACATAACATCATCATTTCACATACAACCATATATTTAAATCAAGTTACTTTTTTTTATTGCTTTATGTTTATAATTCCTCTATCAAATAATCCTTCTATTTTTTATGCCTTCACATCATATTATTTATTTTATCTAAACATATGTAAGAACTATATTCAAACACAATCTAAACATCTTGTCTTGATGCTTTCTTTTTAACTAGTTCAATTATCTTTTAAATTGAATTTATTTATTTTTCTCAACTTTAATGTTATTTCTTCATTTAGTCTTTCTTACATATTTCAAATATCATGATTAAACATAGTTTTCTAAACATTAACATCAAAACTCATTTCTCTACTTTTCCTTCATTTGGCCGAATGTCATCTTCCTTTTCCTCCCCTAAATTTTTCTTCATTTACTTGTTATTTCAACTTGTTTTCATGCTATTCCACTTCAACTTCATTATTTTTCCTTCCTCTCCTAATTTTCCCAAATTTCCATAAGAACCCTAAGTTTAAGAATCAAGGATTTAAGGGAAATTAAAGTAAAATTACATGAAATTACTTCCTAACTTGATCAAGTAAACTTAAAAACATCTAAATCAAACATTAAATACAAACTTCTCATGCTTACCAAATGATTGTCTTTCAATTTCTTTTCTCTCCCAAGGTTAGCCAAATTCTCTCTCTCAATTCCACCTCCCTTCACTTGATTCTTTCTTAGATTAGTGTTTTATAAGTTCAACTTTGTAAGTTTACAAGGTTATTCTCTTACTTTTCTTATTTTTTCCTTGGCTTTTTTGATGTTTTTCCCTTACTTTTCTCTCTTGTCTTTTCTTTTCTTTCATTTTCCATTCTTCTTTTGCCTAGTCGGTAACATATAAAAGGAAGGGAGAGCTAATTTGTTTTATATTTTTAATGGCAAATAACCATTTTACCCTTAATGAGTCATTTTGCTTCTATTTGACAGTCTTTTTTTTTAGCACTACCAAGCTGCGTTTATCCTAAAATTTTAACTAGACGTTATTCAATATATTTTAACATCCCTCGTAAAATTTCAGCTCAATATAATGGTCGAATTGAAAATTACGTCCAATAACATAAAAACTGGTCAAATTGTGATTTTTCATCAAATTTCTGAATTTCTCCAAAAATTATAAAATTTTAACCCAAGCTAAAACATCATATTAGAAGGCTCCATGCAAATTTTCAATATTTTATGATAACCTGATCGAGAGTTATGAATTTGTTTTTTATTTTTTACATAAAACTAGTCAATTTATGATTTTTCACCTAGAGGGTCTACAAGAGCACAGACCCAAGTCCCTTGGGTCAGGCGTCCGAACCCAAGATAAATGAGTCCAGCATCCTGACTCAAGTCTAATGGGTCTGGCATTGCAGTCAGACCCAGGGTTCTTGAGTTTGACATTTAAGATGAGGCCAAAGCTCTTGGGTCAAGTGTTGTAGCCAGGCCCACTTAAATATGGGTAAGTTTAATATTATTATTTGTATTATAAATATTATAATAATGGGTCCTAACTCAAGTCTAATGGGTTTCGCGTTGCAGTTAGACCCGGGGGCGTTGTCTTTGTTATTTGTAAGTAAAAAATTGCAGCTACGTCGTTGGGTCCTGCTGCCACTAGGACCCAATTGCGATAGGTCTTGTTGCTAGCAGGACCTATCATACAGTGTTGGGATTTCCCCCCAACAGAACCCAATACTGTAATTTTTTTTCTTTTCTCTTATTTTTTTCACAACGTAAATAGAAAATATCATCGTCGTCGTCATCATTAATAAATTTGAAAAAAAAATTATTACTATTAAGGAAAAACAATAAATTTTATTTGAAGGGATTAAAACCATAAAAAACTTGGGCATACAAATTTAATATTATTATTAATATTATAGTTATTATTAATTGCATTAATATTATTAAATTTGAAAAAAAATTTATTACCAATGAAAAAAAACATAAATTTAATTTAAAGGGTAAAATATATTATTATTATTATTATTATTAACAACTTGGGTCTGGCATCCCCTTCCATACCCAAGAAACTTGTGACCGAAAAAGGGCACCTGACCCAAGTTGCTTGGGAGTGGTGGGAGCGCAGACCCAAGTCATTTGGGTCTTGCAACCCCGCTTGGCCCAAGACATTTTGATCAGGAGTCCGGACCCGGAGCTTGGGTCTAGCTGCAACACCAAACCCAAGAGTATTGGGTCTGTTTGCAACTCCGTGCCTAACAACCTTGGTTCTGGCTGCAACGCCAAGCTCCAAGCTCTTGAGTCTCCCTTTGTAGATAGATCCAATGCTCTTAAATTTTAGATTTTTTTGATTTTTTTTGAAAAAAAGGTTGGCCTCGGCATAACACGAGCCACCTAACTAGTATATATATAAAAGACCTTTTAAGCAATCACAAATTTCAAAAAAGAACAAAACTGTGATGACGAGATATATAATTGACCACGTGGTTATGTCATATTACACGTAATGGCCAACAATCATAGAAAATGATGAATCTTTTAGTTTTCTATCTCATTTTCACTTTTTTTATTTTTAGCACAAGTATGTTCTCCGAGCCCAGTAGTAAACCAACCACAAAAGAAGCAACTTGAAGATGTTATAGAAAAAGAAGGCCATGAGGTCATTGTTGTTATCGCACGTGTGCGGTGTCGCAGCGAATCATCCACCCTTGGGTAAATGTGTGTCTATCTTGCAAATATGGAGAGATAAGGAATTCTTGTCTCTTATCAGTGAAAAGATGGAATGGGAGTCGTCACCAAGTATTTTAGTCACTAAGAACCCTAACTGGTCTCAGAGATCGGGTACGAAGACTGGTTGCGTAAAGGGAAGGTATTAACACCCCAAATACGCCTTACTTAAAGTAAGCTACATTATTTTATTGTCTGATATATGCTAAGGTCTTGTCCTGTTTCTAATTGTTGGTCTGTCTACGATTTAAGAAAAGTCATCCTCGGTAAAGAGATCATTATCTTATCGAGTAAAACTTAAACATTCTAACGTCAACAAAAAAAACTACCTTCTTAATATCATGAATACGTTTTACGTATAAATTCGTATTCCTGATACTAAAACAAAACAAAATATTTTTTTTAAATTTTTTGAAATACTGGCCAAATTCTCGTGACTTTAATAAACTGGTTATTAAAGCCAAACTGTATGATAAAACATATATATATATATATATATATATTGCAGTTTTCTTTGATGTATGAAAATACAATATGATTTTAGCTTTGAGAGACTTGGTCGTATGCATGAAAACAAAACAACATTTTCATTTTTTCAATTTTTTTTATCAATACCAGGTATTTTAATACCGGATTTGTATTTTTACAGTGTAAAAATATAAATCGATATTAACCAAAATGGATAGAAAAAATATGTGAGAACATCACTAATGTTTTTTTATAAATATTTTTAATTGGAATGGGTCGGACTTGGCCCAACATAAAAATGGCCCAGTACCGGCCCAACATGAAAAAAGGGGCCAGCAGCCGGCCCAATAGTTTATAATTAGCTATTTTCATTGAGTCCATAAATATTTTTTTCTTATTCAAATTGAATTTTCTTTGTCAACAGGGCTCTCATCGATCGAGCAAAATCTTGTCAAATTTCAATATTTGTATTTTTGAACCTCTTTAACCAAATTCTAGCCATTTTTAGGGCGCTCCGACATCCTCTTCTCACTGCTATTATTTTTTATTTTTCTTCTGAATATATTTTTGATTTTTTGGCATTTTCTTCTTTTTTGTGTGGGGACCCAAAAATAGGTTACAACAGTTGTCGAGACTTGTGATGAAAATAGTCACCACAACACTAAAGTCTCGGTCTCTTTAGAACAACCCTAACCCCAACAACATCAACAATAAGATGGTACGTAGTGTTAAGTTTAAATTGTCTAGCTTGGTTGAGAAAGCAAAAGAAAAGATGGAAGAAGCAATTGATTATGTTCATCCAAATATTGGCGAAGGCATTTCTCATGCTTTTGGGGGTGAGAAACACTACCTTTCGGAGCTTTTTGTGATGAACTAGGCAAAGGTACACACGGGATGACTAAAGTTCTACATAAGGCCACATACAAGGTTTTCGATGTGGTACATGATGTGATGGATAAGAAGAAAGAAATGGATCATGAGGTCAAAGAGGAAGTGAGATTTATACAGGAAATAGAAAGAGACTAGTCATGTGACCTGCACTCGCTGCGGGTCAAATAATCAAAAGTTTTTAAAAGAGCTCCTAAACAATATAAAAGAGAGGATGTTTTGTCTATTTTTTTAGTTTTTGGTTTTTTAACCCATCGAGTCCCTTCCAAATTTTTGCCGAATCACCTGAGTTTTGGGTTGACCTGGCAAGTCGATTAGTTTACTACAGGTCAATTGCAAGCTCAGATTTTGAATGAAATAGACCCACCCAACGCTGCTAGGCCTGGCCTCCTAACATGACCCAAGTTGTTAGGTCCTGGTTAGTAAAGGGTCTAAGATGTTGGGTCCTGGTGGTAGAAGGGCCCAATTGGGTGTTGTGTCATGGGTTGTTGGGTCCTGTTTGCAGTAGAGCCCAATTGGACGTTGAGTCATGGTGAGGTAGGAGGCAAGACCCAAAGTTGTTGGGTCCTGGTTATGAGGCCCAATGTTGTTGGGTCCTAGTGAGGTAAAAGGCAGGGCCCACCGTTGTTGACCCTTAGTTGTTGGGTCGTGGTGTGTGGTAGGCTATTATTGTTATTACTACTTTGGATCCTGCAGACGGCAGGACCCAACACCCAATTGACACATAATTTATTTAAGTATTTAATAATATATATAATTCAAAACTACTGTATAAAAAATTTAAAGACAATAAAATATTGATAAAACTTTGATGTTTATCAATGTATATAATTTATATATATATTCAAACTACGTTATAGGTCAAATATTTTTATTTTTATAAAAAAATTTATGAAGATTTTTTCAATGCATTTTGATAGTTTAAAAAATATGTTTTCATCACAACCATAGTTATCAAACTCAACTAGGGGGTTGACCCGACCAAGGGGTCAAGTCTTGGGTTACACAAGTTGACTTAGTTCAAATCAGGAAAATTAAAAAAAATATTTGAGGTTTTATACCCGACCAGGTTCACCATTAGTTCCCACATGGGTTGCAGATCTATTATGGCGATGGAACCAGGCATTCTAACTGGAGGCATCTGTATGTTTAGTCAAATTTATTAATGATAATAATAATAATTTTTAATTTCATCATTAAGATAAAATTTATGGTTGTTTTTCAATATTAATGATATTCTTTTCAAATTTATTAATTATTATATTAATAATATTAACTATAATAAAAACTAATAATATTTACAATACAAATAATAATATTAATAATGTTAATAATAATGTTAAACTTGTCGCCGAAGTTTTTCTATTTTTTAATCTCTTCGCATAAAATTTATAATTTTTCTTTGATAGTAATAATATTTTCCTTTGAATTTATTAATGATAAAAATAAAAATAACAATAATAAAATAATATAATAATAATATTTCCTCTTTACCCTGTGAAAAAAAATAAGAGAAAAGAAAAACAAATTGCAGTATTGCTTTTTTATGTGACTTGCTTGCTGCAGGACCCAAAGTTGATTGGTCTTGTAGGACCCAACACTGATGGATCCTGGAGGACCCAATGCCATAGGGTCCTGCTTGGTAGAATGACCAGAATTGAGTACCCATCTCGAGCCCAGAGTATCATTGGGTCATGCTTGGGTGATGGACCGAGCATCGTTGGGTCCTGTTGGACAAGTAGGGATGACAGTAGGGGCCCTTGTTCTTTGGGTCCTGGTTCTTAGGTCTGGAAAAGGATGTCAAACCCAAGTTAATAATAATAATAATAATATAATTGATTTTACCATTCACATCAAATATATGTTTTTTCAATAGTAATAAAATTTATTTCAAATTTAATATATGAATGATTTAATAAAATTTATAATATGAATAATAATATTAAAGTTGTTTGGCCCAAGTTTTTATAGTTTTTAATCCCTTCAAGTAAAATTTATTATTTTTTTTATAGTAATAATATTGATTTACAAATTTATTAATGATGATGATAATAACAATTTTTAATTTCACCCTCCAAATCAAAGCTATGGTTGTTTTGCAATATTAATTATATTTTTCTCAAATTTATTAATTATTATATTAATAATATTAAATATAATAAAAATAATTATATTGATAATAAAAATAATAATATTTATAATATTAATATTAATGTTAAACTTGTCTAGGCCAAGTTTTTATATTTTTTAATCTCTTCAAATAAAATTTATGGTTTTTCTTTAAAAGTAATAATATTTTTTTTTGAATTTATTAATGATAAAAATAACAATAACAATAATAAAATAATATAATAATATAATAATAATATTTCCTCTTTACCCTGTGAAAAAAAATAAAAGAAAAGAAAAATAAATTATAGTATTGGATCCTGTTGGAGGCAGTACCCAACGCTTTTTGATGGGTCTTACTTGCCGCAGGACCCAAAGCTGATGGGTCGTGCAGGACCCAAAGCTGGGTCCTGGAAGACCCACGCCATGGGGTCTTGTCGGCAACAGGACCTAATGTCATTGGCTCCTAGTGGCAGCAAACCCTTCAACCCAACCAAAATTTTTAACTTACTTACAAACAACAAAGATAAAACGTTTTAATATCGTAAATAATATAATAATAATAATTCCTCTTTACGCTGTTATTTATGTAATCTTCACAACAATTACATCTTTATTTCTCATTTCTTATTTATCTTCAAGAATCTTTTGCGTGTGGAGGACCCAATTGGGTGTTGGGTCCTGCAAGTATTTAATAATATATATAATTTAAAACTACTCTATAAAAAATCTAAAGACAATAAAACATTGATAAAACTTTGAATCTCATACACGAATGTTATAAAATTAAAATATCTTCTATTACCCAAAATAAAATCTCTTATATAATACCAAAAATTTATAAAAAGTATATGATGTGAATTTAAAATTTATTGAGAGCTCTATCAACTTTAATATGACAATATTAGATAACAAAATTAAAATTTTCAAATTTTTTTCAAAGAATTTTAAAACTATGGGTCAGATGCACCTTTCAAGCCCCAAGTTTCTTGGATCTAGAAGGGGATGCCAGACCCAAGTTAATAATAATAATAATTGATATAATAATAATAATAATAATAATTGATTTTACCTTTAAAATCAAAATCTATGTTTTTTTATAGTAGTAATATTTATTGTAAATTTAATATTTTTTTCTGGGTCTCGTTTTGCAGTCAGACACAATCTCAAAATATTTAAAAAACAATACAAAAATATATATAAAAAAATAATTTAAAGTAAAGATGAAAATTAAAAATTTTGTCTACACAATATCAATATATATTTTAAAAAAACATATTTAACAAATAATACAAAAACTTCAAAAAATATTAATTTAAAATAAAAAAAAAATTAAAATCTTCAAATTTCTTTGGCATGGCTTGTCAAAAGTTAATTCAAAGTAATTCAGAAATTAAAAATTAAGTAAGTTAACGTTGTTGGGTCTTGCTTGAAGACAAGACCCAATACTATTGACATTTTTTGGAAGTGTTTTGGGTCTGATATTTTAAGCTAAATTTAATTTTAATTATTATAATAGCTGGTGATAAAATAATTAGAAACATTTTGAAGCAAAAGACATGGAATTCATAAAGTTAGTGGTGGGTTGCAACAGTTAAGTAAAGGTAGTTCAATCCAAGCATAACAAAAGTACATATAGAAAAGTGGACGTCAATGAGCAAGAGATAAGTGTAACAGTAAGCTACAAAATATTCTTAAAGCAATAAATTTGGGTCTTGGCGGATGCAGGACCTAAAATTACCCTGCAGGACCTAAAGCTATTTTGGGTCCTGCACCCGCTGGATCCAACACCTAATTGGGTCCTGCACACGTTAGGACCCAAAGCAATTTTACCCAATATTGCATATATTTAATAATATATATAATTCAAAACCACTGTATAAAAAATCTAAAGACAATAAAACATTTATAAAACTTTGAATCTCATACACTAATGTTACAACATTAACATATTTTCTATTACCCAAAATAAAATTATATTATAATATTTATAAATTATTTTTTAATGGATTGTAGTGTTAAAAAATTCTCTTATATAATACCAAAATTTTATAAAATATATGATGCGAATCAAAAACATTTTGAGAGCTCTACCAACTTTAATATGACAATATTAGAGAACGAAATTAAAAATAATAAAAATCTTCATTTGAAGTAAAGGGAAAAAAATTATGTCTAAAAGCATTTTTGAAAGTAAAAACAAACATGCTTAACTAAGAAAATCCAACCGAATCTCAAATGAAAAAAATTCTCATTTGCCATTTTTATGCAAAAAAAACAAAACATGATTCAATTTTCACGCATAAGGAAGGAAGGTTAGATACCTTTGACAGGGTTGTATTTTTGGTTGAAATTGGATGGTGTTCAAACTCCCAAAATGCAGTCAGCAGGCCTTCCCCTTGACTGATTGGACTGACTCGGGGAAGGGGTGATCTCCTCCGGAGCACTCTGCACATGAAAAAGAAATGAGATTCCCTTACCTAGTTGTGCGTTAACCGATTGTCATTCCGTCCCCTCACAGGCGCTACAGTGTCGTCCACAGTCAGCCATGACCCAACACTATTAACATTTTTTAGAAGTGTTTTGGGTCTAGCTTGTCAATTAGACCTAACAGCGTTGAGTCCGGCTACCAAAGCTAGACCCACCAGCTTTTGGCAGAGGAGGGCACGCCTCCAGCCGCAATTCTTGACTAAAAAAACCTAAACCAAATTGAAACGGTCGGTTTTTTCAAAATTTTAATCGGTTTAACCGGTTTTTTTCACGTTTTGATTTTTTCGGTTATTGTTTTTCCGGTTTAATCAGTTTTTCGATTTTTTTCTCACCCCTAGTTAGTATATGGTAAAAAAGATTTGGATCGCTGTGCAAAGAGAGATCGTAGTGGATTTGGATCACCGTGTCCGCTGTATTAATCGAAAAACTAAGAGATTGTCACTGTACGTGATCATAAATTCAAGACAGGTCTGAAAGAGAGGAGCACGCGTCTCACACGAGTGAAGTGGCGTGTGCGTACCGACTCCACTTTATATATAGTCGCACTTATAGGCTGTGTTTGTTTGCCGGAAAGTGGTTTCCGGGAAACTATTTTCCAAACTTTCCTGTGTTTGTTTGCCATTAGAAAAGTTGGTCAACGGAAAACACTTGCCGGTCAACAGAAAACACTTTCCAGTCAGAAAAATTTGGCTTGGTTTTTCAGGAAAGTGTTTTCCTTTTATTTTGGGCAGAAAACACTTTCCGGAAATTATGAAAAATTTAGAAATGTCATATTATTTGCTGATTATATCAAATTTGGTCCTCAAACTTTTGATTGTTATATATATTTTGTTTTGAATATTTGTTTTTCAATTTCATCATTTAGAATTTAATTTTTATATTAACTTTGGTCCTCATTTTTATAATTGTTATTTGCTTTTCCCTTATTATTTTTTAATAGAAATTTTTTATCTATCAAATTTGGTTCTAATTCTTTTGATTATTACTTATTTTATTTGAAATAATTTATGAAATGTTAATTATTATTATTTTAATTTTTTTATCTTTTTATCTTTTAATTTTTTAGATTTAATCTCTATTATTTTAATTATTATTTATTTTATTCGAGATAATTTATGAAATTATATATTTTTTTAATTTCATTCTCATTCAACATTTTAATTTGTAAGATTTGTTTTTCGTTATTTTAATAAACTTGAAAAAAATAAAACATTAATAAGTTATTTTCCAGCTCATTTTCCATGACATAACTAAATATTAAAAATTATTTTCTAACTTATTTTTCACTATATTATCAAATATTAGAAAATAATTCACTTTTCAAACCGAAATTTATCATTTTAAAATTTATTTTTTTTAAAAAAATTATTTTTCAGTAAATATACATCCAATAATATCATTCGAGAAAGAGAGAGCGCGTTAAATTGGGCATGCCGCCTCAGTTGAACTTGAAAGGTCAAGCAAACAGAAAAAAAGAAAGAAAGAAGCAGCTAGTTGAGGCGAGGCGGTGAGAAGAAGCTACTACCAATCGGAAAGCTCTTTATCATTCTCTCTGATCTTAATATTTCTCAAGGTATTCTTCACGGATTCAGCAATTCATTTTTCTTTCATTTAATCGGTAATGTATTATTTTAGGGCTTAGGTTTTGGTCATGGTTGTTTTATCTTTCTCCATGATCTTTTCCCTTCTCTATTTTTCTTTTATTTGCTAGTTGAACCCATTTGTTTGATCTTGTAATCTAGTATTATTTGTTCTTTTTGTCGAATTTCTATGATCCAGGGTTCTTACAGCCGATTAAAATGTTAGCCTTTTATTTTATTTTATTTACTGATCAGAGCTGTCGATCTTGATTACTTAGTTTCTAAAGATTCATGTAGGTTAATGATGAACAATTAATTTAGGCTTCTGAGGTAGTCCCCTGTTGAACAGTCATTTCTACTGCAGAAAAGTGAACAAATGTCTGTAAAAGGGGAAAAGGAGCGGACTGGGTATATGGGAAATAAACTATTGAGCGGACTGGGTGAATGGGAAATGAACAATCGATTGTTGTTTTAACTTGGCCCAGGAATGTATCGTTCTGGCTTCAGCATTTAGTTTCAAGTAAACTATGATGATAGCATTCTTTGTCTCATTTGTAATGGCTATAACCATCACATTTAAGTTTCAAATGTGGTATTTTTTTATTTTTTATTTAATTTAAATGGATAGGGATCATTAGAAGACTTCTTTAATAACTACAATATACAATAATTGGTTTCATTGATTTTCTTGATTCGGCCAGAAATTTATTGAAAGCTGTTGAAGGTTTATGTTCTTGTGTGTACATGTGTATTTGTGCTCAGGAAATGTATTTCCATGAAAAAAAGAGAAGTACCTACCCCAGTCTTATAGGAATAAACTCTTAGACCAATGGAACAATCTAAGACAATGGAATGAGTCTATCAATGAGTATATAACACAGTTTAACGATTACATGATGAGATGTGCCATAAAAGAAAATGAAGCCATGACTTTGTGTAGATTTTGTAAAGGCTTGAATGATGATCTTAGAAGAGAAGTTGTATTTCAAGGTGTATCTACCCTTGACCAAGCTTGTATCTTAGTTCAAGACTACAAGTTGGTCACGAAGAATCAGTGGATGAATCGTCAGGACCTTATAGTATCCTTACTAGGTTTCAGTTCAGAATTAGTGATTCTTTGTTAGGTGCTCCACCCCACAGACCTAATTCTAGTAGTGCCCAACTTTATAGGAAATTGTTAATAATCTGCTTATTCGTTGTTATTTGCCTGTGGAGCTCACTGCCATGAATATTTTTTACCACCAGGTTCTGTGAGCTCTTAAGGTTCACATTTAGAAAGCGTTGCAAGGATTTTTCTAAATATACTCAAAAGCCTTGTGGTTTGCTTCCTCGTGCTCTTTTCTGATTGATTTGAAGTGGAGATACTGAAGTTTTTGAAGGTGAGGATACAATTATTTGTTATAAAAAATCTCATCACAAAGCTTTTATGGAGTTAAGGTGGAATAATGCCAGGTTTGCCCTTTCTTTTACTTGTGAACTAATGTTTGATCTTAATTAAATATAGTTTAATAGTTTTTGGCATACTTTCAAGGTGGTCTATAGATAGTTATTAAATGTTTTTTTTTTACTTTTCTTTTGGTTTTGGTGAAGTTAACTTTGCATTTATAAATGCAAATGATGATTGCTGGAATGGTTATATTAAAGTTAGAGATGATGAGTTTGGCTGACAGTTTACTCAATATCTGATTCTCTGTGCATTGCGCACTGATTTTAAGGTATCGATAACATCAGTGAAGTTCACCGCCTCCTGCTTTAATTGACTTCTGGAATTTTCTTTTTGCTTGTGCATGGAGTGTGATATGCTGTGGCATTTATGTATGTATAGTTGATATCCATGACACATAGCATGTGAATTCGTTTTTGACTTTACATTCCCCCTGGTAGCATTTCTGTGATGATAAAAAATAACTGGATATAACTAACTAGGTCACTAACAATGTAGCTAAAAACTTGGAAGCATCCTTATTTTGATTCTCTCCTCTGGCGAGCACAAGCTTATCATCATTTTTTGAACACCCAGTGCATGTGAGCCGTGTCATCAAGTGCTAATCCTGTTAGACACCTCTTTTTTTCCTTCTATCTGAGCTTTACTTATCAGAAATTTTGATTTCATTAGAGACAAAACTTAAAGGCTCAAAATGGGACTATGTTGCTAGCAATTATGTTTAAATTCAGAGTTGATTGCTTACTTCACATTATATGTTGTTATTTCAGTTTGGGCCTTGGAGTTTCTCCATCCACCTTATTTGGTGATAATACATGTTTCTTATTGACAGAAATTTGGTGCCGTTGTTTTATTTTAATTTTATTGGTTCAGGGTTGTGAGTCTACTCATTTACTTTGGTTGTCCAGCCATTCATGGTTTAGTTCATTCACTTCTCTCCTAATTTAGTAATTTCTCCTTTTCAGGGTTTAGAATGTTCTGAGTACATGTAAACTAGTCTTTCCCGTGCACAAAGCCCTTCTCAGTGATAAAATTTGTTAGATTTCGTGCATGTTTCATATAACATATGCCAAGTACCATATTCTTTATGCTGATTTGCTTTATCCTGTCAAAATTGTCTTTGCAAGCTAGGTAAAGGATCATGGTGGGATTTAAGAATAGGTACATGGTAATGGAAGTTTTCTTGGATCCAAATCGAGATCTTGGAGTGGATGATCCTATTATAATAACACAATATAATGTTTCAAAAGCGATTAAAGACAGTATTCTCGTAAACTTTGGGGAGTGTGGTTTGGCTTCATCCCTTGGATCGTTCCAAGGTATGTAATTTGTTGCCAGTTCAAGTTTTCCACTGCTTGCAAATTTCCCTTTACCTCACTGTAAAATCTTCTCTCGCCCTTCTATATCTGGGTTATGTGCAGTCAAGTATGTGAATCCGATTACCAAGCTATGTATCATCAGAACCTCACGAGATGAGTACCAAAAGGTCTGGTCTGCAATTACCATGGTTAGGCGCATTGGTAACTGCCCAGTTGTATTCAACCTGCTAGATCTAAGTGGTGAGTATCTTCCTTTTCTTCTTCCCTCTCTCCTTTTGCAACAATATAACCTTTCAGTTGATCCCAAAATTAAACTATTTCCAATTGATCTCAATGTTCCAATATGTTTTATTCTGATTTTACTTCCTTTGCGGGCATTGGATCTTTTACTCAGCTTTTCTCTTTAATTTTGCTTGTCCTTGTTGTTCTAGGAAGTATCAAGGCCTGTAAAGTTGCTGCCTTGAAGTGTGATGAAATGAAATTTGAGCACTACAAACTTGCAGCTGGAGCACCTCTCTCTGCTGATGTTAATCAGCACATGCAAAACTGTCTTGAAAAGATCAAGATTTTGGATCACTGAGCCTTGCGTTGGTTGTAACCTACTGGCCTGCCAAATTTTGGAGCACTGCCTTGTTTTGCACAACTCATGAACAGTTTCAAACTGGCGATTTCCGATCCATCTCTTTCAGCAATGGTGTCATGAGTTGTGTTGGTCGTAAAAGACAACCTTAATTAGAATGCAAGGATCAGCTAACAAGAACAAAGAGCCAAGGATGGTCGGGTTGCTGCTCTAAGGATCTAGATCCAGGAATCCCATTCTTGACAATATTTTTTTTATTTTTATTTGCTCATGGAAAGAAATGCAAACAACAAATCTTATCAGTTTATAAATCCTTAGCTTAATAATATTCTTACATCAAATAAATACATATTTCTTAGATTACAATGTTGACCTGGTATGATTTATTTCCTTAGCTTAATATTCTTACATCAAATAAATACATATTTCTTATCAATATATATATATATATATATATATATTATTTTTTGCTTATGGAAAGAAATGCAAATAACAAATCTCATCAATTTATAAATCCTTAGGCAGCTATAAAATCATACATAAGTGGAAAGATGTGTTTGCGTCCGAGTGAGAATCCTACTACTTGCACTATCAATTACTATTTAAAAATAATCCCACAGGTGTCACTCATCCATCCATCCATCCATGTATAAATATCCCTTGAAATCTCTGCCCCGGCCCAGTCTATCTCTCTTAACTGAGTCCACATACAAGCTCCCGTGTTGCGCTTGGATTCTTTTTATCCCCCCCTCCTCTCTATTCTGCAGCCCGCATCGACAAAATCAGGGGAAATTAAGGATCGAATGGGGAGAGCAATTCTGGATTACACACTGGTTCCTTTGGGACTTGTTACGATGGTGGCATACCACATATGGCTTCTTTATCGAATCATGAAGCACCCCACCAAGACTGTCATTGGCATCAATGCTATCAATCGCCGCTTCTGGGTTCGAGCCATGATGGAGGTCGACTTATACATATGCATATATCCCTATTCATTTCTTATTTTTCTTGTTATATCTTTCTTGATCATCTTTTCAGGATGAAGCAGTACGTCTGACCATCAGGATTTAATTGTAATGGTGCAGGACGTGTCCAAGAATGGAGTTCTCGCAGTGCAGACGCTGAGAAACAATATAATGGCATCCACCGTCTTGGCATCAACAGCCATCATGCTCAGCTCCCTTATTGCCGTTCTCATGACAAGCGGCAGCGGGGACAAGTCAGCCAGGAATTTTGTGTTTGGGGACAGGAGCGAGTTAGGGCTGTCTATCAAGTTCTTCTCAATATTGGTGTGCTTCCTGGTGGCATTCTTGCTGAATGTGCAGTCAATCAGGTACTACAGCCATGCAAGTATCCTCATCAACGTGCCCTTCAAGAAGATGTGCCCTAATCATCGCCATCAGCATCTCAGCACCGAGTATGTGGCTAGGTCCGTGAACAGGGGTAGCTACTTCTGGTCATTAGGGCTGCGTGCCTTTTATTTCTCGTTCCCACTCTTTTTGTGGATCTTTGGGCCCATTCCAATGTTTTTGTCATGCGTTTTCCTGGTTTCCATGCTCTATTTCCTGGATGTCACCTTGGAAACTGGGTGGGCTGTTGGTGACGAGGACGACGATGTCGGCCACAAGAACGTGGGGTCTCAAAGTCAAGTTTGATTTCTCTACTAGAGATGTACTTGATGTGTACTAGACTAAAACAATAACAAATAAAGTTAGGGATCTAGGCGGCGGCAGCAGCAGCAGCAGAAAGAAACAAACTGCACTTCATTTTCAATACCAAAGTTGACTTGAATTGCGTTTCAATTTCCAAAAAACGAAGAGGCCGTATCTGTGTTTCCTATTGTTATTTTGCAGACTATGCTTGTGTGCGCAACAAGTGTTCCATTTTTTCTTGTTCTTTCGACCAAAAAAAGTCATAATCGAATCAGTTTACGCAACAATCTTCAGACACAAAGCCCTTCGCATATCTTCGGAGGTTAGTTAGTGTCTCTTTTATTGTTGTGTGTAGAATGTTGAATTTCGGGCACCACCACAACTTGTTTGTTGGATTGTTGAGGTACTCCATTTTAGGTCTTTGAAATTTTTTAAATACCTTTTAACTTTAAATTATTAATTTTTTTTTTGAAGGGTTTTGTATACTGTTGTTGATGTTAAGAATGGATTTTAAAAAGTAAAAATATATTATTTCAATACAAACAACCTGTAACACATTAAAAAAAAAAAAGAGACAAAAGAGAGAGGAAAAGGCCGAATAGCCTCTCTAGAACTATGCAGAACAAAAACAAACACATATCCCATGTAAAATTAAATCCCATTCTTTCCCTCGGGCTATTCTACTTACCCCGAGCACTACGAAAATGGCACGCACGCTTGTCACTCTTGGTTGGCGGAGCAACATTAAAATGGTGAACTAACCTCCACTTTCCAGCTGATTCTGTAGTTGGTGGATTTTTATTAGAAGGAGGTATCTTCTATAAAATGCAGTGGTAGATGCCAAAAGTTTGTTTCTTGCATCAATTTTCAAGGAGCAAGGTCAAGACAAGACTCCTCATCCTGCCCTACTCCACTTTCCAGTACTGTGTGTCGGCCGCTCTTTGCAAATCAAGAAAACCTTGTTCCTAATGTTTTATCTTTCATTTATCGGATATAAATTCGATGAAGGACACTATTTTTCAACCAGCACATGCTTCCCACATTGATTTATTATATGCCATTGTTATTTTTTAAATCAGCACGCTCTCTGCTTTTGGCAAACTGCATGTCTTAGCATTGATTTTTGCAGTACGAGTCTAGATGTGTTGGATTTTAACACATGAAAATGCAAAAGAGAACGAATATCGACTTCTTGCTCTCTGTATTATTAATTATGCAGCTTAATGAAAAACATTAAAAAATAAAGCTTTAAAGACAAGTAACAGCAACATTATCTCTCCCGCGTTACGTAGCGAATTCAAAGGATAATAATTAAACAAAAGGATTATATCAATCATAACAGAAATTGACTAATTCAAATAACTAGTGTTTTATTAAAATTAAAACTCATAACAGCTTCCACATCGCCAGATTCCACATCATTTGTTTCTTCATCAATGACTTCTTTGTCGAGCGAGCCTTCTTCATCAACAAATTTTCCGAGACATGAATTCAACACTCCTCTTTGGCTCGAAGCTGTAGACTCCAAGTCTCGCCTAAAGAATTCATACTTTGCTTGAGGAAGCGGCTTGGTCGAGAATATCAGCATTTTGATTTTCTGTTTTGCAATAGATTAGCCTGTATTTCACCTTCTCTTTGAACTTCTCTTAGGAAATAGAGTTTCAGTTTGAAATGTTTCGTTTTGCCATGAAACACGGGATTTTTGCAATTGCAATTGCATCTTGATTGTCTACAAGTATTTGTGTGCTTTCCTTTTGCTCCATCTGCAGATCGGCCATTAACTTTCTAATCCAAATAGCTCGATTCACAAAGCTAGATAGCAAAGAACATACTCTGCCTCAACTGTGGATTGAGCAATAACTTCTTGCTTCTTTGAACTCCACGAAAAAATGGCAGAACCAAAACTAAAGCAATAACCTGAAGTGCTTCTCATATCATCAACACAGTTGGCCCAATCACTGTCAGAATAACCATGAAGTATGGAGTTTTTGACTTGACAGATCTTCAATCCATAGTCAATTGTTCCCTTAATATATCTGACAATTCTCTTTGCTGCCTGAAAATGAATTTCACTTGCACAATGCATATACCTTGAAAGTATACTTGTAGCATTCATAATGTCCGGTCTTGTTGCGAGTAAGATACATCAAACATCCTATTAAGGTTCGTCAGAGTGTTTCATCAATCTTTGCAGCTCCATCTTCTTTGCAAAATTTCTCCTTTTGATTCATTGGTGTTCTTGTTGATCCGCACTCTTCCATGTTGAACTTCTTTAAAATCTCTTTGGCATATTTTTGCCGACATATGAAGATTTCATTCTCGCTTTTGTTGAACTTCCATGCCGAGAAAGAATGTCATCTTTCCCAAGTCAGTCATTTCAAAGACTTTCTTCATTTCTCTTTTGAACACATCAATCTGCTCCATGTTACTTCTGTCACAAGTAAGTCATCCACATAAAGAGAAACCACAAGCAATTCATCATTGTTTTTTTCGAGATAGAGTGTAAATTCACTTAGACTTTTTGTAAAGCCTAAGTCTAACAAATGAGCATCAATCCGCTGTACCAAGCCCTTGGTGCTTGCTTTAAACCATAGAAAGCCTTTTTCAAGCAAATATACTTTCTCCTCTTCTCCTTGAACAACAAAACCCTCAGGTCCGCTCCACTAATATTTCCTCCTCTAAATATCCATTTAAAAAAGCAGATTTGACATCCATTTGATGTATAGTCCGACCATTTTGAGCAAGAAGAGCAAGCAAGACATTCTTATAGTATCAAGCCTAGCAACCAGAGCAAAAGTTTCAGAAAAATCCACCCCAAACATCTGAGCATATCCCTTGACAACAAGTCTTGCTTTGTGTTTATTTATAGAACCGTCGGCATTGAACTTGGTTCTATAAACCCATTTGACTCCTATGGCCTTTTTATGTGCGAGTGTCCGTTCACAAGCAACCAAGTCCGATTCTTCTCAATCATCATAAGCTCCTCCTTCATTGCAGCCATCCAATGTTGATCTGCAGCCAGCCTTCTTCATATCCCCGGGTTCAATTAATGCCACATTGCAACTCGATAGATATCGAAAGCAATCGATTTTTGTAACGATTCATCATCAACATCAAGCATTCTCCTTTTGAAATTCAAGCTTATTTTTCTCCCAATTCTAGCTTTCGACTCAAAGAATTGGATGTTTCGCTAACAATCACTTTGTTGTCTTGTGGAAGATAAATCCCTGTAGGCTTTGGATACTAAGTCAGTAGCCTACAAAGATTCCGTGTTACGCCTTTTTATCAAGTTTGTCTCTTTTGACCCGTGGAATGTAAGAGAAACAAAGACAACCGAAAGTTTTTAAATTTTGTGAGCTTTGGTTTATAGCTATACCATGCCTCAAATGGAGTTTTTTCATTTGCAGAGCTTTTGTTGGCAACTGTTCAAAAGAAACACTGCTTGTATTTGCGCAAATTTCACCCATAAATTCTTTGGCAATCCTTTGTCATGTAATAAACATCTTGTCATCTCCATGAGTGTTCTGTTTTTTCTCTCAACAACACCATTTTCTTGAGGGGTATAAGGTCTGTGTCACCGATGTTCAATGCCTTCCTTTTCACGAGAACTTGTTGAATTTTTCTCGAGGTATATTCTGTTTCATTTTCTCGATCCGACCACCCGCATTTTGTGTGTGCTTTGTTTTTCCACCCAAGCTTTGAACTTCCGAAGATATCAAGAACTTCAGATTTATACTTCATGAAATAAATCCAAGACATTCTTGTATGATCATCAATGAAAATAATGTAATACTTACCGTCGTTTAATGATGATATTTTCGAGGTCCTCCCACATCGGTGTGCACTAGTTGTAGTTTCGTGTAGCTCTCCGGCTTTTATTGTGTGGAAATGGGAGTTTTGTCTCGCTTCCCATACTTGACAGTGTCGCACACAATGGAAAATCTTCTTCTAAACCAGGTAGGCCTTTCACAAGATTGTTGTTTTTCATAAAGAGTATAGCTGTATGATGAAAATGCCCCAATCTTTTATGCCAAAGCATTGTACTGCTATTTTCTTCATGTCTTCTTGCTTGTTCTTCTTTTGTAAAATTCAAGGCAAAGCTTTTACTTTCCATCCGAATTTTAAATACTTCCTTGTTTTGTGCATCAGTAATCGGGCAAAACTTGTCTTCAAAAAAGACCTTATATCCTTTCTCAAGCGGCTAACCAACACTCAAAAGATTTTGATTAATTTCGGGAACATATAAGACATCGAAATTAATTTTAAACCTGTGTTGCCTTTGATTGCCACCGTTCCTTTACCCTTTACTTGCAAGACATGCCCCATTTCCAATTCTCACTTTGGAAATAACTGTTCTGCCGAGCCTTTTGAAAAGCTCTTTATCATAGGTCATGTGGCTGGTACAACCACTATCTATAAGCCAGCTCTTTGTTGAGTTATTTGCAACAAAACATGATGCTACAAACAATTGTTCTTCTTCAGGTTGTTCAACAACAATTTTGACTTCTCCTCCTTTGCCGCTTTGTTGTTGTTGAGATTTGCATACCCTTCCAATGTGTCCTATTTGTCCACATTTGTGACATTTTATATCCGGCCTCCACCAACATCTCGCTCTGTGGATGGTTGGATTTTTTGCAGTAAGAACACAATGGAAATGTTGTTGTTCTTTTGCTGTAATTTCGCTTCTTTGTTGCATATTGTTTCGTGATTTTGCAAAAAAAGCACCTTCCCACGTAACCCGCTTGCCTCATGAGTCTTCTTTGTTCTTGAGCCTGCAGTGCATTCAGTAGCTCTGCCAAAGTGATGCTTGATACATCCTTTGAGTTTTCTATTGATGATATTGTAGCTTCAAATTTTTCAGGGACTGTAACAAGAATTTTTTGAACAATTCTGGAATCGGTAAATTCAGTACCAAGAAGTCTTACTTTGTTTACAATGTCAAGAAGTCTGTCAGAGTAATCCTTGATGGTTTCTGATTCATTCATTCTTTGCATCTCAAATTCTCTGATGAGATTTAAAACTTGCATGCCCTTCACTCGTTCATTCCCTTCATATTCCTTTTTTTAGAAAGTTCCATATCTCATTTGCTGTCTTCAGAGTCATGATTCTGGTGAAGATTGAAGACGAGAGAGCCGCAAATAGGCTAGCTTTTGCCTTTGATTTCTTTTGCTTACTCTCCTTATGATTTTTCATTTGAGCTATAGTTGGATTGTCAAGCAAAAGAGGAACCTCATATGTGTTTTCAACGACTTCCCACCGATCATTTGCATCAAGATAAGCTTCCATTCGAATGTACCCCAAACTTGATAGTTTGTTCCATCAAATACTTGGTGGTGCCATTAAATTTACGGAGGCTTCGAATTCAGTTTGTTTTGATTGGTTTTTTAGAAGAATGGTAAGTGTTTGGGGTAAGTGTTTGGGATAAGTGTTTAGGCTCTCTCTGTCTCACAGATCTCTCAAGAAAAAAATCGGCTCTGATACCAATTTGTTGGATTTTAACACATGAAAATGCAAAAGAGAACGAATATTGACTTCTTGCTCTCTGTATTATTGATTATGCAGCTTAATGGAAAACATTGAAAAGTAAAGCTTTAAAGGCAAGTAACAGCAACATTATCTCCTCATTTGTTACGTAACAGAATTCAAAGGATGATAATTAAACAAAAGGATTATATCAATCCTAACAGAAATTAACTAATTCAAATAGCTAGTGTTTTATTAAAACTAAAACTCATAACAGCTTCCACATCAGCAGCTTCTTCATCAGCAGCTTCTTTGTCAGCAGCTTCTTCATCAACAGCTTCTGAGACATGAATTCAACAAGATGAATCAAGTTTTGTTCAAAGAAGATGAACTGATCAACTGCTTATCATAAGAAAACATACAAATTTAGCAAAAAGAGTTTGATGTTTATATTGCTAACAATAATATCCACATGGTAAGTGCTACCCAAATAGGAAAAAAAAGAAAAAGAAATAAAGAATACATCATTAACTCTCTTCATGACCTTTACAGGTGGGCTGTTAACAATTCCAAGAATATTGATTGCACTCACTGACTTCAAATTAAGTTCCTTCTTTGAATCTCAGTCTCCAACTGTTTCCAGCACTGTCATTATATAGTCAACTGTTTCCAGCACTGTTAACAATTCCAAGAATATTAATGCCTTTGTACCTCTCTCTCTCTCTCTCTATATATATATATATAAAGATAGAATGCATTCGCTAATTCATAGTATTCGACACAGTACAAGTATTAAATTACATACAGGCATACGCGTGTGTGTAACCACTGTTATACTAAGATAATCCACTGTTTCTGAAAAATGACGTAATGGTAGTTTTTGCCACAAGCAGGGAGCAATCTGTGGATTAAGAAGAAATGCTCTTACCCATGATGCACATGCAGTGTGCTTATTTTCTACCATTCAACGCCAATCTCAGTAAATTTCAACTTCAACTTCATGTTGCATGGATCCACTCCCAGAACTGTTGCTTTCCTTCCCAGTGAAGAGATTTTAACCACATCACCAACCTCAGGAAGCTTGGTCATTGCTGCTGTGAACATACTAAAGTTCAGGCGTTTTTGCTTAACATAAACGTCTAAGAAAGAACATGCTAGCACTAAGAGCTTCTTCCCAAGGAAACTTGTACTTTCCTGAGTTTCGAAAAATATCTGATGGTTGTTTATTAATCTCAATATCTGAAGTACTCGTATATCCAACAGGCTATCCCTTTTTATCTGCTGTAGTAAGCCGGCTATCACATGTAGATAATTGTTTTTTATCTGCTGTAGCAGAATGAAGAGTTTGTGCTGCATGTGCACGAAGCTGCCCTACTTTCTTGTTCAGTACCATGCTCCCTTACCTTCCTTCTGGCAAGCTTTAGTTTCTCATGAAGGTTTCTTGAGAGCCTTAAGATGAAAAAAAGATACTAGATGGAGCACCATCAAATTTACAATCGCTGCTCTTTATTGCCAGGGAGAACCAATATAACCGAGTCTCTAAAAACAAAGAAAAGGAAAAGATGATCCATGTTTCTATTGAATGAAAAAAACCGACTTCACTAAATTTAATGGTCAGGGAAAAACACTCTTTACTGAAAAACTGGAGGAATAAAACAAGATCTAAAGCAACTTGAAAAGAAAAATATGCTCGTGGAAAATGGTCTCTGAGCCTTTCTAAATTGGAAGGTATGCAATATTGTTCTTGCGGTGCTTCCATTAATAGCAAGGATTGGGCATCGAGTCATTGCTCTAAATGCATAATATATATTAATTAGCAGGTTCAGTTATGGACTAGGAATAACTTGCTCCTTTATCGTCACAAAAGATCTCCGTTTGCGTATGAGGATAAACGCTTATTACTGAATCACACTCACAAATGAGGCAACAACTTCATTTATGATAGAAAAATTCATATGAAATAAATTGGTTATACAGACACCCCAGCTTAAAACAAATAAATTGTATGAGCAGAGAGTTTCAGATCTTGCTATTATTATTTGGATGATTTATGTTCCATATATTTCACAACGCACATCTCAATTGACATCATGAAAAACAATCTTATACGTAGTCTTTAAGCCACAGGTTCTCATGACATCAGATGATGCTGTCCCTCGTACAAGAACTCTTGATTATCTCGCTTGAATCTTTCCATATCAATTATGACCTGTAAGATATTGTCCTGTAAAATACACCTCATACAGGATAGTCCATGCTACCTCATTAATCTCTGCACTAGGAGCACCATAAAGTTCTTGGCATCAAAGACAGCTACAGTGGGGAGTCCCAGTTAGTTTTTCAGATATATTGATTGCCTTTGAAGGACCTATACGAAAATCAGAAGCTGTTAAGCTGTGATGTATAGTGGCAGAAGATACAAACAACAATCCTAACTAGCTGAAAAGAGCATCCTGGACAACTTCTAAGCGCAAGGGAAGGGCATGTTTAAACCAATGAGCTTTCAAAACCAAACCAGTCCTGCAGCACCCCAACTTCTCAAGTGCACAACTTTCGTATCAAAGTCCATAGGTCTAAAATTCACAACCACCCTGCATTTCAAATTAAAGCTCCTTAGTCGACTTGCACTGGATAAAGAGAGAAGTTTGTGAAATGGAGAAAGGGCGTTACCCTGTGCTATGCTACTAGTTTGAGATGCAAAGTCACTTTCCCTGTTTGTCAAAAACCATTTCTTAGGAAAGTGGCTAAAAGATTACAAAATCTTGATTCCCCACCTCTGTACTTGATTTAAATACCATGTCCTTGAAGCCCAAATGAGACAGATTAAATAAAAAAAGGGTAACAAATAGCATCTTCAAGGACTATGAATCAAACACACGGCAGGTTGAAATACGACACTAGTTAAGCAAACTGTGACACCAGTTAAGCAAACTGTATTTCCTTTTCATTTCAGGTTGGCAAGAACTGGTAATTCAGAACCAAACACAGCAGCAAATTCAGGCTTAGCAGAGCAAGAATGGTTATTTTTTCAGTTTGTAACATCAGGTTGAAAGTTATCTTAGAGACTAATTCAAGCAATTGATGGTTCTTGATTTTGAACTAATGAGGTGTGATTTTCCATCATAAGCTGTCAAATATACATAGCGGCAAATCAAAAGCAGAATACATCTACAAACCCAGAAGAAAGAAGAAGAAAAGGAAAGGAACTGTTCTATTGGAAGGGTTGATGATGTAAATTTATTTTCCCTATTTCATTAGAATGATGAATTCGGTTCATCACTGTGGCAAATGTTTCTTACACGCGCTAAAATGAAGTAATTTACTTAAAGGGGAAATTAATCGAAGGGTTGACGATCCTGCCACGCAAGTTTGGACAACAAAAGATGTAAAAAACCAATAATCTTACATTAACAATTGGACTTTCTGGCACATCTGATTATCTGGTTTATACTTGTCTGTCAACACAATTTATTTCATTTCAGATCAGACGGTAACCGGAGGAGTCTCTTTGTTTGCTTCTTTGGTAGGAGCAACATCTGATTCCTTCTTCTCAGTCTCTTTGGCAGGAGGGGTTTCCTCTTTCTTCTCAGGTGCAGCGGCGGCCTCAACCTTCTCAGGTGCAGCAGGGGTTTCATCTTTCTTCTCGGGCTCGGCAGCAGGGGTTTCATCTTTCTTCTCGGGCTCGGCAGCAGGGGTTTCATCTTTCTTCTCGGGCTCGGCAGCAGGGGTTTCATCTTTCTTCTCTGGCTCGGCGGGTTTCTCACCCTCGTGTTTTTGCTCGGAGACATCTACCAAAGGTGCTTCAGTCTTGATCTCACCTACCTCGTTCTCCTGCTTTGATTCACATAATGTGGATTATAAGACTCATTCATGCATTCACAATAAAAGATCATCAACACCAAAAGAATGAAGAAGATAAAGTTAAGGTAATTAACATACCTTAGCAACGGTCTCGCCCTCAGCCTGGTCAGGGTTGACAGGAGCGTCACTTGGGAGGGGCTCTGGAGACAGATCATCAGAGCCCTTGAATTTACCCGCACAGCCTCCCATGATGTTTTTCACCGGTGGAATGGATGCGGGATTCTGAGGCGGCAGAGTGATTAAAATCACAAACACAAATGGCTATCGATTCCCAAGAAGGTGATTTGAGGTTGAGGGATCAACTTTGATTACGATGGGGGTGCATAATATATAGTTGATTCATTTTTCCATATTTGGGACAAATTTGTTTGGCAAACCTGTGCATGACCTTTTCCTATGGACAGCATGCCTCTGTTCGGCGATTTTCATGTTGGAGCTAGACAGCCAGTTATTACAGTTAAAAACTGCTGGATTCGTTGGTTCCAAGTGTCTTTCCCTCGCTTACTACTCTCCTCCTCGTAACTCTGATTTATTATATTTTTTCTTGATTATACTTGGAGACTGTTTTCTCACTTTAGCTGTCCCCAATCCGTAACTACTCGAGTCGAGGAAGAGACAAGCAAAATTGGACTTGCTTAAGTTTTGGCCATTACATTAAGCTAGGGCAACAACCAGAATTAACCGGAAAAACTTGCATCTACAACTGGCAGTTTGTATGGCTGTTGCCTTCAGGATTTTAGTTATCAAAATTTTGGGAAACAAACTGAAGGGAAAAAACATATACGGTGATGGATCAATATTTTTGTTTTTTTTTTACCTCGATCCTCTTTTCTAAAAAAATATAAAAAATATGGTAATAACTTAGTATCTTTGGATTCGGTCAAGTACTAAGCCTAAATATACACGAGTCTGGCAAGCTATTAGACTCACCATCCCTGGACTCAGCAAAGTACTAAGCCCAGACATATATGAATTTGACGAGATATCAGACCCACCATCTTCAAACTCAACCAAGTGTTGAGCCTGTGATCTTTTTTAACTCTGAAGAATATTGGGCTATATGATTACTCTGATAAGTTAGAAATATTTTACTTTGATAAAACAAAGATATTTTATTCTTTGATGAGTCAGAGATATTTTATCCTGATAATTTAGATATATGTTGTTTACACTTTAACCCCTTCTTTTTTAAAAAAGTGATAAGTCAAATGGACTATAAAAAGAGTCTACAATATCTTTCAAAGGCATGTTCTTCTTTTTCTCCACTTCTTATTGTATATCTATTCGTAGCATTTTTCTCTAAAGATGATTGCATTTTCTCTAAAATAATACTCATTTAAGCATCGGAGAGTTCCTAAATTCACAAGAGAAGACCTTTTACAAGTATCAGGTATTATTCATCAGCCACCTTGACTAGAGAGAATGATTCAGATCATTAGATCCACAAGATTAACCTATTATCCAAGATATCATCCTAGCCCTCAAGCCTATTGGCTAATTCCGAACCTCATCGGTGACGTCGTCTGTGAAAAAGTGATAAAAAAAAATCATTAATTTTTCTTTCAAGAGCCAGGTTAGTGACATCCCTAATCACCACCAAAGATAGATCATCAAAGAACTATTGAAACGAGACGTGTCACAGACTTTCCTACAGCTACTGGCACACTTGCTTCATAGGTGCATTAGCAAGTCTTCATTACCTAGGAAAGTATAGGCAATAATTTGATTGCTTTAAGTCTGAGGAGGACTTCCATCAACTTGCCCATGAGCAGGTGAGAAAATTCAGGTTATGCATATGTCCATTTCACATGCGCAATTAGAGTCTTGAGATTTTGGAAAGCTTTCGATAAAGTACAAGTGGAGTATCAATTCAAATTATATCATTATAGAACTCTATTCAGCGACCTCCTAGAAGACATCCACTGGAGAAACTTTATTCTTTCACCTTTCAGGCCTAAGACTATGATCTCAGCAAAAGTGTCATAAAATTGATTGTACCTTAAGGGGAAACGTAAATATATAATGGTCACCAACTAAGAATGTAAATTTCTTATATATGAATTAAATTGTTCAAAGTAATAATACTTTCTATTCTCCAGGAGCTCCTTAGGGTACAAGCTCCTCATCTTTTCAAAAATAGGATGAATTCACTCTTCCTAGTATGATTGCACAATTACCTTGGAAGAAAGCAATGTCTTCCTAGTGCTATAATATAGTTTATCTTGGAAGTGATTAACATAATCTTTCTAATACAATCACACATCTCTTCAAGGATGAGATAAACATTGTCTCAACAACGGGAATGCATATGATCTTCCCAGGACACAAGCCCCTCATCTTTCAAAGGATGAGATTGATTTATTCTTTTTAGTGTGATTGTACAATTACCTTGGATAATACAACTGAATTATGTGTGATATTATAATTATATTGCAATTGGACCCCTTCTTAATAAAACCATAAAATCAAGTGATAAAATTTGTAATGTCTCTTTAAAATTGAGAATGAATAATAATTCAAATTGCATATCCATTCAGGAAAAAAATTACATTTTTGCTTATTTTTGTTGTATTTTGGATTCTTATGATATGATTTAAAAAAAAGATGTATTTCAATTATTTAATTAATAATCCTACAAATATATTTAATCTAATTTGATGGGTAAGTTTGAGTTATACACACACAACACAAGTGTAATATAAAATGAATTTGAGAAAATAATAGGAAAGATTAATTAGTATATGGCAGCCACATGAAGGTAATCATAGAGCAAAACATTAAATAGTTTTAAATCATATTATAATTATTACAAGTACAAAAACCTTGGATGTTTTCTATATCACCATTGGCAATCATCTTTCTTTCTTTCTTTCTAGTTTAGTAATAAACAATGTAGTAATCCACACTTTTCTTTTGTTGTTAATTTAAGAATTTTTATTTATTTATTTTCATGTGAATATTACAAAGGAGGAGTATTTTGAAAGACGTGTGTGTGGTGTAAGCTTTGCATTACGAGGCAAGAAAAGCACATAAGAGCAGACAGATAAAAGTTGGCGAACGAACCTAAAGAAAAAGAAAAGGACACATGAGATGGGCCAGGCGGCCAACCTCAAGCAGCTAAGCTAAGATTAGTATATGCCTTCATTCTGTAATTACCTTTCCTTTTTGTCTTAATTTCCATGATTTCATCTTCTTGACGGGAACTGTGATTTATCAGCTTCCGTTCCCAAAGAAGAAGAAGAAGAAGAAGATGAAGATGATGATGATGATGATGATGCCATCCACATTGTTAATACATTTCCTCCTCGTTACCTCCATTGCCCTCTTCTCTGCCCCCACCGTCCGATCAGATGCCAATCCAATCCGATTACCAACCCTAGACCACAACAACAACAACGATGATGATGATGCGTGCGGAGAATGGAGCAGAAGATCCCCTGTCTCCTCCTGCCCTGTTAAGTGCTTCCGGCCAGACCCAGTTTGTGGCGTGGACGGTGTGACTTACTGGTGTGGATGTGATGATGCACGATGCGCAGGGACCAAGGTGACCAAGAAGGGTTTCTGTGAGGTTGGAAATAATGGGGCTGCTGCTCAAGCTCTGCTTCTTGTTCATATTGTTTGGCTCATTGTTCTTGGTTTCTCCATCTTGTTTGGATTATTTTGATTCCAATTCTCGTCTCCTCTTTCTGCTTCTTTTTGTATATCTGCACTTGCTCCATGTTTGAATATGAGAGACAGAGCTTTGAGGTGGGTTTTCCCGGCCACTGTATCGTTTTTTCTCGCCTTTTCTTTTTCTGTGAACATATAATAGGAGTTAATACACATTAATGGCATGCATGAACTCAACTCAACTATTATATTTTTCATGTTTTCTGTTGCTTTACTCAACTATTTTACGGTATTGTTCTTTTCATTCTTTCCTGATACAGCCCTGCTTTTACTAGTTATTCTGTTGCTTAATCGTGCATCCAATTTGAAAAAGCGCATCCATGCCCTCTTTCCACCATGACTCGAGATTTTGATTGCTGCAGAGTTTGAACTTCGAATCCCTCGGGCCCTCCTCAGTAAAGGGTCTTGGAGGTTCCATTTTGCTGGGGCCACATTGTTTTGCGCACACTGAGTTTGGAAAACAACTATTCGGGGTCCAGACTCCAGAATCATTCTGCATACCCAATGCTTGTCGGAGAAAACTTGTCTTTGCATAGAAGCTAAATGCATGCTTTTACCCTCTACCCCGTAATGATCATCTGTTCAATGGTTGTCTAAGCCAGCGCCTTTAATAAAACACCTTCACAAGTTCAAAAGAAACAGAAACCAGCTTGATAGACAGCTAGGAAATATGCACAATGAGTACCATAAAACGGTCATCACAACATCTGCAAAATAACCTCAACGGTTCCCGTTCTTGCCATATAAATTTGTTAGCAAAACTCTCCGTCCATTTGAAGTTGGTAATGTGAGAAAACGATGACAATAGAGCAAATAAAAGAACAAACTGAATGTTTTCCGTAATTCCCCCCAAATTACTAAGAGTGGCCTATGTTCAACTTCTCTCTTTTTGAAATACTAAACTTGGAATCGGACTTTAATTAGTCATACAACTAGTAAAAAAAAAAAAACCATGGCTGACGGTGGTTCCTTTGTTGGATTTGTTTGGCAGAATCAACTCTATCCTCCTTTCATATACCTTAAAACTCTATTCAGCTTTCCCCTTTTTGTGGCTCTGAAGTGAAAATCCTGGTTCGCCATTATCTCTAGCACTCTCACCCGTGGATTTGATTGCAAAGGAGGAAGCATTGTCCTCTAAAACTGTGGTAGAATCCACGGATTCAGCAGATGTGCTTTCTGCTAACGAAGAAGACCCATTACGACCACCATTGGAAACATTACCAAGCAGGCTCTTGTACATAGTGAAAGCTTGAGCCATAATATTGGCAGGATTGCCAGTAGCGCTGGGAAGCAGTATTGTTGTTCCCTGAAAAAAAAAATGAATAGAAAAAAACATTAGAAAGTTGTCAACTAACTGCTTATCAAACTAGACAATCACATGTGCATCTGAGTAAATCTCCTTACCTCTTTGGCAATGTTACCAAAAGCTCCCACATATTGCTCAGCAATTTTCAAACTAGCTGCCTGCAAATCATGCCACAAACTTGAGCCTTGATGCACATTAGACATGGCACAATTGATTCTCTAGCATATGCTAAAATGATTGAATCATAAATCATATATATGGTATAAAACATGTGTAAAAATAACTAATCTAAGGAATATCTCTCTTTTAGATGAGATTTTAAATCCCAATGCAACCACATCACAATCTAAGTAAAGAACTTCACCTCAACTCCCCCACTCTTTTTAATATGCTCTGACACGATGGCAATTCCCTTGGCTGTTGCTTGTGCTTTAGCAAAGATGGCTTCAGCTTCACCTGAAATATTAATGATAGGATTGCAAGGTAAATGAAAACTATATAAAGATATGCCATAATATTGCTTGATCAAGTCTGGTTCGTTATTAAATACTTCAGAGCAGTTAATGGATCTAGAAAACGAAATGCTAGAGGATTACATCAAACTTAACAATCCAAGGCAGCCAGAAGAGAAAATTAAGAGCCCAAATGCCCAGTCTATTTTATGCGCAACTTGGTATTAGCACTGTCATGTAAAAGTTTCAACAGATTGGAAAGTATGATTATAACAAAAATGTTCTCACGTCATGTGGTTTGTTTAAAAAACAATACTAGTGATGTTATAGCCATCCCTAACAAAACCCAATCATAATCAATGGAGTAATTCACAAATACATAAGGACATAAGAAAGACAAGGATTGAAAGAGATTGAGATTAGCTACCTATAGGATAGCTGTATCAAATAAGCCATAATATTGCCTCATGAAATCTGTTTGCTTATCTAATATTTTATAATGGCTTGTGGGTCTAGAAAATGAAATATAGAGGAGCATCAGGGGATTATTGCACAAACACGGACACGGGAAAACTAACCTTGTGCTTTGTTAATGATAGCTTGTTTCTCTCCTGTAGAAGGATGGAGTTTCCATAAAGAAATAATGGTAATTAGATGATGAACATTAGAGAAGTAAAGTGTGCTCTATTTCAAAACAGTACTAGAGAGGTTACAACTGTCTCTAAAGAAACTTGTAATCAATGAAATTGTTACAGCACATAAGAAAACTAACCTTGTGATGCCAAGATCTCAGCACTCTTGTGACCATCAGCAATATTAATGTCGGCCTGTCTCTTTCCTGTTAAAAATCATCAATACAAAAGTTAAGCATTAAATTGGCAAATGAAGGAATATTGCAATGCCTCGGGACAAGGAATAAATGATTTTAAAACAGGTTGCCTAAGATGGTTTAGTCATGAACGAAAAAGATTTATAGATAAAACTGTGAAAAAAAGTTATTGCATTATGTAAGAGCAAAGATGTGACAGGGGCAGGAAGAAAATGTGACAGGAAGGAGCGTTGGAAAAGGACCTAATTGTGAGAAGATGGCGTAACAATTCTGTAAAAATGGATAAAAATGATGCATGCAAGCAATTGCAACAAAGTTTGATTAAAGTAGAGTTTAGTTAAGCTGAGCAAAAAACGGAAAAATTAAACTTCATTTACTACCTTCGGAGTCGAGAATTTGAGCTCTCTTTCTACGTTCTGCTTCGGCTTGCATCTCCATAGCTTGCTTTACTCCACGTGGAGGAGATATATCCCCTGAAGAAGAGAAGACAGTGAAGCATTTACAGCAGATGCAACAGAAACCTAACATAGAATATCAAATTAGATAACTGCGGCGGGCTCACTTATTTCATAGCGAAGGCACCGGAGACCCCAGTCTGTTGCAGCCACATTAATGGACTCCTGCAGAAATGATAGCAGTTTTACATAATCAACAGCCTTAGAATTATTGAACGAGAAACATTATCCAAACAATCAACGCCTTTTCTTCGTCAATAAATAAATGAAATGCAACCCGCTTTGAAAAACAGTGAGAAAACAAGTGAGAAAGGTGAGGGATAGCATACCACAATCTTTTCATTGAGAGTGTCTCTTTCTTCAAAGGTCTTGTCAAGAGTAATCTTACCAAGTTCACTACGCATAGTGGTCTGGGCAAGTTGAACAACAGCATAGATGGGATTCTCAACACCATACGAGGCAAGTTTAGGGTCCACAATCTGTTCAATAAGATTGTTTTTAGTATTAGTATTAACAGCTGATTCAATAAATAAAATAAAAAGAAAAGAAGAAAGGGGACCTTGACATAGAGGACGCCATCGATGAGAATGCTGACATTGTCTTTGGTAATAGCAGACTGATCAGGGATCTGAATAGCCTCTTCCTTCAAAGAATGAACATAAGCAATTCGGTCCACAAAAGGAATCAAGAAATGAATCCCAGATGGCAGCGTCTTCAAATACTTTCCAAATCTCTCTATCACAAACGCCTTCTTCTCCGGCACAATCCGTATCCCCCAATTCACAGGCGCCGTTATCTCATAACTATTATTTATTTAATTAATTGCTAAACAAACAAACAAATTGAATCCAAAATAATAAAAGAGGTAATGATGCAAGCACCTGGTGAAGGGGTCGCGGCCGGTGCGGAGGAAGCGGACGGAGAGGCGGTAGTTATGGGCTAAGTGAGAAGACGGAGGGTGAAACAAGGGAGAATTAGAGGAAAGGAGGGTTCTGGGAGTGGTGGTAGCCGACAAGGAGGAGAGGTGGTGGTGGAAGGCTCTAACGCCGTGGTTGATCAAAGAAATACTACTGCTGCTACTTCTTCTCCACATTTTTTTTTTTGTTTGGCTCTGGTAGCTGGGCTTGGCTTGGCTTGGTGTTGAGAAAAAAATGAAGAAAAGAAAAGCCCTAGTTAAACCTTTTATTTTTATTTCTCTGCTCCTTTTTCCCCAAGAAAAGAAAAGTTACTCATCTGCTGCGAGTGACTGTGGCTGCTGACCCTCTCCCCAGGTCTGTAATTTTTATTTTGTCAACTTAATTTCTTGTTTTTTTTTTTTATTTTGGTAGAAATTGTGTTTTATAATTTTTTTTATTTTTTTTTAAAAATAATTTTTGTAATGTTCTTGAATTGTTTACTTGAATTTAAATTTTTTTGAATTGTTTTTTGCGAAATTATCTCTTTTGTTTACCCACTTAGAATTTATGAGTTGGTTTTTTTTTAGAATTTAGAGTTTGGGTTGGTTTAGAGAGAATGAAAACACTGTGAAGCAGCATGAACACACAACCATTTAAAAAAAAAAAAAAAAAAAAAAGAGCCATGATGCGGGGAAGATCAAAATGTTCAGCAGCATCTTATGTCCGACATCAATTATAACACATTCCTTCCTTCCCTTTTGCTAAAAGCATTTTCAACTTGCAATTCACTGAAAGCCCGCCCTTGAGCTTGTTCGTTATAAATTCCACAGCTTTAACCAGCTCGTTGCATTTCTGTGCTTGCTGCTTTCTTTATGGAACTGGTTTTGGTCACCCTTTTGGTATTTGCTCCAATCTCAAGAGTTTATGCTTTGTTTCTTAACAGGCCCCCCTGAAAAGGATTTCAAAATATCCGGATTATCCAACTGCTTAACTTGAAATTTGATGGGATCAAGTTTGGTTTTGGATCAACAAAATATCTTTCCAAGTTTCAGATTTTTGCACCAAAACTTGAATCCTTCGACTATAAGAAATCACTTGCTATGGATTTCGATGGGCTCGATCTCCCCTCCCTTAAATATGTAGATGTTCGTGTTTCTCACTCTAGTTTTCTGCTTGAATTATGTACACCGTCATGTGTGTTCATGCTTGTTTACTGGAACTACATCCTTCTCCTTTCAAGAGATTGGAGTCTTTGAAACTGAAGCGCACTTCTGATTCGTTCACCATACCCACCAATGTAATATTTGTCCTCTTTAGTCGGGGACATTCCTGCAGAAACTGTCTTTGTGGATTACCCAAAGGTTCTTTCAAATCCACACAATTGTTGTTCTTTAGCTGTCTGATCCATAGCATTCCAAGTTTCTGCAACATGTTATCGTAACCGTAAGAATACGCTTATTTACAAGTCTCTCTTTTGTTGTTAATTCTAGGCATATTTTCTTAAGAACAACGATGTGGGTCAACATCGTTCCTTTGTTGAACTTGATATTATAGGAGAGTTGCAAATTCTGATGGTTAGACATCACTTTTCTTTCTCCAGCGATTGTTGAAATTGATCCTATGCGATGCGTTACGAGGGCAATTAAAGCTTGTTTTCTTTCCATATCCACATACGTTTGGTACATCTTCTTTCTTTCCATGTCCATCATGGACTTCTCCCTCTCCCAGTTCCCTTTTTCAACACTACAACAAAGATACAAGAGAAGAAGACATGATAAACATAGACAGATTTGAGTGATCTACCTGACCACATTATCCATAAAGTTCTGTCTTTCCTTCACCTCAAACAGGCAATCCAGACTTGTGTGCTTTCTAAGCGATGGAGATTCCCGTGGACTTCTCTTCCCTGTCTCAAATTTGATAGCTACCGTCCACAATAAATCACGCCTAAGGACTTCTCAGATTTCGTCACCAAGGTACCGTCTCACCGTGATAATTCCTTCACGGTTTGTAGTTTTGAAATCTATTCCAGATGGATTTATCTTGAGGACGTTTATTCATTACTCATACACTGGTTCCGTTCTAATAGTTGTTGTAACAGGATTGAGATTTTCGCACCGAAACTCACATCCTTTCGCTATAGTCATTCACGTCCTGTGGATTTCTCTCGGCTCGACCTCCCCTCCCCTCTCTTAATTATGCTGATATTCATGTCCGTCGACCATCATCCGATGATTTGGAGTGCAACTTAAAGGAGACTCGGAACTTGATCAATATGTTCCGAGGGCTACACAATGCACGATTTGTAAGGATATCTTCTGAGACCATTGAGGTCCTCAATTTGGTTCCTGGCTTACAAGCACGACAGACAGACCTGCCCCTTCAAAAGATTGAAGTCTTTGAAAGTGCATGGCGAGGATAACTCGTTTGTGATACCTGATCATGTGCAGATCTACTTACTTGGTGATGAACTCCCTGAAGAGACCTTACACATGGAAGGCAGTTTTCTTGCAGAACCGGGGGATCATACTGATCACCTATCCACATCCCTGCTCGCGGATCTCACAAGACTTTAATGGCGCTTCTTTGCCTCTTTCAATCTATGCTATTCTAAGGTTTTTTGTAATATTTTGAAATTGCAAGAGCTTATGCCTTATTTTCTGCCATGTGATCTGTTAATTGCAAAGTTCAATTAATTTGTTAGCTAGGATGCTGCAAAACTTTTGCCCTTTAAGATTTTGCGGCATGTATATAACTTCAAATAAATTCATTCTTATATACATCTATTCTAGAAAGAACTATATCAACAAAGAATTAAAGAGCCTTTGCCTCCCATGGGAGGTAGGGGGCATTTTAACTGCTAGACTTTCAAGACCAATTACATTACACATATTCAGCTCGAATGACGCTGAAAATAAACCTTAATATCCTAAAAAGATTGATTTTAATAGTTTCTCAGAACTCCAAAATGTTGAGATTGGAATTCATGAAAAGACGAGCCTGTTCAGTGTTCAGGAAAGCTTCTTCTTTATTGAACTCTTTCCAAAAACAAATTTCACCTAACGTTTCTATGATGGTCAAAGATTTCAACCAGAACTTTCCCAAACAAATGAATGGCCAAATTGTAGCAAAACAATCCTTCCTATTTCATGGAAACACAGATTAAACTAGAGGTTTTGAGTGTGCCAACAAATATGGTTCAGTTTAGTTCTTACCACCAGTACACAACTTCATAAGATTAAAGGAAAAAAAAAACCCATGCACATTGCGTCAGATGACTTCCATTGAACAGCAGTGGGCACTTTCTCATATCATCCTTTTGGCTGCTGTATACTGCTTTATATGCCTTTGCTTCATAAGCCTCTCTGCTCAAACAAGCAAAGTAAGCAGAGGAAACTATCGAGACGAAGTCCATCTGTGACATCAACTTACTTCTGGTGTTGATGCAGCTGTATCAAACATCAAGCTCCACCTGCATGAAAGTAAGAGGATTTAAGAACCCTATTTCGAATATGCATAGCTAACAATAATTCAAAGTAGCAAGCAATGTGTTTCAAGATACATATCTAGAAATTTTCCACGTTGTGCAACTTTCAGGTTGCTACCTAGGAAGTCCATTGATTTCAGATGTTATCGATAAAAGCAAGTGATAGATTCCAGCTCCCCAAACATGTACACATGGTATTCCAAATTTGAGGATGTTGTGCCAGTGTTTATGAAAGCTGAAAAGGTTTCGATCAATTCACTACTTGATTGAGATCAAGGAAACAAACATCGAGCACAATCTCCTTCTCCAGGCTCTCCCAAAAAAAATATGGAAGAAGCTATTACTAATATTCTCTGACCAGCTTGAATTACTGGAGGAAGGGGCACAAATTCAAACTCTTTTCTATTGAATTTGAAGTTTTGGAAAAACATAATACACTAAAATGCTTGGGACAGTGCACACATAACTTAAAAACACAATTATCATGTCTAACCAAATCCTAATTAAGAACAGGTGCAATTAATTAAAGAAATGCAAGGCAGATTAATTTTCAGCATTTTAGAATGTCAGAACCACCACATAACATAAACAATGTGGATACAAATCAACTATATATCTAGCTTAGGAAGAAGGTGACTGATGACATGCCAGAAAAATCAATAACATTGAATCAAACTGCTGAAGAATATAATCAAAAGTCAAATTGTATGTAGGAGATAAAAAAAAGTGGACAGATAAGTACCTATAGGTAATCTGCATATATAGTTTCAGCGTGAGGAGTGCCACCAAGTAAGTAGGTCATCACATGAGGAGGCACCAAAGGTTTATTGTTGGGGGCAACTTGCAAAGACTTCAATCTTTTAAAAGGAGAAGGTTCTTGTTCTAGTAAACCAGGAAATGAACCAAGGACCTAATTACAAGAGACACCAAAATTCCATGTAAGAGATAACCATCAACAGCTTTTTCAAGAAACTGAAAAACAAGGAATCATGTTTGCACCTCTGGCTGTCAACAAAGTACGTGAATATAATTATTTACAGCTCTAATATCGATAGAAATGTTGCAGATTAATCAATGAATTCTTTTGGCAGCAATGTAAACTTCTTTTAATTGCTTCAATGTGACTAAATCTTTAACACAGTGCTGAATACAATTACGGCTCTAATATAGTGTTCAAGCAACAAAGCAGAAGAACTAGTAATATCCAAGTTGATGCACAAGATATGTACATATAAATACCTCAATGGTTTGAGAATGTAGCATGACTGATTGAGCATTGCCAAGCCCTTTGAACATATTGATCAAGCCCAGATACGCCTCTTTCTTCTTGTCTTGCTTGGTACAAACATGAACACGGGCAAAATTAAGGGAGGGAAGGTGGAGTCCAGAGAAATCCACTACATGAGAGAGTTTGTAGATGAAAGAGATGAGCTTTGGTGCAAAAATATCAATCCTATACAGTAATCCTGCTAGATTCATATATCCAAGGCCTACAATTTCTAGGTTAAGTAACTGGAGCCCAGATATTTTCAAGACCTTTGACGACAGAAAACTGCAAGAGCGTAGGCTTAGATTTTTCAATTTCAGGCAACTAGCAAAAGGATCATCGAAATCACTTGGATTGGTAAATGAACAGTGGGAGAGACTCAAGGAGATGAGATTCGGGAGAGCAAAACCCAAAGCTTTAAAATTGAATCCAGATAATTGTAGGGTTTTCAATGATTGACATGTTAAAAATGCAGGCGGTAAAGAGAAAGATCGGATAGTGGAATGACTATAATTAATGACCATATTCTGAATGTGATGGGAAACTGCATATTTTATGACCATATCCAAGAGAGAATGATGGGGGCTCCAAGTGGAATAGAGTTGAATCTTGTAAACATTGCTGTCCTCACGGGTAGATAATACTCTACTCACGAATCTATTGAAAGTTAAGAAGTTCGTGAAATC
Source organism: Populus x sibirica (assembly GCA_019202695.1). NCBI lineage: Eukaryota > Viridiplantae > Streptophyta > Magnoliopsida > Malpighiales > Salicaceae > Populus > Populus x sibirica. The sequence goes on from JAGMVL010001591.1 coordinate 86,226, forward strand.
CATACAGGTTCCATTGAAATTGAGATCAGTAAGTGAAGTCCACAAGAATCTCCACCTTTTGGACAGTACACTTGTCTGGACAGCACATCTGAGGTCAACCAAGGATAGAATTTTATGAATTATGCTATCAGGTAGATCACTCAATCTGTCTATATTTTCGCTTCTGCAGCTACTTCTAGCTTTATCTTCCTCATTTTCCATTCTTCTGCTCTGTTTTCTGACTCTACAACAACACAACGTCCAATTCCGGGCTCCTCAATTTTCTCAATAGGCTGCAGCGAGTTGGCAATGTATCCAACGTAGGATGCTTCCGGGCTCCTCAATTTTCTCAATAGGCTGCAGCGAGTTGGCAATGTATCCAACGTAGGATGCTTGGTCTAGCCTGATTCTGAACAGTAGAAGAATGTAAAGGTGAGCCCAACTCTTGACATGAAATTAGCGAGCAATCAAAACTAAAACAAAGAAAAAGAAAACATGAATCTCATATAAATAGATAAATCAATGGTAATGGTTGATCATGCTACCCTAGATTAATTACAATGAATGATATTACGATACTAAATATTCAAAATTTTATTTTTTTAGAATATATTTTCTTAATCAAACATTACCATTGATGTAGCCAATATTCTATTATCCTTAACACGAGAGAATTTCAATCCAATAAGCCATTTCTCTCCCGTCAATATCCTTCATTGTCTTTGTATATTTATAAAAACGAAATATTCTACATGCCATTTTAATCTAAGTATTCCATTCAACTTAAATCCAATTATCCAAAATAATTGATAATCAGTTGCAAATAAGAACTTCATAATCCTACAAACCTGAAAATCTGTCAACAAGCATGAACCCAAAAGAAACATTTCTAATATTTTAGGGATATTAGAAAACCTCAAATAGATGTTTTTGAAAGTATTTTTTTTTTTTTGTAAATACATTAAAATAATTTTTTTTAAAATAATTTTTTATATTAGCATGTGAAATCGATTGGAAACCATAAAAAAATTAATTTTAAATAAAAAAAATTCAAATCCGTTTGGAAATGTGTCGTAATACGACCGTCTTCAATCTTTACAGCACACTGCCTGCGTTAACTGTACCAAAAACCCACCTTTTCCTATCTCAAAAAACCCATCAATCCTCAAAGATTATCTTCCAGAATCGATTGTTAAAACAAAGAATAACTTATCTCTAACAATTCCTCACCAAATTAAGCAAATAATACCTCAAAAAAAGGAAAAAAATCCCAAATCAATGCAGGTATAGAAAAAGAACATGAAAAGGTATTCCTTACCAGAAATTGAGATTGCTTTTGATAATCAAACTGTAGAGTGAACTGAATTATTTCATTCTTTCTTCGTTTTATTTTCTTTCTTTTTTTTCTGTTCACTCTCCGCCGGCTCTGCATTTGTCTCTTTCATGTCCTCGTAGCTACAGAGGATTTAGTATTAAATAAAATTTCTTTTTTACCCTTTCATATTTATTCCCACCAAGCTCCAGCAGCACCCCACGTATTAATGCCTTTTCTTTTTATTTATTTTATTAGTTATATGACCGCTACCGCGAGTTGTAATTTTTTAAAAACAAATCATAGGCATATAAGCTAGTTTTAAGAAAACAATTATCTATAAATCAAAAATTTTATATAAGTATTTAATTAAATAAATTGATAATTATTTATATAAATAAATAAATAAAATTATTAAAAAAAACTAGAGAAATTAAGAGATGAATATAAGTTAAAATATTTAATATTGCAATAAAAATCATTTATTCAATTTGTATTTAATGAGTTTATTTATAAAAATTAATTTGTAATAGAAATTAACACACATAAAATTTATTAAATAAAAAAAATTCAATGCAAGTCTAGATACAATAAAAATATTATTAAAAAATAAATGTTTTTATTTTTAAAAATAACTTTAATCTATATAAAAAAATTATAAATAAATCACAATAACCTTATAAAAAACAAAACACATTCAATATATTAAAAAAAACATTGCCATCTCAAAATGGCTAGATAAGCCAAAACAATCACAGAGAAAAAGCATTAATTAAAACATAAATATAAAAATATATTTTATAAAAAAAACATAAAAAAGAACAGGAATCTAAAACAAAAGGAATGAGGTCAGACATTGTGAGCCTGGTAAGCCAGGTCTAATGTCTGACCCACAAAGAAAGGGCTTACGTGTGGGCCTGCAAGTCCAAGCTCACGTGTGAAAACCTTTTTTTTCTAAAGTTAATGGAGCGAACAACGCATCATCTGCTCTATTCTTTGCCAAAAAAGATAAATAGACGATACGTCATTTACAATTGTCCAGAATCCAGTTATTGTGGCCAAAAAAACAAGACTCTTGTGTTTTCAATTGAAAAACCTATTTTCAATCTATTTTTTATTTAAAATACCTAGAAAACACCATTGAAACCTTGTTTAACCAATTCATTACCTTCAAAAACTCAAAAAAATAGTCTCTAAATCCATAATCAACCCGAAATCCAAAATCTTTCAAAGTTCAGATTTTTTTTAGGTTTTTTCAAGATAAGAAAACACTCAATCTTAACTCTTTTCGTCATATAAAACAATTTGACACAAAAATCAACTGTTTTAGATATTGAAATCGTTCCCAACAACAACTTTCTCTCTTTAAACTAGAATTTGGCGGCCCCATCTCTCCCCTCCAATGAAGAAGGACTGAAAAAGAAAAATGAAGTATGGTACCAAAATACAATGTTTAAAAATTATAGGGATCAATTACCTACTAACTTAAAAAGTTGGGGGACTAAAATAAACTTTTCAAACACATTGCAGAGTTATCATCCATATTACCTGTGTTTTTCACTTAAGTCTCTTTTCTTTTTATTCAACCCTCACCCCTAAAAATTATGCAATTAGTTTTCAATTTGAGTTCAAATTACATCAATTGTGTAAAATAGAAAGTTAGAGGATTAAATTAATTTTTTAAGAAAATTTCACTATTATGTTCCACTGAAAGGGAACAATAAAGATGGCTACATGAAAAACACATCGTGATTTATATTATAGGTAATATGTTGAAAAAGAATAGAAAAAGGAAACGAAAATGCTGAGAGGATGCCATCTCCTTCAGATAATTTACATCGTGGAATTATGCTTCCTGCTCCAACATAATTATCAATGCATAATTATTGTTATTGTTACTTTTATTATAATTATCTTTGTGCTACGGAAGTCTAAGTGCCAGCGAGGAGAGGAGAAGCAAAAGCACGTTGAATTTGATGAGATACTCAAGTTCGTGACCAAAGAGCCTTTGTTCTTGGAGAAGCTGCGAGAGTTTGCAAAATTTGATTGGGTTATTCTTGAGTTATGATGGTCTTTCTTATGCAGACAGTCTTTCCATGACCAAGAACCCGAGATTCTGCAGTAAAGATGTGCTACTTCGGAATTGTTGGAATGCTTGATTGAGGAATGGATCACGAAGCTGGAATGCTAGTCTTTTTGTGCATTTCATGGTCACAACCTTGAAGACTGGTAAATAAGAAGGCTATTGGGGAAAGAATGTCCATCAATAAGCTCTTAGTGTCTCGGATGAGAAGTTTTCACATCAGAATAAAAAAGGATAAAACCCTTTTGCAGGACCACACAACGAGACATGAAGCTTAGATAAATAGGATAAGAGCTTTCAAACATAGCTTGTAATCATTGCTCCGTTTACATGTTGCAGCAAAAAGGGTTTTTTAAGCTCCCTCCAACCAGTTGTGGAGTGAAAGAAATCTGGTTTATCTTACCGAACATAAAATATGATACAGAAAATGCATTTATTGTATATCTGTACGCTGAAGTACTGAACTGGAGTCGGCCTGCTGGCCTTGACTAGTTTTCCTCCAGAGTCTAGAGGTAAGCTTGCGGATCCATTTCATTTTGCATGCATCATTGTGAACATGAATTGTGCAGCAGATCTGGCTCGTCCTTGACAAGGTTATGGTGGATTATATTATACTAGATAACCTGCTGCCATATCCGCTGTTCACGGAACTTTGCACATCAAGCCCACAGAAAAGCGTTTATATTGTAGAAGTGAATATCCAGTCCACAACTGTCGCAAAGGTTCAGAAACTCACTCTAATTGAAAATTCTGGAGCAGTGAGCTGTTTTATCCAAATATGAGCTCATTCCTGAACCTCCACTTGACATAGCCATAACTGCTGCTCAACTATTATCATGGACATCTCTTTCGCCAAGAAGTTTTCCCCTGCTCTCAGAGGTAAATACAAGTCAGGATCCAAACTTGGGTCAAATGGGGCAGATGTTGTCAGAAGTCCAATTTTAACTTGTTTGAACATAGGCAGAAGCATCGCAGAAGTTGTCTCGTGCAAAGCTTCTCCAGAGAGAATTCACAAGAAATTAGGAAAACCAAACATGGCAGCATGCAAAGAACCATAGCATAAGATGAAAATAGAACTTCTAACAAAACAAAGAAGTGAAATCCACTGCAAAGAGGAAGTGGTTAAAGACTCAAGACCACATGAAAAGAAGACTTTATGTTTTTATCTAATTAACTCCCATCTTATAAATTGCAAGGTGACTAAATGGTTTGGCTTCTCATCCCAGTGAAAGCTGGGATAAAACACACTGAAACTCATATTTCAAAAACTAAAAACCAGTACAACCATGTCACTACTTGTCATTAATGTGCATTTACAAGATCTCGGACACTATTATCATGCTCTCTCAGAAGCCTTAGCAGTATGTACACAACATTACCAAAAACGTGGGTTTTCTAATCTGTTTCACAGGAAGATCTTCTTTTTGAGGTCTGGTTATTCAGCCAAGGATGGTTCTCTGGCTGGTTCCACCACCAAAGGCTCTAAATGGTTCTCTGGCTGGTTCCACCACCAAAGGCTCTAATCTCTCAGCTTCGCCATTTCCTTTAGGTATGATGAGACCATATCCTCCAGCTTTTCTTTTGTAAATGATATTTATCTCACCTGGACTCAAGCACAAAGCAATTCAACCTCTATATAACAAATTGCAGAGGATTAGTGAAAAACAAATTGAAATAAGCAGCATAAGTTCCTACCAGTTTCTTCATCCCTGAAACCATAGAAATCATGATGCACATGTTCCAGCTGCTCAATAGCTTCCGAAACAGTCAAGGGTGGCATGTCAAAATACTTCGTGCGAACAACCTGAATTGGGTTTAGAGAGTGAGTCTATTCCAAACAGTAAGGGATGATATGGATATAATTTCAACTATTGATATGGAGCATCAGAACCAAGCCGTAAGGAAGAATTTTCAGTGCCAAGCCATAATTTGAAAAGATTGAGACTGAAATCTTTATGTGGACAAAAATAGATTTTTGTGAAACAATTTCCTTTTGTAGAGTCTATAAATGAGTAGCTAGCAAAATTAATACGGCATTGGCCATGGCACAAGGTATGATGCTAACTATCTGCAGATTAGACATGCCATACTGGTCATCAGATGGTGGAATGGAAAGGGCTATTTGTGGCAAATAGAACCATTCTATGACCACATTCAATGAACTCATATGTACTGATGAGACCTAAATTTGGTGATACGAAACAATGCATAATAACCAAACACAAGCAAAAACAATAAACGGCAACCTAAACCACGAGATTAATTTGATTAAACAAAAATTTAAAAAAGAAACCTCTTCAATATAGTCCTCATCTTCTTGCTGTGAAACTTCATCTGCATCATCCTCCACAACTTGATGCATTGGCTCCCTAACCTTCAACCTATTAAACCCTTTCATGTGTCTACCATGATCAGACTCCTTGTCCTTGATCTTCCTCAACTTTCTTTGAATAATAGACGACGCCAAATCAATACTTGCAAAGATTGTCTCTGCATCCTCCTCCGCCCTCACCACTCCATGCCTCTTCGTGAACAAAGTCACCTTCAAATAAAAACACCCCATGAAAAAAAAAATCACCATTTTAAAGCAACCCAAAGAGCAAGAAAGCTAACTTTCAATTCAATATGTGAATGGTACCTCGCATCTTCTAATCCTTGGACCTTTCCCCAACTCTCCACCTCTAACAGACAACCTTACATCAACTCCCCTCACAAGATGACTACTTTTTTGAACTGCCTTCCCTACTTTGTCTTCCACGTGTTTCTTAACCGTATCAGATAGCTATATCAACCAAACATTTTGTTACATTCACAATATGGACAATTAATAACAGAAAAGATCAAAACTTTAATCTTTATAGAATTCAAAGACAGGAAAAATCAGAAATGCAAACGAAGTAGTTAGACTTTTTTGAGAGTAAACCTCCAAGTGTTTGCCTTGAATGATTAATTTGACAGATGAAAGAGGGCCATCCCATGACATCCTAATTGAAGAGCCACCATGGCTCAAAGGGATCTTTGTTTTCCTTCTAATCTCAACAAAGTTGACATTTTTGCCTAAAAACCTGGACTTTAGAAACACTTTTGGGACTTGGGTTTTTGTGGAGTTTACAAAAGAAGAAGCTAGTGAAGGAGTAGGAGTTGTTGATGTTAAAGGGGCAATTCGGTTGTTAAAGCTTGCATGCAAAGTGCCTACAAGAGAAGCCATTGGCAAATTTTCTTTCAGGTTTGCTTGGATTGAATGAAGGAATATAACGTGTTTTTGCCCTCTGGAGGGGTTTCTCACTTTCTTACAAGAGAAATGGATAAGGAGACACGTCGGCTTATGGATATTCCATATTGGGTTTGGTTGGTCCCCGCTAGATGTGGACTGAATCCTTAGGTTCATGAACCCAAAGCTTCAATCTTTATGTGTTTAGTGGATAATTCTGGAAGAGGACCCACTTTTTTCATTATGAAATGGGCTTGTGGGCCCAATGTGTCGGTGCCCATATCTTATTTCCTTGTGTTTGAACTTTGAAGGGATGACCTAGCTCTGGTCTCCAATTTCTTCTGTACAGAATTTGTGACAAAAACCAAAAAAAAGGAAAAGGAAAAGATATGGAAATATGTATAATTAGAAGGGTCTGATTATGGGCAGCTTGGTGGGTTTTATGCCAATCAAGATCTAAATTTTAGTGATCAAGTGCTTAATCAATTGACTTGTTAGGAGAGGAAGCAAACCTTTTTATTAAGTGCTCCCTGGTCCATACAAAATAATAATTTTTTTAATGTTAATTCTAAAATTTGAATTTAAGAAATCAAGAAAAAGAACAAAAAATTATTAGTGATCGAAGCTATCAATTGGGGTTAGGCTAAACCATTCTAATATCAAAGTATTATTGAGATCTTGAGTTGCTAGCAACCATATGGCAGTGTTCGGTCCTCACATGTGCAAACAAGATTATACCATTATAACTTATCAGGTTTTAGATTTATTTTTTAAAGATTATCAATTCGAATCTTACAAACCTCAGAGTCATTAGAGGTTTATATGATCGTTAACTTTAGGACCCATGAAATTAGTCGAGGTACACGCAAGCTGGTCCGGATACCCACATTAATAAAAAAAAATACACAATTATATATGTTACTTGAAATTTCTGTAATATTATAGCTGTTTTGTTTTAAGACGCATAGTTAGTGCAAACAAGTAAGACTTTTTATGAACATGAAATATATATAAAAAAGGTTTTTTATCCTGTATTTAAAAAAGTTTATATAATGAATTTTATAATAGAATAATAATAATAAAGAAATGATAGTGGACTTGTACATATAAGGTTAAGCCGAGCAAGAAGAGAATTTCTAATACCCCTTTACACACGAGGCAAAACAAGTACTTTTTAAACTTTCTTTTGGTTACCGTAATAAATTTTGTTTGTGGCTCTTTTATATATATATATATATATATCATGCATCTTTATAATCAAATAGTGCTGAAAACCATGATAATTTTTTGTGTTTACAAAACTTGTTAGTATTTGTTTTCGCTTTTAGTCTGGCTATTTGTGTAACCCTTGATATATAAAAAAAGAATTTATTAAATCGTGAAGAATAATCTTATATTAAGAAAATATTCTTAAAAATGCCTCAAGTTTTATTTTTATTACTGTCTACACAAGAAGCCTTTCCTTGTTGCAAACAAACCATGCAGCATATCACCACCTCCAACAAGGGCCACACATACAATCTCTTGAGTTATGTTCTTTAACTAGACATTAATAAATATAATCTTTGCTCTTTAACTAACTATTTTTATTATTATTGTATTTATCTTTTCTATACCAAGTAAACACTAGAATAAAAGAACAACATGGTTGCTTTTGCCCTATGAAAAATAAACATATTAAGTATTTTCTTGGGATATTGTTTCAGCATGAGTTTTTAAAAATCTTAAATTTTTTAGTCAGCACTTTTAAATTAATTAATTAAGTTTGACGTTAATGTATCGTATTCTGGCATCGAGAATAAATTTAAAAAGATGAGAGAAACTCTTGCAAGCAAGCACCCCCGTGGCCGTGAAAGGAGGAGGAGAGAGGAGGCCCTTTTGTTTTGATGCCATTTCCGTCGACAGTAGAAGGAAAGACCAAATAAAAAAAACATGTCATTCCTAGCTGACAATGTCAAAGACAAAAGCCATAACCACAAATCAAAACCATTCTTAATGCTCTTCCACGTGGACAAATCCTAACCATGAGATGACAACTGTCTCCTTCAAAGCACCAAGAAAAAAAAAAATATCTTAAGACCCCAACCCAGCAAACAAAGTATCCCGCACTAAAGAACCATCTAGGTGGTGACCAGTGGTAGAACTTGGGACTCAAGGGGTTTGCTCCCTCTTAGGTCTCAGGTTCGAACCCCTGTGGTTACTCATATGATGGCCACTGGAGGCATACATGGTCGTTAACTTGGTGGCCGTAGGATTAGTCGAGGTCTTGCGCAAGTCTGGCCCGACACCCACGATAATCTAAAAAAAAAAGTATCCCGCACTAAAGAAAGGAAACCAATAAAAAAAATAAAAAATAATTTTAAAAAGCAACATGCAAGACAGGAAAAAAAAAACGAAACCCTTTTGATCCATAAACATGGACCGTACACTACAGGCATTTAGATATTTTGGATGCTCGTAGGGATGGCACACCGTGGATCCTAAGATTAGACGGGATAGGCAATAGACTCTGTATCACAACCATTGGATCTTGGCCTCCTATTAGAGGTGGTGGGTTTTTTTTTTTTTTTTTTTTTGATGATGAAAAAGAGGTGGTGGGTTATTTCAGATATTTCTTAGAAGATTTAGCGAAGGATTATATTTTTTTTGTGTTTTATGCTGCACCAAGCCAACAAGAAAACCACGAAAAACCGCGCACGCACACGCAAAAAAAATATTGAGGCTAAAAAATGTTGAAACTCTAGAGGCAGGGAGAGGTTGTAACATCATGGGAGAGGTAGTGGTTAGTAGTGGTGAAGAATTGGAAGTGAAAACAGGAAGTGAAACAGAGGAGGAGAAACAGAGTAAAGAAGAAACAGAGAGTGAGACAGGAGAGGTGAAGAGGAAGAAGAAGAAGAAAGAAGGTGAAGGTTCAAATAATGGGTTAGTGAGATGGGAGAGATTTTTACCAAGAATGGTATTAAGGGTTTTGTTAGTTGAAGCTGATGACTCAACTAGACAGATAATTGCTGCTCTTCTTAGGAAATGTAGTTATAAAGGTAAGTTGCTTGGTCTTGTTTCTGAATTTGGTTCAATTGCTTCTTCTTCTTCTTCTTCTTCTTTGAATCTTGTGTTTATTATGTGATTGGTGAACTGGGTTCTTGTTTATTTTGATGTTTATGTTGATTTTTTAAAGCATGATAATTGTGATGTGGGCTTGTCTTTGTTTGATGGAGAAATGGAGAATCTTTTTTGTTTGTAACATTATGGCTCTGGGACTCAAGTTGCAGGCTTTTTATGTGTATATGTTGGTCTAAACTTGATCTTTGAAGATGAGGTCTGTTAGTTTTATGTGAAGGTTATGATTTGAGGTTAATTTATTGTTAAGCTAGTTATTGGTTGCCATGGTTTCTATTTTGAGATGAGGAAAAGATCCTCTTTGTACTGCAATGAGAAATATGTTCTCTTTTCTTTTTTATTTCCGCCATCTATTAGCTATTCTGGTTTTGATGGATAAGTTGGAACCAGTACAAGTAAAAACTGGAAAAGTACAACTGCTTTTAATCAGTTCTGAAGGAAAGCTCTAAAAAGTCAACATACATGCTCATAAAGGAAGTCTAGGCTTAATTTTTGAGAGGAAAGAAAAATAGCTAATCAAGATTTGAATATGAACGAGCCTAAATTGCCCAAAAACAATGACCCTGGAGCTCACAACGGGCCCGAAGCCAGTGGGATGGTGGATTTTGACCTTAAGAGTGACATTAGGAAAAGCTTTTCATGTATATCTTGCAAGACTCTTACTCTGAGTGAATCAAAGGTTATGGTCATTTCAATTAGACATTGTACCAAAAAAAGAAAGATAATTATCATTTAGACCTTCTTGAGTTTCCTAAGCCATTCATGTTCTCTTCAATGCTTTTATATGTGATGAAGCTTGTCTGATACTCACTAAATAAATGTTTAACTTGGATTTATTATTGCTTTGAGATCCTTGACTTGCTGGGTCGGGCTTCTAAGGAGTATTAGCTGATTACTTCCTTTGAATTTTTTATTTTATTTCTACTTGCTAATGCCACAATATATTCAGCACAAAAATAGGCCACACTAATATGATATTCTTAACATTTTATAGCATGCTCCATTTTGTAAGTACTGAGATGATTTTGTTCTCTTTTTTCTTTTCTGTTGAGCAGTTGCTACTGTTTCTGATGGCTTAAAGGCATGGGAGATACTGAAAGAAAGACCACACAACATAGACCTCATATTGACCGAAGTGGATTTGCCTTCAGTATCTGGATATGCTCTTCTTACTCTTATTATGGAGCACGAGATTTGCAAAAACATTCCAGTCATAAGTATGATAAGAAGAATTAATTTCTAGATGAATAGAAATGACTTGATTATCCCCAATTATAAGGGAACTTACACCGATGTTTTTGGGTGATTTGGCAGTGATGTCCTCTCAGGATTCAATTAAAACAGTTTATAAATGCATGTTGAGAGGTGCTGCTGACTATCTTGTTAAGCCTATTAGGAAGAATGAACTGAGAAACTTGTGGCAGCATGTATGGAGAAAACAATCTGTATGCCTTCTTTGCACTTGATCATTTTTATATTATTTTCTCTTCTTTTCATTTTAGTTGAAGGTCCATTCTATCAAAGCCCTAATCAGTTCCTATTTCTCAGTCCCTTGGTGGAGGAAATGGCCCCCATGATGAAAGTGTTGGACAGGATAAGACTGAAGCAACTTCTGAAAATAATGCTGCCGGCAATCATTCAAGTGGTGAAATGGCTTCTATCCAGAGAAGTAAAGAGCAAGCGGTGAAAAGGAGTGATTCTCAGGTTAGCACTCTTCATATATCAGACAGCACATGATGTACTTGGTGCTTGGCTTAGCATGAAACCTATCTTAAATGATGTTGCTTTATTCTTTCATATGCTTCTGTATTAAAAGCATAACTATCATACTACCAATACATATTTCTTTTATAAATAGCGTCAAGTGATGATTTAGTATTAAATGGAAATAAATGCATTTCAGTTCTTTTTGTGGTGAGTTTTGTTTTGTATAGTCGAAAAGGCTGGGAAAATTTCAAGCCAATCCAACCTATTCAGGTTAGCTTGTGGGTTCTTGAAATGTTATTTGGGAAACATGAGTCCATTCTTCAGTTATAGCCTCAACTGAAACCCCTTTGTCAGGTTTAATTGATTGAGAACTCCATCTTTTAAATCTTTAGTCATTGTTTGAATTCATCCTCTTAGCCGGGCCATTAATTTATCTCAATCGCTTATTCTAGACTTATTCAGATTCCATATGAGAATCTTCTTTCGAATGGATTGACTGTCCATCTAGAATGCTGAATCCCTTAGGTGAATTCTGCTCCTGGGATAATTGAATAGCTCAATAAGCTCAAAAGTATGTATCATCAGGGACATACATATCTGCATCTAAGAGTACATTTATGGTTAAAAGAAATTTCCTTCCAGTTTAGGTTGGCTACATGAGGTTTGATGTAGAGAGTGCATGTTTCCTTTCTCTTGCAGAGCTCTTGTACAAAGCCAGGCTTGGAAGCTGAGGGTGCCCACATGGAAAACATGCAGGAATTTTTGCAGCCAGTATGGAGCAAATTTTCATTGACTGACACGAATATGCAGAAGCATGAAGAGCATGTGAATTTGGGTCAGAAATTGCTTGTGCGTGATAGTGAAGCTGAAGGTAAAATACTGAACAATTTCATCTAGCAATATCATATTTGTTAAAGTCTGTAAGGAGAACTAACATTGTGCATGTTTCACTTAAATTAGGTTCAGCTACAGCTGTCTGTGAGGATTCTAATAAAATTACGGTGGACAAGGAAATTACTCTAGGAAGTGGAAGAGTGACAGCTAATATTGCCATCGAGGGCTGTGACAAAATTGGTGCCCTTGCCAACTCTCCTAGAGAAGCCATTGACTTCATGGGAGCATCTACGAATCACAGTTCTTTCAATAACATCGAAATCCACTTTGGTTCTTCTCCACATTTGGATCTTTCCTTTAGAAGATCTCATCCTAGTGGGTTTGAGACTCAAGTTACAGAAGAAAGACACACTCTCCGGCATTCTAATGCATCAGCCTTTACGTGGTGAGTTCCTATATCTATTTACCATATCCTTGATTCATTTTATGTTTAAGCAGTTACTAAATTATCAGGAGATAAACTGATATAGTCTGTAGCATCTGCTTTCTAATGCATTCACCGATGTTCTTGCAGGTACACTAACAGGGCTTCGCAGCTTCCACATTCAGCACTGGCAAATACTGGGAATCAGGAAGAATTCAGGGCCAGTTATGACGGAAAAATATCCAGTAATGTTAATGGCTACAACTCTGATGCCTTGAGCCTAGCACCAAGTACTCGAAGAAGTGCTATCTCTCTTGCTGCTGGTCAAACCAAGGAATATGAAATTGTAACTTCATCTTCCGGCGAAAAAGTATTTCCGATCCACATTCCTGTGAAGGATACAAGGTTCAATAATCTATGCAACAGTTATGGTGCTGTGCTTCCCCCAATATTTTGTAAACAATCAGATTTATCACCAATGATGAGTCAAAGCTCAGCTAGCCAGAAAGAACCCATCCATAAAGTGAACCCATTTCAATGTTCCAATTATGGGAGCACCTCTGTACAGCTCTGTGATCGACTTGGTCAAAATGCAAACGATTCCATCAATGGTTCTCTACAAAAGCAAGAAAACAAATTGGATTCTTTGGAAGGTAGAGAACATATTTCTTCCACCACTGATCAGAGTGCAAGTAACAGTTTCTGTAATGGAGCCGCAAGTCACTTTAACAGCATAGGCTATGGAAGTGCTTCTGGAAGCTACAGCAATGCTGATCAAATTGCTACTGTCAGTGCTGCTTCTGAGAGCAAGAATGAAGAAGGTGTTTTCACACATAACTCAAACTCTCATCGATCTATTCAAAGAGAAGCAGCTCTAACCAAGTTTCGCTTGAAGCGTAAAGAGAGATGCTATGAAAAGAAGGTATGTCATCTTCTCCACTGCCACAGCAACTAATAATACTATTAGCATTGATTCTTGCTGATTTCAGTGACGAAGTGAGAAACACTTTTAGTTACACTAAATTAGAACAGAAAATATGTGATTCATTGTGCTCACAAGAATTTTATGTGCAGGTTCGGTATGAGAGCAGAAAAAAACTTGCTGAGCAGCGTCCTAGGGTAAAAGGACAATTTGTACGTCAAGTGCACATTGATCCTTCACCTGCTGAAACTGACCAGTAGAGTGGGAGTTCAAGTGATAGTATGATGCTGTAATTACAGTCAATTAGAGTGGATTCTGTGATAACTTAGACTTAAATTACCCGGCACTGATTGTTTCTGCCTTTTGCTCTGTGAAGTCTATAGGGAACGATATGTTAAGAGTATGAGGATGTTCCCGACATCACATTCATGCTGAGCTGATTTCTGGATATGACAGCTTAGTTTTCTATTTCGCAGGTTTTTCTTCCGCACATTTTGCGAGGAACATCTTATCTTAATTTTTTACTGGTAGGTTCTGTTACTTAAAAAACACGTAGGTATCTAGTACATGAACTAGGAAAAACTGCCTTCTTCACGTCTCAAAATATAGTAGGACCAAACCAGCTCATCTGCACCTGGCTTCTTTTTTGTTTCTTTGGCCATTTTCCTGACTACATTGTATCTTTCAAACCATTGTATTACAGATGCTGTAATTTGTTTGATTAAGCTAGTAATAATAGCTTTGTTAAACTGCTGTCTCAGCTACACAGATACTATGAACAGGTTTATGTTTATGCCTAATGGCTGTGAACAGTGTCTATTCTTCTTTGTACATAATATGAAATGAGTTCCACTAAGATAGCGGCTATAATTTGCGACTCACTTAGAATGCCTGGAGGATGGAGCAAATGTAATAGTAATTGGGCAAAATCCATTAAGGGTTTCTATTTTCAACAGCTTTGATTAAATCAAGCCATGGTTTCTGGTGCAGTCTTTTTGTTTAATCTGTCTGAAAGCTTTTGAATCTCTTGAAGGCTGGGTAAACGTGCTCTCACATCGTTGTCGAAGAACTTGTCCTTCGTTTGTTTCCCCGAGTAGGTCAAGATTTTAGGTTGAATGGACTCTATTGTTGTTTCCTGTGACCAGGACAGTAGGCAAGCTTGGCAGTCACCGATGCAACGATCACAAGCGATTCCTGTTCCTGTGGGCTCAAGTGTGCTTACCATGTTGCATTGGTTCCTTCTCTCTCCTAGAGTGTTTGATATGGTGAAAGTGAAGTTTCAAAAAAGAGGAGTTAAAAGCAGAGCCGCAGAGGCCATTCAGGTTGCTTGCTTTTTCTCGACCTTTACTTACTGTGCCAAATGGCTCTCTACCAACCAATACCCTTTGAAGGATAATGATAATGCAATGGTATATTCCAAATGTTGGAAAATACGTGGGCTTGAAAACAATTCAATTCAAGGGGGGGCACTGCCATGGATGGGATGTGTTTGCTGTGATTTCAGGATCTGATATAGCTTTTTCTGATTGACTGTTGCCTAAATATTGCTAGCCCACCACCACCATAGAAAAGAACGCAAGGCAGGATTGGTGGAAACATAACATTGTCCATCCACAACTACTGCCTCTCGGAGATTTCAATCCTTATCTACCCAAGTTCTTAACTTTGCTTTATAATAGAAGTTTCATCTATAACTGTGAATTTATGATAATAAGAAAATGATTACTAATTAAGAACATATCAAATTATTATTTTAATGTCCCTTGCTATTATATATAATACATATATCTCCATCATACATTAAGTGATATATATAACCGTAAGTTAGATAGTTGATGAGTTCTTTTTTAATAGGTTAAGCATACAATTCAACACTATATTTTATAACGGAGAAAAAAGCAAATTCTAGCCAGAAAAAGAAGAGCAGATGAGAGATCACTAGGATCCTGGGGCCATCTAGCTTTCTTGTTTGATTGGAAGACAAGAAAACAGCAAAACATAAGAGCCTTTCAAAAGTGAACCTAAGAGGATAAAACTACTCTTTCCCTTGATTTCAAACCTCTAATGCCTTGTGGCACTGCAAGTAGGGTCAGTGGTTCCTAGCACTAAATATTCCTTTGGAGATCCTGATTAGGGGGTCCCATGGCTTCATCGTGCAAGGCTTACCTGACCAGTGCACTGATCAAATGATTGGTATTCGTGGCATGCATCGACGGCAGCGATACACGACAACGAATTGTCAAACGGCTGAGATTGTAACAATCATGACACTGACTATACATAGTTTCTCAACATACCTTCTACTATATCAACCCTTTTCTCAAGTAATAAACAATGGCAGCCGCTTCCTAAAAGCTAGTTCAGAGATTCTCCATGTTTTCTCTTCTTTGAACTCTCTACAGTGCACAGCTCAATAACACAAAAGACACCCACAACTTGAAAACTCTTAATTAGTCAATCTGTGGTTAGTTAAACGAGAATATTATCACCGTCAACTTATAATATCTTAATCAAAACTTCATTTTCAACACAATTAGTCGGCTCTTAGCCTTTTACTAGAACACAAGCTGAGCAAGTAGAGAGAGTTATGGAGAAGCCACTAGGCCATTGCATTATTGCTTGCGTACATTACATATCACCACTACTCCACAAGAAAGGCTACTGGCTACTACACTATCGAGTCTTGCTCTTTTAAAAGCCTTACTTTCCTTACAATTATCATTAAAGTGTTTCCAACGTATCCTATCTTGTCAATCACCATGTTAGATATACGATCCTTCCCTTGTAAAAGCATGCATACAATAAAAACCTGTAAAGTAAAGGTTGTTGAGAAAATGCATGAACATTGTTTGATAGAGGTTCCCAATCTTAGATACTGGGACCCCAATCAGATGTTCAATGTCCCTCTTTCTGTGAGTATTTAACCAAAATAAAGCAGAAACTGAAAACAATAGCTCTTCTGATAGGAATTATAGGAGTAGCTGTAATAATCCTGATATCCTATGTACCTGAAAAAGGACTACTTTCATACTGCTCTGGTAAGGTTTATAACTTTGAACTGAGCTTGGAAGTGCAAATGACATGGTAAAATGATCTATCAAACGTTAGTGGCAAATGATCAAACAATGACAAAATGAGCATTATTATGTTATGGGGACGCGTAAATTCCGTAGAAGCAACTACTTCCCACCCTAACAAATATAAAATAGCATGCACCTTTTGAATTTCTAATTTCATATAGGAAAGTACTATTGACTTCCAAGGTAATGAAAACCAAACAAGTCAGAATGTTGAATTTCTAATTTCATATAGGAAAGTACTATTGACTTCCAAGGTAATGAAAACCAAACAAGTCAGAATGCTTTTTTTCTGAAAAAGGGTAGCCTTGTCCCACTTCAATTTGGTCTTGGCTGTGCATTGTACATTATATGATCCGTTACATACAGAGAAAGCAGGGAGCATGAGTTGAATGATCCAATGGTCGAGATGCATGCTTGACATATTAATGGAATTTATAACCATTGAGTTAAAGGTAAATTCAAGAAGCTTAGAAGTAAGTATATCTATTAGCAACTCCCATAATCGGGATAAGCACCAGTCAAAATAATTGCTGCTTTGTGTGTTTCCCAGTGCTCCTTTTATTAACCCCGTCATTTCTCCCTTCCTTAGCCCTGTAAACTTGCTGTTCTCCTCCTCTCTCCTTCCCTCTCTCTCTGCTTTGCCTCCCTACTGCAAATGTCTCAAGTCTCCATAAAATCTCCAAAACACTGTGCTAAGCAAGGACTTAACTTCGACAAGCTCTACAAAAAGCTTTTCTTTGCCTTCTCAGGAATCTTTACCACTCTTCTCTTACTAATACTGATGATCTGGCTTATCCTGCGACCTGCCAAGCCTGAGTTCACTCTCAAAGAGGCTGATATCTACCAACTCAGCCTCTCTGGTCCTAACCTTCTCAACTCCTCTATCCAACTCACCCTACTTTCTAAGAACCCAAATCAAAAGGTCAGCATTTACTACGACGAGTTACAAGTTTATGCTGCCTACAAGGGTCAACAGATAACTGTTGACACCTTCGTTCCCCCATTCTACCAAGGACATCAGGATAGCAATCTATTAACAGCATCTTTGGTTGGAACTGGATTACCTGTGGCTCCATCCTTCAATTACGAAGTGGGGCGTGATCGAACTGCTGGAAAACTAGTTCTAAATCTAAAGGTGAATGGAAGAATCAGGTGGAGGGTCGGAACTTGGGTTTCAGGGCGATACAGAATTAATGTTAATTGCCTTGCTGTTATGGCTCTTGGACCTACTCTCCCAACAGGACCTTTGAGTTCAAGGCAAGGGACTATATGTTCCACCACTGTCTGAATAAGATCCGCCAGGCAACAAACTAAGCTGCTTGTGAGTTACCTCGCACTACCTGCTAAGTTAATTAAGTTCGAGTTCTAAATGTTTTTGCTTCTCCTAAGTGCTGTAAATTAATTATAGTACATGATAAGACTAAAGTTAAGATGATAGTGTCACTGAAAGTTTGTGGATTATGCACTTTATCTTTCATCATTGCAACTTTGATGTCGCTTAGCATGTGATGGTTGAGAGTGAAAAAGCAGGATTCCAGAGATTCTTTTAAGGTGGGTTTTTATGGATTGAAGAGAGTTTTGAGGGGTTCTTGTTTCAACTTTGCTTCTTTGCATGTCCTCTGAGCAGAAAGAAACGGCGAGAGAATGATAGAGATGAGAATCTGAGGAGAAAAGGAGATAAAAGGCGGGAAATTTACACTATACCTTTGCTAAGAATGAAATATCCACGTCAATCCCTCAGCTTTAATACTCACAAGATAACATTATTCTAGCCACAATTACTGGGTCCCTATGGCCATTAGATTTCTGGAATCTTTTCTCAAATTCACTTTCTTTTCTCTGGATTTCAACCATACTCATGTTGTGGAATTGGATCTGTATGCTAATGAGTATACTAAAGAACATACTAATTCCAGGTAATGGAATTTGCTGTCTCTGAAAGAGCTGAAAACACTATATTAATCAAACACATCTGATGCTACGAGTGAAGATTGAATTCAAGATACCGATATTCTTTCCCTTCTTATCCCAGCTATCCTCTCCCCACTCCCCTTGTCCATGTAAAACAAAAATCATTCAAACTATCCAAGGTAAAATTGTAAACCAAAGCTAAAATATGTTTTACACCAGAGGCCAAACTTTTGCATATAAAGACAGGAATATACTATTATAAATTCTTCCCTCATGGAAGGACAAGGGTTTAAAGGAATCGCATCCAAATGCCACCAACTTTAATATTGCAATTCTTTTTTCTTTTTTCTTTTTTTTTCTTTTTTTTTTCCATTTGGTACCTTTTATTGGCAAGGTCTGAACATCACAGCCAAATATAAGCCAACTATCAAACACTCAATGCCATTTTGTGACTAATAATTGATGTTGTGGTGAAAGAAAAATGTGATACAGACAAAGATAGCTCCACCGCTATTTTTCTTAGAAAATATAAAATTTAAAGAAACAAGAAACATTTATTGCCACAATTTTCAAAAGTGATCAACCTTTTCAAGATCTCAAAAGCTAGCTACTTTCAACCTCATATACGTTTCTGGTAATTAATAAACCTTGAGAACTTGCTTTAACCAGGTTAAATGCAGCACAAGCTCAGCTAAGGGGAAGAGAGGCAAACATGAAGCAAGCATTACTGTTAAATGCGGTTGATAAGCCTTTCAGCTCAAAATATGGAATCTATTCCAAATTAAAGCACTCTAGGACGACACCAAACAAACTTTCATATTCCTTTTTCTTTGAAAATCCTTCCAACCCATCAACATATTTAAAAACTCAGGATCAAAAGCAACTTAAAATACCACCTCCACACCCCTCTATAGCCAAACCTTCAATTTTGTTCCTAATTCTCAAGCAGCAGCAGCAGCACCATCACCACCAAACAGGTAAATCATCTCCACCAAAACCAGTTGAATAAAACAAAAATTACACTTCATCGTAGTTGGCAAAGAAATTCCATGGTTACTGTCCTACCATTTTGGGGTTCTCCACAGCATAAATTTACAATCAAAATGTGCGATTGAGGGAGGAAGAAATATGGAAGCGATATCCATGTGGAGAGATAGATAGAGGAGATGAAACAGATTGAGCTGGAGAGAGAGGACATGAGACACAGATACAGTATCTTGGGGTCAAATTTTCATAGATATATTCGAGTGGTATTTTTTCGAAACACTACTTTGCTAGTTGAACTCACTTGAAATTCGATTAACTGAATTTTATGGCGGAAGCTTTCCTTCCAAACAGACTAGAAAACTAGAGAATATCTGTACTTTTGTCTAAAATGGTAGGTCATAATCACCAGCAGGCTCCAATGTGTACAGCATACATTCCCTTCAATGAGTTAACAGCACATGCAGGTATGTCTGCTTGTGCCCCATGGGGGGGGGGGGGGGGGGACCTAAACAGCAAAAAAGAGGTTTTCTACCAATACTCCATTTATTCAGATGACCTGAAAACAACTGAAAGTGTTTTCTTTACATAATGTTGTGCTTGGAAATGACTAAATTTTTGCTTTTATAAAGGCTCAGCTATAAAAAAAAAAATGAGCAAGCATGTGGAGTCACGCTCACACGTGTATCATTCCTTTCCATATGTTTGTTCACTGAGAGAATCAGCTGTAAAAGGTATAGGGAAATCCCTTTGAAGAAGCAAATTCTCACAGTTTTAGGTGTTGAGGAGAGAAACACCATGCACGAAGCTGGCCTGGTTTTTTGTCAATGACACAGGAAGCTGTTATGATACAGCAATTGTTGCATTGGGGCATGCACATCCAACTCCACAGTACTCTTATGGACTGAACGCTCTCACCACAGGAAGGAGCAATTCCTAGCTATTAAAAGCTTGCTGTGTTAATTGGTTAGCCCTGCAACTACAATCCTAAACTAACACTACAGGGATTCTGCTCTAGGTCATTTGCGGCCAAAGTTAGACACTCAAAATTTCCATCCAGAACCCTGCCACCATCGCTCAATTACAAGCCTAAATCTTGCCATCATCACTCAAAAACAAAGAGCCTCAACTCATTCTATAATTGCAAAGCTATAATCACCAAAGGGTACATAACCAAAGGACTGCCAAAACTATAAGGTTCTGAAATTATAAATTGATAAGAAGAATGATTCTAATATTATCAATCTCAACGACATGAACCAATAAAAAAAAATCATATAAATTCAAAATGAATCTTGTAATATCTGATATTCATATCAATCCCGTAAACTAAATAATAACAATACTTCATAAAAAAGTAAGACTAGTATAATATTGCTATTCATCATCTCATTTGTCTCAAAACAACATGATCGACAATAAGAACCATTATCGGATCGTGTTCAAAAAATAACAAGCTGACCTCAATTGCCATTCAAAAACTAAAACTGATAATCCATCAAGAATGAACTGAATCAGAACTAACCCATTTCCAAAAATGCTTCTTAACAGACACAGCTTTCTCAGCAACCCTCTTCTCCTCCGAATCAGGATACTCTTCAGCCTCTTCAGTACAAAACTCTCCATCAGGCAATCCATTCACTTCTACATCCGCTGAATACAACACATACCGTGCCGGCAAGCCCGGATAAGACATTGAATTTCTCTCCTCAACTTTCTCTTTGTAAGAACCATTCACAATATTAATACTAACTTCATTACCATCCTTCAAGATTGAACCGAGTTCTTCATTTATAGCACGAAAGATTGCATCTTTAAAAGACTCGTTAGGCTTCATTTTCTCTGATAAAGGTCTGCACCTATTTCTAACACTGCCATCGGATAATTCTTGATGGGATTCAATCAAAGTTTGATTCTTGTTGATGATTTTAACAGTAACTACATTAACTGTGCGAATTGGAGGAGTAGAGTCAGCTAAAAAGGTCTCACCTTGAGAGATTTCGAGCCAGAGATTGTGGATATTTTTGGTGCCTGGTTTGATACCCCATGAGGCAAAGGAGTCCGATGGTAGGCGAGGTTTGAGCCAATCAGAGAGAGATTGTGGGGTAGAGAAATGGTGGCTGTTTTTCGTCTTTCTAGAGACAGACATGGAGGGAATTTTCAGGAATCTACGAGGGCTTGATGGGAAGGAGAGAAAAGGGAGTTTGGGGAAGTGGGGTTTGGGGAAGGAGGTTAAGGTGGTGGTGGAGGAGGAGGAGGAGGAGAAGAGGAAGAGAATGGAGAGTGCTGTGAGGAAGAGGTCAGGGAAAGTGGTGGTGGGTTTGGGGGTTATGTGTATTTGGTGCGGTGGCGGAGGTGGAGGGGGTGCTGACATGACAATTATGATGCTTGTGTTGTGTTGTGGTGCGCAAGGTAATTAGCAGCGTTTAGTTTTTGTAAGAGATTGGGTTTTTGAGATTAGGTCCACTGCGAGAAGGGAGAAGGGAGAAGGGAGAAGGGAAGATGAGTTTGTGTGTAAGAAATGGTGAGAAGCAGAGGATTGGATTTGAGCAGAGGGCTGCTTTGAGTTTCGGATCAGATAATATCCCTTTGTTGGCTTCTTGGTTGATGATGCCCTCTGGTGTCAATGGGTCCGCCACTTCATAGAAGGTCGTCAATTTTATTTTGATAGGTATTTTTTTTTAATTAAAATAAAATGTTTTAATTTTAAATTATTTTGACTTTATATATATATATAAAATATTTTTTATTAAAAATATTTATTTCTAACGAAACAGAATAAAATTAACAACCTTACTTCATAATATTATCATAAATTATTTTTTAAAATATTTCTTTTATTAAAAATATTTATTTCTAACGAAAGAGAATAAAATTAACAACTTTACTTCATAATATTATCATAAATTATTTTTTAAAATATTTTTTTATTTAAAAATATATTAAAATAATATTTTTTATTTTTAAAAATTTATTTTTAATTTCTTCATATTAACTCTCCCGTAGAAATGTCCTCTAATTTATTTTTTATTTTAGTTTTTACTTTTATTATTTAAATTATTATTTTTCATTTTAAATCTTGTTGTGTAATTGATTTTTTTTTTTAATTTTCATTCTTCGGTATTTGATTTATTGGAGATTGACCTTCACAGTTTTTTCATATATAGTATTTTCAGTCTAATGACCCTGATCACATGTTTGAAAAGTTAACACAAGTTGTCATCTTTGTTTTTAGCTTATTTTATTTTTTAATTTCATCATTCAATATTTTTTAAAATTGCTTTATAGTTTTATTTAATTTTTTTATCAAGTTATTTCATTCTATGACTTGAACCATAATTTATTTTTTATATTTTAATTAATGTGAGTTTTTATTTTGCTTATTTAGACTTTTTTTAATGGAGTTTTTTTTAATTATGTATTTATCTTTTAAAGATAGTATTTTGATTTATTTGTTTTTTTTATATTTTACATAGATGAATTTTATTTTTTAAAAAAATATTTGTTTTTATACAATATTAATAATATATGCAGCCTTGCATAAATATTTGGTTTTCCTTTTATTTTATTCAATCAATTTTATATTTGTATTTATTTTTATTATTATTTTATTGAATAAAAAATTAATTTTAATAAACATACTCAATAAAAATAATTAGTTAAATGTTCTATATTGTGAGATTAAATATCTTGATTTTTTTTTAAAAAATTAAATTTATTATTAATAATTTTATTTATTTATTTATAAAAATAGTTGTTAAATTATTTAATTAAATAACTGTATAAACTTTTTAATTTATAATTTTTTATATGAGAAAACAAGTTGAAAAAAACCTATAGTTCTAATAATAAAAAAAAAAAGATATCCCGCGGTAAAACGCCGACCAAATAGCTAGTAAGAGCATCCAAGGACTCCTCGCCTATAATAGCCAGCGGGTAGAAATTTTTGCAGAGCACTAAATAGCTCGCCATTTTAGATTGGTTAACATAACTAGCCGTATAGCGAGTGCCGTAGCTCTCTCCAATTTACTGCGCTAGACGAGAGGGAATGGCGGGTAAGAGCATCCACGCTCATGCTACCCAAACTTAATCCTTGTTAGGTTGGTTGCCATTAATGTGCAACAACCATTGACAATTGCAGCAGCCACCATTGTCAAAAAAGATGGTCTGCAATGGTGGGTTGTTGGTGGCAGCCAACAACCATTGTCTAATGTCAAAGTTTGGTAAGTTTGGTGCCCACCATTATTGACAAAAGAGTAAGAGGAGCGCCATGGATGCCTATAAATAGAGGCATATGTTAGAGAGCAAAATGAGAGAGTTAAGAGAAGGAAAGTAGAGCCAAAGATGTGAGAGATGTAGGAGAGAGTGGGCCGCCAAGGCGGCCAGTGAAGAGGCCGCCATTGCACAAAGACCGAGAAGAGAGAAATAGAGTGAGGTTGAGAGTTGCCAAAGAGGGGATGATTCCTCCTCCTCTATTGTTGTAAATCTTGTTCTCTCCCTATATAATGTAATGGCTTCTCCCGTGGATGTAGGCGGTTTGCCGAACCACGTTAAATATTGTGTCAGTGTGCTTAGCCTCCAATGGGCAAATATCAGAACATCACCGGTCGAATTCCTACAATTGGTATCGAGCGATGGTTTAAGTGGTGTTTGATTTTTGCTCAAAAATGAAAGTTCTCAAAATGGTATTTTGACCATACCACTTGTGTAGAGGAGGCCGAGAAGAAGCCACCGGTGAAAACGGCGTCAAAATCGGACGTCGGACATGGCCGCACTCTCCATCACTCTCCGGCAAGGTGTTTGCCCACGCGCCCCACGCGTCTTCTTCACCCGGATGGGTTGACCCGACCCGAATACCAGTTGACCCGACCCATGTGACTGACCCGGATAAAGATGATGTCAGCATGTACAGTAGACATGCCGGGGATGACGTCATCCCGATGTAATTGTGACATCGCATGTACAAGTAGCATGCCATGTCGCCGGCCACGTCGCCACGGTGGGACCACATGCCACGTCATCGCCGCGAGCCGAGCCGAGTTGAGCTGAGCCAAATGGAGCCGAGCTGAGTTGGAGCCGAGCCGCGAGCCGAGGGATAGGATCCAGCGTAGCGATCCTATGTGCAACTCGGATCTCGAGATTGAATCGAGTCGTTCATCGGGCCGAATTGTTTTGATCAAATCTTAGCCGTCGAAATGCGATTTGGACGATTTCAGACTTGTTTCCAGCTAATTTGATCGTTCCGGATGCAATGGTACGGTCCGATCATTGAGATTGAGACTGAAAATGGTGGTGGTGAATTATTGAAAGAGATTGCCCGATGAAGAGGCATCTGAAGGTCATCATGGTGGTCGGCGGAGATGAAGAAGAAGAAATCACACATGTTTGCCCAATTACATGTGCTGAACTACTAAGTGGGGAGAAATTTTAATTGCCTTGAAGGAAGGCAAAATTGGGACACTCGGACACCCGATCATGTGGACGATTTGAGGTGGAGAGTGGAAATTGATGAAGACCAATCTTGACGAATCTAAGAACCGGTAGTCTCGCCGGATGTTGAGAAGTCGGGTATAAAACCGGGATACCCCGAGATCACTTGTAAAGGAAAGCCGCAACAAAGCTAGCAAATAGTTGTATATACGAAAAGGCAAGACGGTGGATAGATACGTTCTAAGAAGTTCTGTCTAGGAGATTGGGTTTTAAGCGGGACCAGTGTGACCCCTCCAAATCTTTCCCGGGAACTTGCTTAGTTGAAGGATCATCCACACAAGTACTATTTTTGTATATGTAATAGTTTGTAATGAAATTGTTGAAGACTAGCAAGATGACGGCACAAAGGAACAAGGTTGGGTTCCGTATGTTCAAGGATCTCGATGGAGTGGTGATTTCTCCAAAGAAGTTAGATTCGGTGACCGTAATTTCTCGAAGGGAGAATTAATGAAGACCCCGATAATGGAAGAGAAATACAACAAGGGATAAAGATTGGCACCCTATTTTGACTTGGATAAATGTTGTGACAGGATGAGCCGTGTCAAACATAAAAGCAAAGAATAGGGAGAAATCGGAGAACCGAAATTGCACGAGAGCACATGGAGATTGTGCGAGAGTACCCGGAGGATCCAACGAGGTACCGCAATGAGACAACAGATGCAAAGAGAAGAAGAGTTCACGAGATGAAGCTCGGCAGAGACCGTGTGAAAAAGTTGTACAACGGGAAGTCTCTTGTGCTCTTGATAAAGGCAACAAGCGAGGACCTTTCCAATGCATGCAAGGATGGAAAGATGAGCCGTTGCGAAGCACCTAATTAAGGGGGTGCGACCGCCGATGAAGGCGAAAACACCAAAGAGAGTTGGTGTGGGTGGAGCTATCAAGCGTAAAGGCATAGAAGCTCCAAACATAGAAAATGAGATGGAGGATTGCGAAGAGTGCACCGCAACTCTCTCTTTCTATGTGATCGGTGGCGTGATCTCTCCCAAGTCCACATGGTGGTAGAGAATCTTAGAGTCACCGGAGACATCCCCGATGAAGGAGGATGTGACCGCTTCATGACGGACGGAGACACCTCGGGCAGAAGGTGTGTGGGCCATGAAACTAGCCCAAGTACAAACCGTCTCATGACGACAGCGTGAGACACCTCGGGAGAAGGTGTGAGGACCATGATATGAGTCCATGTTCGGACCGTCTCATGACGAGCGACGACGAGACACCTCGGATGGAAGGTGTGAGGACCATGATATGAGTCCATGTTCAGACCGTCTCATGACGACAAGCGGAGACACCTCAAGAGAAGGTGTGAGGACCATGATATGAGTCTAAGATCGACCGTCTCATGACAACGGCGGAGACACCTCGGATGGAAGGTGTGAGGACCATGATATGAGTCCATGTTCGGACCGTCTCATGACGACGAGCGGAGACACCTCGGATAGAAGGTGTGAGGACCATGATATGAGTCCATGTTCGGACCGTCTCATGACGACGAGCGGAGACACCTCGGATGGAAGGTGTGAGGACCATGATATGAGTCCAAGTTCGACCGTCTCATGACGACGAGCGGAGACACCTCGAGAGAATGTGTGAGGACCATGATATGAGTCCAAGTTCGGACCGTCTCATGACGACGGCAGAGACACCTCATGAGAAGGTGTGAGGGCCATGATAGGAGCCCAATTTCGAACGCCCCGAGCCAATGTGATGGCTGGATATAAGTGGACAAGTGTATAGCCAATGAAGTGGCTATGATGAGTATGGAGACAAATGCGAGGATTGACTTTCATGGATATTGCCCCCATGCTAAAGATCAATGAGCTAGAAGACATTTGCCTTGGACAATAAGTGGATGACTTGTGGAGCATTAAGACGCGACCGCTATGAAGGAGCGAGAGGGCATGCGCGAGTTCCGGAACAAGTTGACTCTTGTCAAGGTGGTGAGCTCGGTAATGACATTGTAATACTCGAGCATGAAGACAGAGATGGATCAACCTTTAATGGGCTGCCCCCATGGTTAAAGGTGGAGAGCTACCTGGACTCTTGAGACTAAGAGCGGGAGACTCACGGAGAAATAAGGCGTGGTTCCTAGGGAGGAACAGAGGCGTACGCAACTCCGGGATGAGTAGACTCTTGGAAGAGTGGTGAGCTCGAGATCACATTAAAATACTCAATGACTATCGCACTTGGAAATATCCGTTTGAGGGGGTGTTGTAAGCCTTGGTGTAAGGCTTGATAAATCATTCCGGGCCAAGCATGGTTGATATGCTTGAAGGGAATGTTGTTCCGCAGACAAGCGTTAACACTCTTCGATGAGATGTGACAAACCATCCGGTTGAAGTGATCCTTTGGAGTGAGCAAAGGGGTGCTTAGGTGACTCGTGATTGAAAGGTTTGGCAAGTACCTGTAAACTTGGCCACAAACGCTCTCGGAATGGTAAGCTTGGAAGAGCCGCAAGATGCAAGCTTGTCTTGAAGAAGCAAGAGGACAATTGCCCCACATGAATGGCAAAGGGGGTGATTGTTAGGTTGGTTGCCATTAATGTGCAACAACCATTGACAATTGAGCAGACCACCATTGTCAAAAAAGATGGCTGCAATGGTGGGTTGTTGGTGGCGCCAACAACCATTGTCTAATGTCAAAGTTTGGTAAGTTTGGCGACCACCATTATTGACAAAAGAGTAAGAGGAGGAGCTGTCATGGATGCCTATAAATAGAGGCATATGTTAGAGAGCAAAATGAGAGAGTTAAGAGAAGGAAAGTAGAGCCAAAGATGTGAGAGATGTAGGAGAGAGTGGGCTGCCAAGGAAGCCGAAGACTGCCATTGCAAAGACCGAGAAGAGAGAAATAGAGTGAGGTTGAGAGTTGCCAAAGAGGGGATGATTCCTCCTCCTCTATTGTTGTAAATCTTGTTCTCTCCCTATATAATGTAATGGCTTCTCCCGTGGATGTAGGCGGTTTGCCGAACCACGTTAAATATTGTGTCAGTGTGCTTAGCCTCCAATGGGCAAATATCAGAACATCACCGGTCGGAATTCCCTACAATCCTTAGCTGTAATAGCTGGTATGAGTGAAAAAAGAATAGCATTGTTACTCTCTATTTGGCTACCTATCCTTACACTATGAACAGTACTCGCTATACGTAGCGAGTATTGTAGCACTCCTCGATTGGTAGCGAGAAAGAAGGTGATCGCGGGAAAGGAAAGAGTGGAGGATGGGGTTGTGCTTCTAGTTTCTGTTTCGGTTCTTTGCGCGGTCTATGGTGGTGGCTGAAATGTTTTGGTGTTGTGTGGGATGAGTTGGAGCTATTCGGGAATTGGGTGATTTGCATGTGATTTTGATTTTTTTTCTTTGGATTCTTCAATTGTGTTTTTGGCTTTTAAACTTTTAAAGATTTCCTTTTTAATTTCTGTTTTTACATTTGTAGATCTTGAAGCTGAACCACACATTCTAGATTTAAAGAGAGAGAGAGAGAGAGAGAGAGAGAAAGCGATTAGCAGCAGCAATGGAGGTGGAATTGAAAGAGATGCTTAACGATCTTGATTATTTGAAGAAATCACTGTCAAATCCTTCAAACCTTGCTTCTTCAATTCATAAGGTAATGGGATTGCATGACTTCTTTTCTCTACTCAAGTTAAATGTGTTTGGTAATATTGTTTTTTGAAGTTATATGAAAAATCTTGTTATTTTGAAAAACTTGTGAAGGTGTTGGGTAATCGCCTGTTCCCTAGTGATTCTTTTGTACTGCTATATTTTTTGTTCCCCAGTAATTCATTCATCAATGCTTAACCAATCAATGTTTTATTTAGTTAGATATGTGATAAACTTAGTTTCTGAGTTTGTGAGTGTGCAAGTGAAAATATTTTTTTTCTCATGTATGTTGCAAGCAATAGATTCGACGGGGATGTTTGCAAAAGAGGAGATGCAATTTGGGTGGTTGAATCTTCTGTCAAGCCTTTTGGTAGGCTTGACATTCTTGTAAATGATGCAACCAGCAATTTTCTTATGATATGAACACAGGAGATGGCTTGGAGAGCCAACAAAAAGAGTTTAAGGAATGGCAATTTATTTCATTGTTTGGATGATGTTCACTCTGAACATGTTTTAAAGAAGATTTTATGTAAATAATAATCACTAATCATTTCAAAAAATAATAAAAAATATTCATGACTCTATTTTGAAGAGCATGAATGTGATATCATTTTTTAAATAGCTTTTTAGCAATTTTTTTAGCTAAATCTTAGGTAAAATGTAGAGAGCATGGTTCTTCTAGATGCTCTAAAAGGGTTGACAGTAGCATACCAGGGTTTCTTTCTTGATTTGAGCCCCCCTCCTCATTTCTCCTCTTCCCTACTTTGTTCTTTGTTGGCTCAGAAGGCACCACAAATAGATCTAGATGGTTGGCACAGATCCATCTCTCTCTATGTTTTCTTGAAGAAAAGATGGTGTGAATTGATTTTGAGAGAGAGACTCTTCAAAAGTCCAAGGTGTCGAAGTTCAATTCTTTCTCTCAAAACTAGATTGTGTTCAAGGTTGTTGTATATGAACAGACAAAAAGGGTTTTTAGGAGCTAGATTTGGTTATGGGGAAATGGGTAGAAGAACATATTTATTTTGGGTTCATTTCTATAATGCTGTGAAAAAACCGGGGATTGAAATTTTCAGATACCATCCCGCAATAATCAATTATTATGTTCTTGAATTGAATTACAAAGAGAAACGTGCAATTCTTGCTCTGATGTGTGAACTGTGCTGTTGTTCTATACAAGGAAATATATGTAATCCTTGTTGTTTATCGGTGTCTTAATTTAAGTCTGAATTACAAAGCTTGAGCAAATATTAGGGCGTGGGTGTTCCTCTTAGAGTGCGTTTCTTCTAATGTAAATCTTTAGAGGTCAGCCCTGTTTCCTATAATGTTCATTGGTTGCTCAAGCTATCTGTTTTCAAGCCGTGATTTTACTAAAAGCACAGCTGATTTAGTAGAACTGGAAAGACAGTTTCCTAAGCCTATGCTGTGAGGCAACGAATTATGAAACTTTTTCATCTGGTGCCTACCCAGGCACAAAAATTTCCAACGTAGAAATGTGGTTAACACTTTTTGAATCTTTGAAATTGATGATTGGCTTTTGAATGCTTTAATGGGACATTGATGTACAGTCTTAATTTTGTGTGAGATCTTAATATATACGAGGCAATATGTCCCAATTTCTCTTTTTTTTGGTGATTGCTCTGAAGAATGTGAATGTCGCCCCTTTATAAGTTGCAATGGCTTGTTTCCTTGTTTGTGTAATCCATGAAGGGTAAGTAATTTTTTTGCAACTTGTGTTTTCTATATAAAACAATTCCTTTTTTTTTTTTCTGCAAACAGCTTGGTCTCGAACTTTGTTTAGAACATAGGAAAAGTGAGGCACAAACTGCGATGCTGGGCTGTGCTTTGTCAGAGTAGATGAATCACTGTATTATATAGGATAGAAAGTATGACATATGCCTAGTCACGAATCATGAGCTGCTGCAAAGAACTTTTGTTTATTTCCTTGTGGTGATGGAATTGTTTTTACAAAAGTTTAGCATGTTGGATCTATACCATGAGCAAGATAATATCCTTTCATATATAGTTATGTCTATTTGATGAATAGTGAACACATAGAATGCATCTTTTTGCTAGTTCAGAAAAGATAAGAGAATGTTGTTGTGAGATCCGATCCAAAGGAAGCATGCCATATCTTAAGATCACATGAAGCCACGACTTGTAGAATAACTGTTGGATCATGGACATGACTTGAATACATCCACGATGCTGTACATTCTTCCATTTCCAATGCATGCAATCAATGCTGCCCAGCATAAAGCTATATCATTACTGTTTGGTGACCTCCCTCATGCACTCCTACTTAAAATATTGCAGTAACTGCCTTCACAAAATGCTCAAGACTTTTTATTGAGGTGCTTTCGGTGATCTACAAATATTCATTCATAAAATCTGCAGAGGCTTCACGCTCAAGGATTCTCATTGATGCTGCTATCTTTTGAAAGGATGATAATTTGAGAAATTCACAAGCATATCCCTTCTTTGAACAAAGTATGGATCATATGCTTTTGCCGCATATTTAACACGAAAAAAAGGTGGACGACTCATCCGAAATCTTCTTCAAAAGAAATGTGGAGGATATAAAGGGGTTTTAGCAAAATAGTGATGTTCAAGCATTATATGACCTTGAAGTCGGATTGGAAGGACCACGTTGTCGTGACAATCATCTCTCACTAGCTTGTTGCTCGTTGCTGTAAATAATTCTAAATCAAGAAAAAACATTCCAAGTAAGAAATTCTTAAAAGCCATAAAGATTGGATGAACAAAAAATATATAAGAAATATAGTTGGGATGGAGAAAGTGAGAGAAATGATGAATGAAAATAATAGTTTAAGTGGGTTTTTTTTTATAAGTAAAAATATAGCTGTTGTTAAGAACATAATTGTTGAAATATAATTATTAAAATATAGTCGTTAAGAATATTAGAATATAGTACTTGAATTTTAAGAATAATAATTATTAATTGATTTAAATAATAATAATAATAAAATATTCATGATTTTTTATTTTAAAAAATATAAATATGATAATATTTTTTATTTTAAAATATTCATAATATTTCAAAAATAATAATAGTTATTTTAGCTAAAATTTAGAGAGTAAGGGTGTGGATGCTCTGTGGCAGAAAGCTTAGCAGTAGCCCAGCCACCAGAATATCTAACTAACTAACAAGTTAGGTAGAAAGCCACGTGATCCATCCCTCTCCTACGTAAGCTTGCTCCGAAATTCGGTTCGGTTGAAGGAGTCTGAACTGTTGAATTTTCACCTTCTCCCCCACGCTCCTTGAAAATTCACAAATCCCATCTTCAAAACCAGGAGAAACCCAATACCCTGTTGACCCCAACGCCAAAACACCCCAAGAAAACACAGAGATCCAATCTCTTGCATGAACGATGGAGAACTCAACCCAAGAATCCCACCTGAGATCGGAAAACACCATAACCTATGAATCTCCATACCCTCTCTATGCCATGGCAATCTCTTCGACCCCATCTCGCACAAACCAATACCAACGCATTGCCTTGGGCAGCTTCACTGAAGACTACAACAACCGCATAGACATTGTCTCTTTTGACCCTGAAACCCTCTCTGTCAAAACCCATCAAAATCTCTCTCTTGAACACCCTTATCCACCCACCAAGCTCATGTTCAGCCCTTCCTCTCTTCACAAGTCCAATGACCTTTTAGCCTCTTCTGGTGACTATCTTCGCTTATGGGAAGTTAGAGACTCTGCTTCTATTGAGCCTGTTTTTGTGCTTAACAATAGTAAGACAGGTGAGTTTTGTGCTCCTTTAACTTCTTTTGATTGGAATGATATTGAACCTAAAAGAATTGGTACTTGTAGTGTTGATACAACCTGTACGATTTGGGATATTGAAAAGGGTGCTGTTGAAACACAACTTATAGCTCATGATAAGGAAGTTTATGATATTGCTTGGGGTGAAGCAAGGGTTTTTGCTTCAGTTTCAGCTGATGGGTCAGTTAGGATTTTTGATTTAAGAGATAAGGAACATTCTACTATTATATATGAGAGTCCTAGACCTGATACACCCTTGTTGAGATTGGCTTGGAACAAGCAGGATTTGAGGTATATGGCCACCACGTTGATGGATAGCAATAAAGTTGTGATCTTGGATATTAGGTCCCCAACAATACCTGTTGCGGAGTTGGAGAGGCATCGTTCGAGTGTGAATGCTATTGCTTGGGCTCCGCAGAGTTGTTGTCATATTTGTTCTGCTGGTGATGATTCACAGGCCCTTATTTGGGAGTTGCCTACTGTGGCTGGACCTAATGGGATTGATCCAATGTCCATGTGCTCTGCTGCTTCTGAAATTAACCAGCTTCAATGGTCTGCTGCACTGCCTGATTGGATTGCTATCGCGTTTTCAAATAAAATGCAGCTTTTAAAAGTTTGAGGTGAATCAATATCAATATTCGTTTTTATTTTATCTTTGATGCTAATTTTCTTGTATTATCTTCAATGTTAAATTGTTGTGTTATGGAAACTTGAGCGTGTTTCTAGTTAACAATTGAATTGCTCCTTACAAAACTACAAAGTACCCTCTTTTATGCCTGTCTACCATTTTAGTTCATGCATGCTGTTTCACAGTTTGGTAGAATTGTAATTTACCCTGTGCACTATTATTACTGCAATCCATGCTGTTCAGAGTTGGATGTGCAAATTTTGCATCTTTCGGTACTTGCCCCCCCAGCTTCTCTCAGATTCGAGGCTACTTTCAGGTTCTTAGTTTTCAGTTCGTGTTGGGTTTTAGGCATTTTGCACAACTCCAGGACTTTCATTCTCAAATGTTTGCTCGGTTGTCCATGTTCCCTTTGCTCTATAGCCTCACCTGCAATTTTCCCCTGACATTGTTGTTGAGTGGCTTGGTCATGATCCAGTATCTGGTCGGGTAATATTTATGGCCATAATGCATGCACCTCCTTCAACAAAAGTCACCCTTTCAAGTCTGGTTCTTCCTTTAGTTTTGGAGACAGATTGATTGCTAGTGATGAAGGATGAGCAGGGGTGGCTCCTGAATGGCCTTCCCATGTTTGTGTCAAATCAGATTCCCATTTATTTTGTAACGGATAAATTCAAGCAGATTTTAATTTCTTTGTGGTTCATTATGGAGAGTTTTGAACATCAATGATTCCCTTCTTCAATCAGGTCAGGTTCATGGACCTATGTTCCTTATTACGCTGATGCAAAGCTTATTGTTGTGTTCTGGGTTTTGTGGTTTATAACAATTACATAGGCACCTGGTTTTTAGCACTTCGTTCGTACTTCTCCAATCACTCAAAACTGTTACATCTCATGGAAAATTCGGCAACTGTTATCATAGAAAGTAGGGGTGAAATGTTATATCACTGTAAAGGTTACCTTTGGCTGCTCTGCTAACTTTCCTCCCTAGATGTTAAGGATCTTCTGTTCCCACTTGAAAGAGCATAGCATAGCATACCATAATTTTGATTTCAATACTGAGGATCGGTGAAAGTCTGATTTATCGAAAACTTCCACAGCAGTGATCATTCATTGATGCACTTCAGTTTCTTTACGAGGATGAATCTATAACAGAATTTGAAGTCGATGCGTGTAACTCCTAGCGTTGTAGTTTCTGCTGCCAGTTGTGATCCAGTTTTGATTCAAGTGTGTAACTGGAGATTGAAAATGGTTATTTCAAGCGTAGTGGTGGGAACTTTTTCCAGTAGAAAAGGGCTTTGTGTGGTCATGCCATTCCAGTTGACTGGATTCATTACCTGATGGGTTCCCTTTTAAATGGTGAGAAACATCCTGGATAGCATACAGGAGTGGAGGAGACTTCCAGTGCTCAAATGACTATGGAGAGGGATTAAATCCTGCAATGCAGCACGCCATTATATGCAGCAAGTCCTGCCTTGTGATGTCACAACAAGCCCAAGTCCAGATGGTAAGCCCAAGTCCAGATGGTAAGCCACGGAAGAGTTCGAGCATATTAGATTTTAGTTATTTTTAAAGTGTTTTTTATTTAGAAATGTATTAAAATAATTTATTTTTTAAAAAAAATTATTTTTGTTATCAGCGTATTAAAATGATTTAAAAACATTAAAAAATATTAATTTAAAATAAATAAAAAAAATTTAATTTTTTCTTAAAAATATTTTTAAAACATAAAAAAATCTTAATCTGTTTTTTTTTTTAAAAAAAACCTTTCCTAACTAAAAAAACGTATCGACAGTATCTTGCCTTACGTCTAGCCCAACAATTGGAGGATTGAAAAAAGAAAAAGGCCCATTCACTTCGGCAGTAATCAATAATATCTTCGCAGTGGCGGTCAAAGTAATTCCTAGCAATAATCAATAATCATCTTTTGTTTTGTTAAATTTAGATTCTTTAATTTTTTTAATATTTTTTAATTAAATTAAATTTAATGATTTTTCATCATTCAATATTTAATTTACTGGTGTTGAGTTTCATAGTTTATTTCAGGTTTATAATTTAATAGGTTACGAGTTTGAAAAATTAATCTGGATTTACAAAGTTCACCCGAGTTTGCTTGGTTTTTTCTTATTTTTTTTCAGTTTTTTTTTGTTTCATCCACCAACATTCTGTTATTTTTGTCTATTCACTCTCTAAGTAATTTTTCTGTAGTTTTGAAAGTAATAAGGGTTAATTCGAAATTTTTTTCCGACCTTTATTGAATCTAACTTTTTTAAAAGAAATTTTATTTTTTTAATTAAATTAAATTAATTATTTGAGAGTAAACATGAGATGTGTGATTGATGGTGTTTTTTTTTTTTTTTTCGAGTTACTGCTCTGACAATATATATGGTTTTTTTGGGATACCAAAATCTTAGATTTTTCTAACTTCTTTTAAAACATTAATAACACACGAATATTTTTTTTTACATTAAAAAAAATTAACTTGACTTGGAGTGTTACACGTTGCCTAGCTAGTAGGATATATTTCTAGATGCCGATTCTGATGAAGACATCCAAGTTCCGTGAATGCTTTTTGGTCACGAAGTTTTCCTTTTATATGCCACGTTCTGGCAAAATTATATATATATATATATATATATGGTAGAGATTGATTGATTTCAAGTTGGATGAGGGTGACAATAGATGAATAGAAGACACGTAATAAATCAGCTTTCTAGAATTGTTGTGGAAAATGACCAGATGCTTGATAGAGTTTCAGATTATGATCTAGAATTGTTACGGTTGCATCCACATTTCTAAATAAAAAATATTATTTGATGTTTTAGTTTGGAAACGCGAGTACGACCACCGTAGCTAGTTGCGCTGGAACCTTAATTGATTAAGTTGGAACAGTGGATGATAAAGTTAATGGAAGGAAAGAAAGGGACATTAGTGATATAAATTAATCCTTGATAACCATAAGATAGACAGTGATTGTTAACTAGGTGGCATGGCCATGAGAAATGAAGAAAAGTCACATGGAGCAGTGCACCACCACATTTTCAAGGCAGATATATAGGGAGGGAGGGGACCTTCTAAAAGGTAAGAGGCAGGCAGAGTTCTGTCAATATATTTTTCAAACACTAGCTAGCTGGTGGCGCTTTGGTCTTTTCTCTTTTTCTTTGTTTTTTTATTTCCTCTCTACAGACTTACCAAAGCTTGTGTCATGGAGATGAGGTCATGTGCTTGCCTCCATGATGATGCAATAAATCTTTGATCACATGCTTGGCTTTAATTTAACTTTAAAGGTGTAGTTTAACTGGTCAGACTCTGAGTTTATTCTCTATAGATTACCAGTTTGAGTCTCACAAATCTCAGGGTTACTGGAGATTTACAAACTTAAGGGCCCGTGAAATTAGTTGAAATACGCGCAAGTTGGCTCGAGATACCCATATTAATCTAAAAAAATGTACATTGATTCATGGAATTTCTTAATAATTAATTGAGTTGTCGCTTCCGAGAAACATTACAAGGCAACCAAGATGGTGGAGTGATTCCGTGTTTAAGTCAATTAATGCTTCAATTATATTCAAGTAAAGAAAGACTTGGCATTCTTCGTTGATTATATATATATATACCCGTATTTAGATTAATAAATTTATTTAAAATTTGTGAAATTAATTGAAATACGTGTAAATTAATTTAAATATTATATCAATAAAAAAATAATTAAAGGTGCAAATTCCGAGTTGAAGGAACACTTTGAAGCTTTGGATGGTCTCCACTCTATAGAGAGAGAAGTTAATTATAGGCGGCTTGAACTTGGGGGTGAAGTTTTTGGACAACGTACGGTATAAAATATATAATTTGCAATAGAGTTCGATTCCTTGAAAATCTTGGATTTTCACGTGTTTCAGCATATGTGAGCACATTCACCAATGAAGCATGAACATGGGTGCAAGATATGAACACGATACGATGCAATATAATTATATAATTAAAGGCTTATAAAATCTTAGTATATGAGGATACGTTGTTCCTTTTCCAAGTATGTCATATATTATACATTGTCTGTCTTATAAAAGCTAGAAATAACACTTCAACAATCAATATAACTAATGATAATATATAATCAATTAAATCAAGCTAAAATTCTCAATAATTTGTTTATTATGAATGTTTATAGTTAACTTGAATACAAAAAATTATATATAGGTTAAATTGAAAATATTATTCTACCCTTAATAAATAAAACTAAATAAATAAATATTATTTAATATAAATATCATGATATATATATAAATGCTTAACAATTAAATAAATTTGGATTTGTAATTAAAAACCAAATTATCTCAATAATTATTATGATTATGTATCAGTGACACTGGATCGATGATATTTATTTTCTTCCCTTTTAAATCAAGTTATTATTACTTATCTCCCTTTTCATTTTTTTTTAAATTTATGATAAAATTATATAGTTTTTTAATTTATAAATAACAATATCATATTTTTGTAATGAAAATTAGAAAAAAAAATTCAAAACACTTCATTTTCATTTCTTAAATATCTCTATCTAATAAAAACATTATTATTTATCATTACTGTACTGATAAACATTATTGAAAAATAACAATTAAAAAAGCTTTATTTAGTTCAACATTTAATAGTATATCAACTTATATATATATATATCCATGCCCCTAACACATTCGAACCCTGTCCTAAAAAAATGGAAGAAAAGGCGTACGAAATAAAAGTTCGCCCGAAGATAATTAGATGTCGGCACTTGAGGGCCTAGCTGCTGTGGTCAATCGTGTGACTTGTTTCGTCCCTGTCCCGGGTTCGATCCTCTATGTGCACGCATGTCACCCCCGCGGTGCCTTACCTGCTCACTGGGCTTGCAGGATGTCCAGTGGACTGTGGGGAATAGTCGTGGTGCGCGTAAGCTGGCCCGCACACACCCCACGTTAAAAAAAAAAAAAAAAAAAAAAGAAATGGGATGGAATGGATGCCATGAGTGAAGGAACGACCGCCGCAGTGCCGCCATGTCTCTTTATTATTGGAATGGAAGTGTGAACTGAAAGAGAAAAGGTTTCACAATTGGCGGCGCTTCCCTCACCACCGTCAACAAATATTTGATTAACCAACAGTCATAACCACTAATAAATAGAATGAGAGGCAACATTCCATTAACCAACATTTTGAACCTAAGTACTCAAGTAGAAAGGGACTTGGCCTTGTTTCGCCTATTTGAATCTTTTAAATATGTTTTTTTTTTCTTAATATGCATTTGAGATTATTAATTGTGGTAGTATAGGTTATAGCGGTTTAATTAAGGGTGAGTTTAGTAACGTGGTTCAACTTATTTTTTTAAAATGCTTTTTACATGTGTTTTTTCTTATGGTTTTGATGTAAAGAATTAAAAGAAAAATAAATAAATTATTTTAATATATTTTTAATTGAAAAACACTTTAAAAAAATACCGCATCACTGAACACACACTAAATATTAGGTAATATATATTTTCAAATTAGTTTTATGTTAAGTAAGCTCTTAATTTTTTTCTTTATAAATAATTTTCAAAACATTTTTTTTTTAGAATTTTAACCTACATCTCTTTTATTAGTTGTTAAAAAGATTAAAACGAATGGTTAAATGCCTTAAAGGCCGGAGAAAGGATGTCTACTAAATGAAAATAAATAAATAAAAGCATTATAAACATTAACAATATATATAGTAATGTTATAAAATTTATAATTATATATTAAAATTTCTTAGACTTCATGACTCTTGGTTTTAATCTCTTGATTTTCCATGACAATTAGAAATTTCTAGTGTCCTTTAATGTTCTCATTTCTTCTCCTATAAATAAACTACTTCTCTTGTATTTTAAGAATTGAAAAATATATATAAGAAAATGTATGAAATTCTCTTTTTAAGTTTTATTTTGAATATGCATGTACTTACTTGTTCTTTATTTTTTTAACACATTATCAAACGACTCTTGTACTTAATTTATATTGAAATCTTGGCATGCATGATCTCTTATGTTACGTGGCTTGTATCAATTCAATGTTTCTTCTTTTCAATATTGTTCATAGTTTATGGAATATATTTGATTCTGTAACTTATTTTGATAACTTTTCTTTTCCTTTTATTCATCAAAATTTAAAGTTCCCGAAGAACTAGTATTGTAAGTTCATGAAGAATTAAATAAAACAAATACAGTTCTTAAAGAACTAATATTTTTAAAGAACTAAATAAATAGCAGTCATAAAAGACCTTTTCTTTTATATTCATGATTTTATTCAATAAGTTTTTTTTTTTAGATAATATCGAATCTAACAAAACTTGAATTTACCACTTTTGATATATCTGAGAATAATTTTTTTTTTGTCATGGATCTTTGATGCTGAGATTCATTTGGAAGCTATGAATCTTAGAGAGACCATCAAAGAAGAAAATAACGCTTTCTTGCAGGATCGTGCCAAAACAATGATTTTTATTCGCCACCATCTCCATGAAGAATTAAAAGTTGAATATCTCACAATAAAAGATCCTCTTGTTCTGTGACAAAATATAAAGGAAAGATATGACCACCAAAAGTTTACCATACTTCCTCAAGTTCATTATGATTGGTTGCACCTAAGGTTGCAAAATTTTAAATTGGTTAGTGAATATAATTAAACTCTTTTTAAAATTACCTCACAACTAAAATTGTGTGGTGAAAATATCACAAAATAACAATGCTAGAGGAAACATTTTCTACTTTTCATGCCTCAAATATTATCATGTAGCAACAATATCAAGAATGTAATTTCAAGAGGTATTCGAAACTAATTTCATGTAATCTTGTGGTTGAATAAAATAATGAGCTTTTGATGAAAAAACATCAGTCTCATCCCACAGGTTCTAAACCATTCCCTAAAGTGAATGGAACCTTTGTTCAAAAGACAAGAAAGAATCAAGGGTATGGATATGGAAAAAAAAATGGAAAAGAAAAGGAGACAATCCTTCAAAAAGCAACATACTATACCACCAGAAGTGGAGACACAATGAACCCAAACAAGAAAATGGTAGGAATTTGAATAAACATTAAGATAAGTGTCATAGGTGTTGTATGCATGGTCATTCATCTCGCACTTGTCGCACACCAAAACATACATATTTATATCAAGCCTTTTTGAAACAAAATGCAGTTGAGACTAATTTTATTCATAAAGAAGATCTTAAAGGTCATAATGCTTATCTTGATGTTAATACTTATCTTGATGTTTATGATTTATTTGAAAACCCGGATAAAACAGATAATATGCTTAGTAGTGGAATCCTTGGGGATGATTAGTATTTTTTTTTATATTTGTATTAGGATATTTATCTTATTATATTTTCAATAAATAATGTCAATTTTATTTCAATTAAATAATAAACTTTAATTATATTTTGAATAGAGGCATGACTTTTCATAATGAAGATTTATGTATGGCAGACAATGCAACAACGCACACAATTCTCAAGGAAAAAAAATACTTCGAATATTTGACATTAACCAAAGCTAATGTCACTACAATATGAGATCTAACAGACATATGATTAAAGGCTTCGGAAGAGCTAATATTTTGTTACCAAATAACACATAACTTGGCATCAAAGATGTATTATATTCATTTGAGTCCATAAGAAATTTATTTAGTTTTAAATATATATGTGCTAATGGTTATTATATTGAAACAATAGATGAAGACAAAAAAGAATATATTTATATTATTTCATGTATTTCAGTTGTACTTGAAAAATTACCTGTTTTCTCTTCTGAAATTTATTATACGATCATGAAATCTATTGAAACAAATGTTACGATACACTAGAAATGTTTCGACCAAGAAATATTTATGCTTTGGCATGATCGACTTGGATATCTAGGATCAATAATGATGCGAAAAATTATTGAAAACTCACATGGTTATCCTTTAAAGAACTTGAAGATTCTTTTACTAAGTGAAAATCTATACACTGCTTGTTCTCAAGGTAAATTAATTACCAAACCATCTCTTTCAAAGGTTGTTATAGAATCACCATCTTTTTTTGAAAGAATTCAAGGAGATATATGTGGATCTATTTATCCACCATGTGGACCTTTTAGATATTTTATGGTATTGATTGATGCATCAAGTAAATGGTCATATGTTTGTTTACTTTCTAGTCGAAATGATGTATTTGATAGATTAATAGCACGGATTATCAGATTACGGATGCAATTTCCTGATTATCCAATCAAGAAAATTCGATTGGACAATGTTGGTGAGTTTACTTCTCAAGCATTTGATACTTTTTGCACTTCTATTGGAATTAATGTTGAACATCCTATTGCCCATTTACATACTCAAAATGGTCTCGCAAAATTGCCAGACCATTACTTATGAATCAAAATTACCTATATATGTTTGGGGACATGTTATATTACATGTTGCATCATTGGTTAGAATTAGACTAAGTGCTTACCATAAATATTCTCCTTTGCAGCTTGTTTTTTGTATACCACCAAATATATTTCATCTATGAACTTTTGATTGTGCGGTTGTTGTGCCTATAACACCCCCACAAAGGATTAAAAGGGTTCCACAACATAGAATAGGAATTTATGATAATTTTGATTCTCTATCTATTATTAGATTCCTTAAACCTTTAACTGATGATGTTTTTAAGTCATGTTTTGAAGATTGTCATTTTGATGAAAACATTTTCCCATCATTAGGAAAAGAAAAGTTAGTGTTTGAAGCACAACAAAAAATTATTTGGAATAGCTCGAAGTTATCTCATTTTGATCCAAGGACAAATCAATGTGAATTTAAAGTTCAAAAGATAATTCATTTACAAAATATTGCAAATCAATTACAGGATGTTTTCAACAGCAGTGAATAGATGATTAAATCTTATATTCTAGCTGCAAATGCTCCATATAGAATTGAAATTCCTGAAGGAAAAAAGGGCAATATAGTAGCAAATGAATCTATACCATACCTGAAACGCGAAAGACCCTTTGGTGCTAAGGAGAAAAATCCTAGAAAATAAAAATTACAACAAATAGATGATGATACTTTTGAAGATTTCTTATCCATAAAACAGGTGATAAATATTATATCAAAATCATCTCCTAATATTGATCCTCCTGAAGAGGCATCTCTTGAAGAGATATAGGTACCTGAAAATAATGAGATCTTCATAAACTATGTTTACACATGAGAGATTTTAGATCAAAATAAAATTATCATAAATGTTGTATTTGCATTTAAGGTTGCTTTTGGCATCACCAAAAATGATGATGAAATTGAACCACAAATTATTGAAGAATGTCGACATAGAAATGATTGGCCAATGTGGAAAGAAGCAATCCAAACAGAGTTAAACTCACTTGAAAAACGTGAAGTATTTGGACTTGTAGTTCATACACCTAAAGGTGTTATGCCCGTTGAATAGAAGTGAGTTTTCATTAGAAAGTGAAATGAGAACAATGAAATTGTTCGATACAAGGCACAACTTATTGCGCAAGGTTTCTTACAAAGACCTGACATTGATTATAAGAAAACTTATTCTCCGGTTATGGTTGCAACCACTTTTAGATTTTTTATTATTTTAGTAGTCTCAAAAACTCTAGATAGGCTTTTAATGAATGTAGTTACAACGTATCTATAAGGATCATTAGATAAAGATATTCGTATAAAAATCCCTGAAGAATTCAAAATGCCTGAAGCCTTTTATGATGAACCTAGAAGTGTTTATTCTATTAAACTACAAAAATATTTTTATAGGTTGAAGCAATTTGGTCGAATATGGTATAATCGTCTTAATGAATACCTTCTAGAAAAATGGTTTGAAAATAATGAGATTTATCCATGTATTTTTATTAAGAAAACTACATACGAATTTGCTATTATTGCAGTATATGTTGATGATTTAAATCTTATTAGTACTCTTGAAGAGCTCATAAAAACTGCAACTTATTTGAAAGATGAATTTGAGATGAAAGATCCCGTAAATTTTTTTTTTGTCTTAGTTTATAGATTGAACATCTTTCAAATGGAATATTTGTCCATCAATCGATGTATGCATAAAAAGTCTTGAAGCACTTTTACATGGATAATGTTCATCCTTTGTGTACACGTATGGTTGTTCGATCGCTTAATGTGAAGAAAGATCCTTTTTGACTGTTTGAAGAGGATGAGGAAATTCTTAGTCCAAAAGTATCATATCTTAGTGCTATTGAAGCACTTATGTATCTTGCAAATTATACAAGACCAGATATAGCTTATGCAGTCAATTTATTGGCAAGATACAATTTCACTCCCACAAAAAGACATTGGATCAAATTCACAATTGATTGGATATGCAAATGCATGTTATATCACAAACAAGTTATCTATTTACCTATGGAAGTACTGCAGTTTCTTGGAGATTTGTCAAACAAACATTAGTGGCTACTTCATCAAATCATTCAGAAATTATTGCAATCCATGAAGCATGTCGAGAATGTATATAGCTAAGGTCAATTATCCAGCACATAAAAAAAATATGGATTGTCAACCATTGAAGATAATTCCTCAATATTGTTTGAAGATAATGTTGTCTGCATCACTCAACTTAGAGAAGGCTATATTAAATGAGACAAAACAAAGCATATCTCACTAAAGTTTTTTTATACTCACGAGCTTCAACAAAAGAAAAAGATTAATATCAAGCAAATCAGGTCAAATG
The DNA here is from genome assembly GCA_019202695.1 of Populus x sibirica. Classification (NCBI taxonomy): domain Eukaryota; kingdom Viridiplantae; phylum Streptophyta; class Magnoliopsida; order Malpighiales; family Salicaceae; genus Populus; species Populus x sibirica. Next base: position 130,019 of record JAGMVL010001591.1, read on the forward strand.
ATGATTTAGCATACTTATTTACAAAGTCTTTATCAGCCTCAACTTTCAAGAAGCTTGTCTACAATATTGGAATGCATCATCTTAAAGATTTATCATAAGACATGTACTTTTGAGGTGAAGTTAATACAAATTGTACTCTTTTTTCTATTGTTTAGGTTTTTTCCATTGGGTTTTACTTTTCAAGGTTTTAATGAGGCAAATTGGTATTTTTGTGAATCCTAAAGTATTCAAATATGGATCTTGAAATATCTATATTAAATCTTCTATTGAATTTTAAAGTATTCAGAAATCACATAAAAATGCTGTACTCTTTTTCCTTTACTTAGGTTTTTTTTCATTAGGTTTTTCTTTGCGAGGTTTTAATGAGACATATTTTGAGTACATGGTAAAATTTATAATTATATATATTGAATACTCATTGGAATATCTTAGACTTCAAGAATTTAGAGTTTAGTCTCCCAGTTTTTCATGATACTTAATTTTCTAATGTCCTTTAATGTTCTCATTCCTTCTCTTATAAATAGGCTACTTGTCTTGTATTCTAAGCATTGAAAAATATATATAAGAAAAGGTTTGAATTTTTCTTTTTAAGTTTTATTATTCTAAATATATATGTTCTTATTTATTCTTTGTTTTTTTAACAAATACATCTTTTTATTTATTTATTTGATGAAAAGAGATTTCTTGAACCATTTTGTGCGACGTCTACGACTGAAGAATTAAGATTCTGTCCCTGAAATACGCAAGTATATATGAAAGAGAAGTGGTCTGGATCCTAGAAGGCAAGTCTTAGTCGCAAGGAGAAAGATCAAATCCTGCAGTGAAGAGGAGCCAAATGCATGCACGCACACTAGTGGTGCCGAGACGAACATCATCAAGGACATGGGAATCAAACGCATACACACTCACCAACTCCATGGTGAACCACAGCCAAACATGCCACCGTTGTCGCTGCAACCCCACGTTAGGGCCGGCCCCGTCAAGTCTTCGCACGTCATCTCTCTTTCTGTTTGAGGTGCTTGTGCTCTTGGCAGCCGACCTTTTTTCTCTCTTTCATTATCACACAAGATATGGATATCCTCCTTTCCATTTTCCACACAAGAGAACAAAATTAGCTAGCGTTGTCAGGAATAGATAACGACACTAGTGGCTCAAACTTAGGGTGATATGCGTTCAATGGCAATAGAGGATCCTCCTAGAGACAGCGGAGTGGCATGCAAATTGCAGCAGCTACTACGATATCTTTCTTCTTTTTTTTAATAAAAAATAAAAATGGGACAAATGTGGGCGGAGACTGGAGAGGGACATACCATAGGGGCGGTTCAAGGAGGAGTAGTGGCTTCCATTAATTGCTTGGGTTGTCCCTTTAACTATTTCCAAAGATAATCATTGAGCTTGACTATGAATATATAGTTGCTCACACACAGCTGGCTTAAAGTGAATTGTCACTTTGGATGAACTTACTAATGTCTATATATGACAAATGAGGTTTAAGTTTACATAATTTTTATGTTATAAAGTATGATTGATAAATATATTTTATTTATTTTTGAATTTTTTTTTTTGGTTAGGGGGAGGTCTTGAATTATTGTTCAAGTTATCTATATGTTCTGGCTTAGGTTACAAGTATAAAAAGAATTTATTTATTGTGAGCCGATGCCATTATACAAGGGTTTATTTTTCATGGCTTGGTAGTAGCATAGCAATGTTTAGTGATAGAAATTAATGGAAGGTGATGAGGTTTACTGAGAACCCACAAGGATGATGTTATTGTTGGAAATTTATTTTAATTAAATAAATTATAGGTGAATAAAAAATTAATTTTAAAAAATCTTTGGTTTTCATACTTAAATAATTATTGGTTTTCTAGATTTAATTCTTGATTTATAGTGGCTAATTAAAGGTTAATAATAGTGAGAATTAATTTTTATTAATTCTTTAACTTTTTAGTTTTTAAATTTCACTATAAAGGGGTGGGGGTGAAGGAAGAGTTTCTTGTCATCACTCATTTTTTACCTCTATTTTCAACATAATTTTTTAAAAAAATTGAAGAAATGCCAAAATTCACAGAAAATATGTTTTAGACATGATTTGACCAATTTCTAACCATTTTGCGTATTGTTTTTGTATTGAATTTTTTTTCAAAAATAAATAAAATAATTCAGAAGAAAAGAGAAGAGAAGAAAAAATCAATCAAATAAATTTTTTTAGTAATTAAAATGTAATTTAAAAAAAAACACAAGGATTGATTCATTTTTAAAATAATAATTGCAAAAGAAAAGAGAGAAAAATAAAATTAGCTTATTAGGAAGGACACTCTAAAAAGATCTAAAAGGTAAGAAAACATTCTATAGAAATCTAGAAAGTAAAGGGAATCTTTAGAAAAGTCTAGAAAATGGAAGGGTTGAGAATACTATAAATAGTCACTACACTCCAAAAAAAGGAGATAAAAAGATCCCCACAACAACAAAAAAAAACACAAAAAACATTCTCTCTTATCCCTCCCCACACACCCTATACACCCCAAAACACTTTTTTTCAAAAAATAAAAAATAAAAACAAACACACAAGCCCCGTGACCTTCCTAGAAAAAAGAAGACCAAAATAATCACACTCCTTCAAAGTCCAACCACCATCTCCCATCGTACTAGCCTCCACACCAAGAATCTTTACTAGCAACTAGTAATAAACTTTATCAGCATCTCTCTCACAACAACACCAACAACCAACAACAATAATTTTTTCTCTAAACAATGGTCACGACCTCTTCCCAGTCACGACTGAGAGCCACCTTAGTAGCAGCAAAGTCTCTAAATCGTGAACTCCGTCCACCACCATTCCAGCAAACCTCCAACCTTGATCTCAATAGATCTTGGACACGCCAAACACCTTGAAAGATCGATTTGTAAACTCAATTTTTTTTTAAATTGCTAAAATATTGTGAAATTTGAGACAAAATACTCATTGTTGTGCATAATGTTTGGATTGTTTGGACATTATTGACTTGGATTGATGTGTGTTTGTGATTTGAGATGATTTTCATGAATATTGGATTGGGCATGAATATTATGAGATTTTATTTTGAATGAATGGAATTATTATTTTATAGGCTTGTTAAATTTGTTGAGTATTTGATTTGTTTTGTTTTAATATGATTGAATATGGACTGATTAATTTTGATTTTGTCTGTTGGTTGGGTGGATAAGATAAGATGATTGAATATAGCTATAAACTTTGAATTTGAGAATTTTTATATCATCGTGAAAAATCTTGAGATGAACATTATATGGAGCAATTATTTTTCTAAATTTTTTTTGTTAACATTAATAATTGATTAATCTACCCAATATGGTATGGTCCAACCTTAGGCTTTGTCTTTCGGATGTTGATTTTTTAAAAAATTTAAATAAATAAAATATGGTTTTAAAGGTAATAAAAAAAATAAAAGACAATGATGAAAAAAAAATTGTAATAAAATCATCCTTGTATTAATTGTTTCCATTAGTTGTTAACTGACCGAAGATGAAATAATCTTATATTAGATCCTGTCTTTTAGATGGTGGTTATTGAATAACAATATTAATTAATTCTTGATCGGTGAATTAATTGTTTCCATTAATTATTGATTGACCCAAGATGGTAGGGCGCAATATTGGATCATGTTCTTTGGATGTCAATAATTGAATAATAGTACCAATTAATACATGATCTATAGGATATTAATCAATAAAATTTTCAGTCACCCTATAACTATTTTAATCTTTACAAATTCAATTCATTGTTCTTATCATTTATCAAGTAGCCCAAAATGGTATGGTGCAATAGGGGGCCCTATTCTTTGGATGCTAATTAATAGATAATATTTATTTTTCAACTTGCAATAAACCTTATATACAGGTGTCCTTATCATTTCCAAATAACCCTAGATGATGAGGTCCAATAGCGGGCATTGTACTTTAGACGTTGTTTTGTGAAAGACAATAATACCTTGAATAATATACATTCCAATTTAGGCAAACAACCAACAATGTACCTTAATTTAGGTAAGATATATATGGTAATGTCTATCTTTCCTATTACATAACCAGTCTCTTATCCAAAACCTTTGAATACTAGTTAGGGTTTCTAGTTACCATAAAACTAGGTGTCGACTCATTTTTTCTATTTTACCCTTTTTACATGTTACCTCGCCTTGATGTCCACATGTAGCATTTCTAACTAGAATTTCATAGATTTTTCCACTCTTTCCCACTTCATTTTGAGTGTTTACATTCTCTTTTATGTTTTGGTTTTCCTCCCAAATCTAGAGTTTATGTTCATCTTGTTGAAAGATATTTGAGTTTTATATTTTTTTTATGTGCATCTAAACCAAGGTGTTGTTGTTGGAATCTTGGGAGTCATATTCCAAGTATCCTATTTTGTTTTAATTTAAGCATATATATTTTTATTATCAGTATGCAAGCTAGGAACTTAAATTAATATCATTTGTAAGTTTAGATATATGCTTAGCATGTATGGTGGTATTATATTTGTGTTGAAAACATGTTTGCCATAGGTTATTAATTTGCATGCTTATCAATTTAAACTTGTATATAACTCTAGGCTTCCCTTATAAACTTTCTTATGTTTAACATGCCTTGTTATGATAAACTAATCATTATTTCTCACTAGTCTAATACACACACACACACACACACACACAAACTTTGGTACTACAATCTTAAGACTTTATCCTTTTAGACTTTTTTTAGTTTATCTTGTGAAAAAAATAATTTAAATAATAATTTAAATTAATTAAGAAAGAGGTTATTAGCATCTTTAAAATATAAGTTACTATTTAAATTTCTTTTAAGTTGCTATATTTTCACATATGGATTTAATTTTATTTCTATATGCTTTAATCTATAACCTTTAGGTATGTTATGATTTATTTTTTTATATTTAATTTTAGAAGGTTGCTATTCATTAGTGTTTTATAATTATATTTTGTCTTTTAAAAAAAAATTTCAAGCTATTTGGATGGTTTAATGCATGTTATATATCTTATTGATTTATATTTTCTAATAAGTGAATACTTAATTTGTTTATGATAGTTTATGTTATCTTACTTATACTCTATAAAATTGACATCAAAGTTATCTTGTTGGTTTTGTTTGCATATATGTTCCTGTTCATATATATAGAAAGTTAGTGCAGTAAATAGATATACGGTCTAAGAATTTTTGTCTAAGAAGATTGGATTTTAAGCGGAACCGTTTGTAACCCCTCCATTTTTTTTTAGGAACTTACTTAGTGAAAGTATTATTCACACGATACTATTTTTGTATACAATATAATTTGTAAGTGAAATAATGATAATTAAATAAATCTCAGTGAATAAAATAAGGCTTAACATAGTAATCCAAGAAAAGAAATGATTGTGGGTTTTATCTTGCATAGTTTAAATATTTTTATATTCAAAAAACTGCTCTTTTACAAGTTTTTATTGTATTACTTGCTTATTGTGGAGATAAAATATTTATTTATAAATATTGTTGGCTATTGTTATTTATAGATTATATCATGTCTTCTACTCCTTCTATTCAAGATTTGGTTATATCAACCAATGCTGCTTCGACAAGTACTACTTCAATAGTGAGGATTCTATCATCACCTTTTATGGTGTATGGTGAGAAACTTGAAAGGGTTTGACAAGAGAGCTTATGTATAATTCATCGAGAGAAATGAGTTTAAAGCCTTTAAAAGATGAAAGAGTGTAATGATGATAACTATACCTAGCTGATTGGAGATCCTAAAATCTAGATTCAAGAGGAAAATAAGTCATATAACATTCTCGGTAGCACTAGAAAATTATTATTTCTTGCTTACTCCTATGATAAAATAAGTGCTAGCTGCAGTGTGATAAAGGTTGAGCTGAGCTCTTACTGATTTCTATATTTTGGTACACCACGTGAGTTATAACATAATACTTTTAATAAAAAAAATCATCTATATGAGTGAGAAATATGAACATTTATTTGAGAATTTCAATAAAGACTGAATTTTTTAAAGCACTCATGAACACAAGAGTTGTTCAGAGCTAAAATGAATATAACAGTAAAAACCAAGAAAAATATCTAGGTAGAGAACTATGTGATTACTATTGTCATGGTTTATATAGAGATTGAATAGTTCAAGACAACAAGTACGCTATTTAGTCAAGTAAATCTGATAGGAATTCACTAAGGAAGGTTCAAAGCCAAAAGTTATCTATCCTATATAGTAATCTACCATATCAGTATCTCTCAACAAATCCTTGAGTCGTTTTCAAACTAATGAGATAATTTCCATTTAAATAAGGGATTGTTGGAAATTTGTTTTAATTAAATAAATTATGGGTGAATGTGAAATTAATCTAAAAAACCCTTGGTTTTTCTAATCAAAGAACCCTTGATTTTTCTAGATTTAATTCTTAATTTATGGTGGCTAATCAAAGGTTGATAATAGTGAGAATTGATTCTTATTAATTCTTCAACCTTTTAGCTTCCAAGATTCACAATAAAAAAAAAGGTGAAGAAAGAGTTTCTAACTAGAAATTTTTAGATTTTTCCACATTATTTCTCACCTTATTTTTTGTGTTTTTATTCTCTTTAATACTTTATTTTCCCCTTCAAATTTAGAGCTTAGATTTATCTTGTTAAGAGATATTTGAGTTTCCTATTCTTTGGTTCAAAAACCTTGTTTAGAAGTGCATCTAAACCAAGGTGATGTTATTGAAATTTTGGGAGGCATATTATAAACATCCTAGTTATACAAGTGGAGAGCAATAAAGTTTTAAAAACAAAGAATTCATCATTGAGAACAACAAAAGTCGTATTACTTTAAAGTGTTTTAACAAGTAAGTACCCTCTTTTATTTTAATTTAAGCATATATGTTTTTATTATTAATATGCATGTTAGGACTTTGAATTATATTAATTATAAGTTTGAATATATAAAACAAACCTCTGATAAGACACTTTCCGCCAACGATTTTCTATCGGCAATGAAAATACCAATAAACTTTTGCCTAATCATCGATAAAATTTTTCGTCAATGATTATTTAAGATAACAACCCATAATAGTTAGTAGGTCACTATTGAGTAAAAAAAGACCTTATGTAAGTCATCTATTATGTTTGGGCATGTCATAACGCTACTATTTATAGCAAAAGAAGGTGTGAATATGAATCAATGCTTTAAAAACAATGAAAAGGATCACCTCTAGAGTATGATGAATGCCATTAATCTCATTAACCTTCACATATATAAAGAAGATAGAAAAATATGGAGTTTAGATGGTAAAGGCCACTACGTTGTTAAGTTGTGTTCTACTATCTTTGATAGAATCATTTACCCGGGTTTGAAGGCATACAATGCCGTCATTTGGAATGATGTGTCTCTTTAAAAAACTGAATTTTTCTTTGGTTAGCTATGCACAATAGGTTATGCACCTGCTCCTTTTTTATTACAAGGAAAATTCTCACAATGCAGGGAGATATATGTATTTTTTGTATTTTTGAGTAAAAAATAACAACTTACATCCTTTTTAATTGTTTAGTGTCTTAGAGATTGTGGAATAAAAGAGTTGGTTAGTGAGGACTTTCATGGTGCACCCTTTTTTCCTTTGATGATTTTTTTCATCAATTGTAAGGAATGATTAAAGGAAAGTTTCAGCAAAAGGTTTGGCAAGTACTATTCTAAGGAATAGTATGGATTATCTAGCATACTGAGAACAAATTCATATTTGATGTAATTACATTGGATTAGGTTTTTTTATTTTTATTTCACAATGTTGCATCTTGGATTTGTTCATATAATCCTAGTTTTGTTCATGCTAGTATGGATTTGTTAAGAAATAAAGAGTGTGTGGCATATCCGAGTAATTAGTTCTTGTATCTTGTTATGTTACCATATCTATTGTTTGTATCTTTTTTTGGTTTTGCTGGATTTCTATCCACGAGATGACCAACTAATATAATTCTTTGATAGAAGAAGAAGAAGAAGAAGAAGAAGAAGGTGTGAATATTAGTTTTGTTTCCAACTAGTCCTTGTTGGAAACAAATTAAGTCATGAATTGAAGGATTTATTGAATATTGTTCTACCAGAATAAGTCATGATTTCAATTTCTATTTGAAGTTCCTATATGTTGAACTTTTATTTCATGTGTATGTCATTCCACTTGCAAGGGCAAAGAGGATACAACAAAAAGAGGTTAGGTAAAAACAGTAGTAATTATTTGAACTCATCCACGCAATATAAACATGGACTAAATCTTGAAGCAAAAAAAGAGAGAAAGATTTAGTGGCCCAAACAATTTATTAAAATCTATGAGAAAAAATAGATTAAGAACCTTGACCACTCACCGGCCCGCAACCTAACCTATGAATTTTCCTGTCCACTGGAAGCGCAATGCAGCACAGATCATCATGACATAACTACAGAAACCCCCTTTTTTTTTTTTTTATCAGAAACCAAATGATGCTCCTGTGAGTGGTTTGTGCTCCCTCTACTTTAATTCCCACGATCTGGGAGGTCTTAAGAAGACACTCCCACTACCCTTTTGATATTTAACACCATGTATAAAGCAGAAAGTGATGGCGGGCCTCCAATTAATTTGGCACTTAACAAGAATTCTAGATATTCTTCAATCTCCGGCAACCTTTCAAAAAACCAAAGAGCAACAACGTTCGCTTCTGGCCACAGAACCACTTTCGAATTCTCATCCCCCCCACTCGATCTTTACTACGTGTGTGTATTTGATAATGGGGTAGTTTTCGCATCTGCGATTCGAAAAGAAAGTTTGAATTCTAGTCTCTTTTATCAAAATTCTAGCAGAGAGTTTTTATCCATGTATGCAGATTATAATTCATTAGTTATTCCAGATAAATCTGAAAAAAACCAGAGGTTTCTTGTCCTTAAACCTGTGAGGAGCTCAGCACGCCACAATTAATTTCTATCCATATTCAACCGGCCAATTCGAGTGGAATTCGATATATGGCCTAGCTACCTCCAAGACAGAATCCATATAGGATTTGGTAAAATTCAGTGGCCCCATCAAACCTTGAAGCCCCTGCACAACACCAAAGCGCAACGAGAGATAATCCCAAATATTAACCACGTCTTGAGAAGAAGAAAAGAAATTAGGCATAATTCATGTAAATCAAATCAATCATATTATAAGAAATTTTATAATTATTTTATTCATGTGGGACCAAAGCATCATCAATTATAATAAATTAAGTTAAATCATTCCCTAAATGACGACGACCTAAAGGCCATGAGACTTTTTTTTTTATAGAAAAAAAAAAGAAGAAGAAGCAAAAGGGACCGGCCTAGCCTCCATGTGCAGATATAAATACATGTGGTGCTTTACAGAGCTCTCTCATCTTCCTGGAACCTTGCATAGCTATAGCAACTCCAAGCAGCAAAATCATAGTGTTGGTGCCCACCTTTTAATTTTTAATAACTTGCTGTCTTTTTCATCCTTTGTTACTGTTTTTAATTAGTAACATGGATACAAAAGTAATTTCCTCTGGCGTCCATTACACGAACTTGCCGGCTAGCTATGTTAGGCCGGAATCTGAGCGTCCCAGGCTGTCGGAAGTTTCAACGTGCGAAGATGTTCCGGTTATAGATTTAGGTTGTCAGGATAGGAACCAAATTGTCCAACAAGTTGGTGATGCCTGCGAGCACTATGGCTTTTTCCAGGTAAGCCCACTTTCTATAACTTCTAGCTTCATATATATATATACAGCTAGCTTCATGATTTCGCTACGATGATTAGATGCAGTAGTAATATATAGAGGTATATATAAAGAATGTTCTTCTGGTTTCTTAATGTCAGGTGATCAATCATGGAGTGTCCTTGGAAGCGGTGGAGAAAATGTTAGGAGTGGCCCATGATTTCTTCAGCTTGCCGGTTGAGGAGAAGCTGAAGCTGTACTCAGATGACCCATCAAAGACAATGAGACTTTCTACAAGTTTTAATGTGAATAAGGAAAAGGTCCACAACTGGAGGGATTATCTTAGACTCCATTGCTACCCTCTTGACAAATATGTGCCTGAGTGGCCTTCTAATCCTCCTCCTTTCAAGTAAGTACTCCCTCCTCCTCCTCCCTCTCTTTCTCAACATACTCACACACAGTAGAGTAGATCCACATACATGGAGAGCTATGCTTCTGACACCCTGGGTGCATGCACTAGAGGTGCCTGGATTGATCTGCCACGTCCCTTTCTGTAATAATATTTGTTATTTCTTTTTCATTGTTAGCATTTATTAGCGAAAATGTACCTAGAAAAATCTTCCTTGAACGAGTAAGACAAAAAATTTAACCGATATTATTTAATACATTTTAAGGTTTTTTCTTTATAAAATTTTAGTTCAATTTAATAATCAAATTGAAAATTATATCCAATAACATAAATGTATATAAAAAATTATAATAAAATAAAATATACATATATTAAATATAATATAATTAATTGATAACTGAAAAGGACTGCCATTCAGATATCATATCTTATTTTACGAGAACATTCTAAAGATCTTTTTTTTTTTAACTTATAGTTATAAAATCATAGGAATTATATAGTTAAGGTATAATATTAATTTTGAATACTATCTATCATATAAAATATTTTGTTTGCATGAAGATTTTAAAATTTCTCTTTATCTTGAAATAAAAAAAGAAAACCTAGAGAGAAACATATTGTTAGGGTTTGAATTTAGGTTAGACTTTTCTTAATGAAATCCCCACTTGTAATAAAAAATATAAGAAATATACAAACTTATTCTAATAATTAATGAACTCAACTTGGAATTATGTGCAATTCAATTAAAGCATCTTAAAGTGTTATGTTTTTTATTTAAAAATATATTAAAATAATTTATTTTTAATATCTATAAATCAAAACAATTTAAAAATAAATTTTAATAAAAACATAATAAAACTCAATACCAAATAACCCTCGGAAACTCTAGGCTGCATAGAGGATGTGATCATTCCAAGTATAAAATTCATATTCCAGCAGTTAGATTAAATTAAGATCTTGTCAAAAACATCTTTTCAAGGAGGATAAAGATATGAACAGTAGCATTAAAATCCAAAACAAAAGGTGTAGTGTCTAAACATCGTACTATATATGGATGGATAGGTCCTAGTCCTGCTGGCCTAGAAAACCTACCTTTCCTTCGTCACAAGAGCAAGAAGGGTGTCTAGTTTTGATCAAGTTAAATTTAACCAGGAAAAGTCAACTCTCCCACTCGTCAAGTCACACTCCAAATAATCTTCTTGTCGCCCAGAAAAAATAAAAAAAAATAAAAAAAATTCTGTGGTCCTGACGAGGAAGTCGATGGGCACGTGAGCACATGCAGCTCGAAAGAGGAGGATTCATTCGATCTGTAGCCGTACTTTTCTGCATCTCTTGCTAGCTAACTTGGCCTTCTGCTCATAAATTCTGGGATTTTTCACACACTTAACCAAATATGGATCTAAGCAATTGATTCATTTTGTCTAGATTATAGTTTTTGCATTAGCCTTTGAAAATTATTACGCACTTTTATTAAATCAAGTTCAACGTATTAAATTTAATACTTTATATTATTCTACTTCTTATTTAACTTGAATTTATAATTAAATCGTGCTTTTTTTGGCAATATATATATATATATATATATATATATATATATATATAGAGAGAGAGAGAGAGAGAGAGAGAGAGAGAGAGGGGTTTGTCCTCGTATGAGAGGAAATACCTTTAAGCGTGTTCTTGCTAAGACATATATATGTAGTGGTTAATTCTAATCAATTGTACATAATATATTTGTTTATAATTTATTTTAAATACTTGAAAATATTACTATATGAAATAATACTTTTTTAATAAATATAATTGATTCTTATTTATGCCTTAACGAAGATATAATCTAATAAATATATTCATATAATTAGATGTCGATCGTAAAATCATTCATTAGCTCTTACCCCCAAAAAATATACACGACTCGATCAAAAAAAGCTCTTTGCCGTTGAGACCAGCATCATTAACTTATTACGAGACTGGGTTGACTTCTGTAGCTGTAGTAATTAATTAGGACTATTTGAGGATGTGGTTGTGATTATTTTTTAAAATGTTTTTTATTTAAAAATACATCAAAATAATAGTTTTTATTATTTTTTTAAAAAAATATTTTTAAAATCAGCGCATCAAAATAATCTAAAAACACTAAAAATATATTAATTTTAAAAACAAACATAAATCTTTTTTTTTTCAAGATTATTGATTAAGTTTTGAATATTTCATCTACAAAAAAAATCTAAGTCTTAGAGTTTACTTTACTTTTTTATATCAATACGTGGCTCATTTTCTTTATTTTAAATATTTATTCAATTAATTGTTTGATGTGCCAAAAATCAAATAAAAATAAAATAATCTCCTTCAATTATGTTTAGTTGCATGTATAAAATATTGCTATCTAATTCGATACACGTCAACATGCCGTGTGCAAAACTTACACAACAACATTAATTAATAATAGGATTCTAGCAGCAAATGGAGTGTTTAGGCCACCTTTTAAACATTAATAAAATAAGTAAATATATATACTAGCACATGCACATGATATATAGGACCAACAATTATTTAAAATCAAAGCAGTATTATCACGAATTATTAAAACCACAACAACAAATTAAGTCTACCGACTCTTCTCACACATTATAATTGTAATTATTGATTCTATATATGTTCCTAGTTTTTTTCAATATAAAAACTTAAAAAATATAAAGAATTAAAATAATCTCCTTTTTCTTTTTTTGTTTTTTTATTCTTCTTTGTTTTTGTGTTTTTTTTTCAAAATTATCTTTGTCAATTTTTTTTAATATTAAGCTGGTTGAGAATTTTGCTTCATAGTTTTTTTTCTTTAAAACACCATGGATTGCTACAATGTTTCCTCACATAATTTTTGTTTTGCTACAGTATTTCTCCACATGTTTTTTTTTTCAAAATTATCTTTGTCGATTTTTTTTAATATTGAGCTGATTGAGAATTTAGCTTTAACTTTCCCTACATGTTTTTTTTCCGATTGTTTTTTTATTTCTTTGCTTTTTTTTTTCAAAATTATCTTCTTTTTTAATTTTTTTTTCAGAATTGTTTTTGTCCATTTTTTTTTTAATATTGAGCTGGTTGAGAATTTAGCTTTGTAGTTTTTTTTTTTAAATCATTGTGAATTGCTACAGTGTTTCTACACATGATTTTTTTTTTTATGATTTTTTTGTTTTTTTCCAGAATTGTCTTTGTCGATTCTATTTTTTTTTATATTGAGTCTGGTTGAGAGTTTAGCTTCATAGTTTTTTTCTTTAAAACATTGTGGATTGCTACAGTGTTCCCCACATGATTTTTTTTGTTATGATTTTTTTCAAAATTATCTTCATCAATTTTATTATTTTTAATATTGAACTGGTTAAGAATTACAACTGTAGATTTCTTCATGAAACACCATAGATTGCTACAGTGTTTCAATGCATGGTTTTTTTTTTGTTATGATTTTTTTCAAAATTATCTTTGTCGATTTTATTTTTTTAATATTAAGCTGGTTGATAATTTAGCTTGGTAGTTTTTTCCTTGAAAATATTATGAATTAAAATAATTTTTTTATATATAATTGTTTTTTTTTATGTTTTTATAATTTTTTTCACAAACCCATCTAATATTCAATTAGAGGGAGAAGAATTAATGCTCCAATCATCACTAATACCTACCGGTTTGCATGCTATGTACAATAATTTGCTCTTAGGTCCCACTACCATAGTCTCCTACTACCATAGTATCATCACTGCTGTATTTAAATCGTGGGTGCTGATGCCGGCATGCTCTAGACTCCGAAGACTTTCTGTCTTTTATGCAACTTGGTGTCAGAAACTTGGCATGGTGGATCCAAAAGTTAGCGTGGTTCTATACGCTCCTTGGATTACGTGAAGGTTTTGATTTTTGTTTTACCTTATTTTTTATGTTTAAAATAAGGTTTTGAAATTGCAATCCGTGTCAAGTACAAAAAAGTAGACTTTAAAATATTATGGTGGGCCATTATTTTATAATCCAACGGTCATGACTCTACTATTGATGCACCGGATGAGATCACATCCATCGACACTTTTTTCTTTTTTTAAAATCTCGTACACATAAAATAAGGTTGTCTTAGCTCGGTGGAATATGATGTCATGTCCTCCCATTGTCGTGACGTAACAGAACTGATCCATCTATGATTGATTGGCCTTGTGATGAGGTAGAAGACTCTCTTCTCACTGAATTGTTCCCTAGTCCTTGGATTTTGACACGTTATAACACAGTCCTTCATGCATGAAGACTTTCGTGCTTAGAGTCCTTCTACTCTTTGTGACCACCATTGTCTTGTTAAGACGTTTTGGTATTTCTACCCTAATAAAGGCTGCCAAGAGTCAAATGACTAAGTTGTAGATTTGAAAAAGAAGAGGGACTAAGCTGTACAGAGTTAAGAAAACCCAGGATTAAAGCATGATTTATTCAAATCTATTACAGTTTAATAGGGTAGGGCCGTTTGCAAAAAGTCACAGTTATTAGTTAGCCCTCTTCTAGAAAGATGATGCTTGCACATGACATGGTCGGTGTTGGAGCAGTCTATTTTAGGGCTTTATTAGTCAAATTTAATCACGGCTCTCTTTCCGTCGGGGCACCGGCAGAGTGTATTTATGCTCATGTTTATCGATGAAATAAATAATAGTAAAATCTAGAATCAATTCACAGAGGCTATAGACTTCCCAAGATCAGTGTGAATATTTTAATTTTTAATCAATAAATCATAGAAACAACTTGCACGAAAATGTCAAAAAGTAAGGAAGTAGGTTCAGCTTGAAGATTGTCCAAGAGAAGGAGATAACCATATCGTTTCACAATCCAATAGCATTGATGCCATGTGGATAGGGCCAGTGATGTGGCTGAAGTAAAGCAGTGAGTCATGTCTCCTTCTCCTGCTGTATAATTGATAGACTTTTCTTTGCTTCTTTGAACAAATATATAATTAATAAGAATTGGGTGGTGGATGATTCTGAACGCAAACTCGGTTTCATCGTTTTTTGGGAGACACGATGACAATTATCGGGGCAGTTGATGTATTCCTGCATTTGGGGCTAAAAGTCTTGCCTGCATCAAGACTTTCTTCCATTTTTTAAGTGGGAAGCTCTCGTATTCTCATTAGATAATTCGGAGGCAATTAATGACAAAGAGATGACTCAACTTTCACGCCGAATCCACTAGCTGTATAATCATCTTTCATGTAGTCGATTCATTCCTTCAGCTAATTAGTTCTGGAAACAAATTTCAAAATCCCCTGTGCACTCTCATGCATCCTTCCGAATAACAGAGAAACCGAAAATTTTAAATTATGGTACATGTATGATGTATCTTCAGATGTAACTGAGTCTGTACAGCTAAGATCTAATGATGTGGCATGTGTTGTTTCCATAGGGAAATTGTAAGGAGTTACAGTATACAAGTTCGAGAACTGGGGTTTAGAATACAGGAACTGATATCAGAGAGCTTAGGCCTCGAAAAGGATCACATAAAAAATGTTTTGGGTGAACAAGGACAGCATATGGCTGTAAACTTTTACCCTCCATGTCCAGAGCCAGAGTTGACTTATGGATTGCCAGCACATACAGACCCCAACGCCCTAACAATTTTACTTCAAGACCTATCAGTGGCAGGCCTTCAAGTCCTCCTCAAAGATGGAAAGTGGGTTGCAGTTAATCCTCATCCGGATGCATTTGTCATCAACATTGGTGACCAGTTACAGGTAAACCTGCATTTCCTTTTACCAAGGAGAATGCAAAACGAGTGCCGTTGGGCTGCAAGGCTCAATGGCAACGAACATTTTCATGTCCTTGTTTGTTGTCAGACACATGCTAACAACTTTAGTTCAAGGGTCTTCTTACGACTATGAATGATTGCAGGCACTAAGCAATGGAAGATATAAGAGTGTGTGGCACCGAGCCATTACCAATACTGACAAGGCAAGAATGTCAGTTGCTTCCTTCCTCTGTCCGTTTGATAACGCATTGATCACCCCACCTAAAGCTCTCACCGATGATGGAACCGGAGCCATATACAGGGATTTCACGTATGCTGAATATTACAAGAAGTTTTGGAGCAGGAACTTGGATCAAGAACATTGTTTGGAACTTTTCAAGAACTAATTAATAGCAGTACATTTATTAATAAGTGGTGCCCATATATCACCTTACTATTGTTGCAATTTGCTAATAAATCCAGGTCGTGGAGGAGGCAGTTATTGTTGTTTTTTTTTTTCTGAAATCCTGGACTGACACATCGCCCAAATCAGCCTTAAATTCTTGTTCAGTTTGTGAAATGATGGCAGCAGCAGGCTAGTTTCTAGCATACGCAGTGTTTTGTTCCAAGCATCAGGGTGTTGCTGCGAGTTATAGGGAAGATTATTTGTTGCTGTCTTAGATGATGTTAATTAGACATTCGAATTTGTTCCAGTCAGTGTTCAATTGTTGGTCCATGCTACCTCCTGTTGATTTTGAACTTTGATTCATGTACTATTAATAGATGTTCATTGGTAATCGTTGTTGTAATCAGACAGAGACTTATGCAATTTATTTTATGCTACCATTGCTTAGAATGTTGAATCTCCCTGCTCAACAACAGTTCTATAACATCATTACCAGCATCACAGCCTCACTAAGGTTCAATCCTAGGTGCTTTCTTAGGACAATATTCCATTCAAAGGCTTATCAAAAGTCATCCAGCCTCCAGCTTCAGTTCCTGGGCCATGATGGTCTCCTAAAATTTTAGGCCAAGTAATTGGCTCAACCATTATAAGGCAACCATTAACAATTCAGAGGCTGATAAAATGTTATCCACCTCCAACTCTTATTTCAAACACAATGGCCTCCCCCCTATTAAGATTCAGATCTGGGAATAAATATTCAGTTCATCATCATCATCATTATTGTTAGACCGAGAGAAATGTAGATTAATGCAAACAGAAGGAAAAAAAAAGCCATTACAAAGACAAGCCTGGATTTTTTAAGGGAGAGGCAGAGTTCCTTTAGACAGAAGGAAAATATTGAGGTGATAGTTGGCAACAGAAATCAGCTAGCACTGATTACGCCATAGCTTACAAACTTTTTCCTATCTACCAAAAGAGCAAAGAAGCATAGTTTATTTCAGCCCAACCCATTGAAATACAAGACAATGAAGAAGGCCAATCCTGAACCTGACTAAGCCTTTTGATTTCCTGTTTTTTTTTTATTATTATTATTGTCCATTTTAATGTCTCACTTTCTATGTGCACCTCTCTAGCACTACGGCCGAAAACTTGCAGAAGATTCACAATGTTTCAATCATTGGATGCTCACAATCAATTCCGAGCCCTCAAACTTTGAAGTTTGAGATGATTTTAGACCAGCGGGTTCAAGCTCAGAGACCCATCTTGCTGCTGATTATGAACTACTCAGTCTTTGAGACAACCAAACTCCGTCAATTGGTAAAAAAAAATGAGATAAAAGATTGGTGGTGCTTGTGCTCCCTCTTATTCGCCTCATGGTCCAGGTGAAGACCTGCCTTCTCCTC
Source organism: Populus x sibirica (assembly GCA_019202695.1). NCBI lineage: Eukaryota > Viridiplantae > Streptophyta > Magnoliopsida > Malpighiales > Salicaceae > Populus > Populus x sibirica. The sequence goes on from JAGMVL010001591.1 coordinate 147,671, forward strand.
CAACGTGTAAACCCCCAAAATAAACTTTCATAAAAAAAGATAAAAGGTAGGGGTTAAATGTGTGGAGGAAATCAAATAAATTCAATTGCTAATGAGGGATTTTAAAAGATGAAAAGAGATACAACTCAAATTATAAAGAAGAGGGAAGAATCTGTCAAAGTATAATTAAGAAGAATGAGACTATAAATACCCCATTCTCTCCTCCATGTGGTCGATTGCATTGAGACAAAAAGGAGGAGGAGATTTAAGATTTTCTTCCACCAAAATTGAGAGGAAAAAAAACCAAAATTGTTAGGGCTATATAAACTCTAGATACTAAGTAGAGAAACATCATTTGGTAAAGGAATTGACAAGGAAACAAGTGAAGAAATTATATGGGAAAAAAAAGGGAGAGGGTCGGCTACATGCAAGGGGGGAGGAGCTAAAAATCTTAAACCAAATTAGAGTTGAAATCCAAATTTTCTCCAGGTAAGGAGCCTAAACCTAATTGTGAAAACCAATTCAAATTCGATTAGGAATTGTGCACCAATTTTAAAATTTGAAAATTAGAGTTCTTGAGTGAAATTTGGAGGAATTGCAATTTTTTTTTAAATTAAGTTAATTGAAGTATTATAAGTTGCCTTAAACATGAAATCATGCAAAAATACCAAAGAAAAATCAATTGCCAAAGGGATAAAAGTGGCCGGCCATGTGAGGGTTGAATGAGAGGAAAAGAAATTCTGAATTTGCTTGATAAATCTTTATGATATGTTGTCATGATGTGAACAATGAGTAAATGAGACAAATAATTGTATGGAAAGGAGAAGGGGGCCCTTGGTGCCTTTAGGCCAAGTTTCGGAGAAGACCAAATTGAAGAGGGGGAGGAGGAATTTTGGGATGTCATATGTTAATGATGAGTGAATTAAGTATGGTAGGAAGCTTAATAATAAGGGAAAACATGATAACTTTGTAGTAGGAAACTTCATGAATCAAATACATGTGTTACGTGAGGAGGAAATGACTTTATTAATCTTATGTATAACCTATGGCTTTTCTTATGAAGAGTTACGAAATGGAGGCAAAACGTAGAAATAGTTGTTTTGAGAGAAGAAAGGGAAATGGGGATAATTGAAAATTCATCTAAAACTGTTGATGAAAACTGGGCAGATTCATCACCTTGATTCCAGAGAAGATTCGAGCCTAAAAATGATAGAATTTAGGGAAGGTTTCTCATAGATGTTATAGCTAGAGATGTTAGCTTTCCAATGAGTCCAATCTCATTTAATTTGAAGCTCCAAAACTCCAAATATAGATAAATATCCGAGGAGAGGTTGAGCTGCCACCTCTACTGGCAGATTCAACAAATTGGCAAAACGATGAAATTTAGTCATGTTAGAGGCAAAATCAGGTTTCCTTCCCTCAGAAAATGTGTAGCATCATGTCTTGGCATTGAAAAGGAAATAATCCATATTTGAAATTGAATTTGTGATGTTAGTTATGATTTGATAATGAACTATAATCTTAAAGGATGTAATGGAAACAAAAATGCAAGGAAACAATTGTAAAAGAGGGAATAAATGTTGTCAATATTATTGTAGTTCTTTTGCAAAATGTAACTTGAGTAACAAATAATGTAGCATGCCTGTGGATTCAGGAGGGGCACAATAATAGCAAGGGAGCGTGAGCCGAGCTTTTGCAGTAGGTAGGTGTTCTATACCTATACCTTCCTTAAATAACAACAATTTTAGTAATCTGTTCAATTCTTAGATCTCATACTTGTGGATGAAGCCAAAAGGAGAAGAGATAAGATGAAATGAATGAGGAATAAAATTAGATTTAATTAATTGATTTGATTAAGAATGACGAACTATATTAATGGACTTCACGAATAACCACTTCTTGAATTTGATTAGCCGATACTGAATATGGGAGGCTAATGATGTTAGTAAGATTTACTAACATTGACATGACCTTTTCAGAGAATAAGGGATACTGAACTTGATTAACTATTCAAGTTAAAAATAGTTAATGATACGACAGATGACGTCAATATCAACAACCCCGTGAAACATGATTAACTATTCCTGATGTGAAAGGTAATGATGCCAAGATTCCTTGACATCAGCATTCCCGGAAATATTCCAAGGTGTTATGGAAAATTGATTAACTATTTCGAGTTGGAAATAGTTAATGACATCAATCGGTTGTATTGATGTCAACACTACCACAAACTTGATTAGTCGGTCTTGGTAAAGGCGACTGATGACACCAATGACATTTATTAGTGTCGGCATTACCCTCCCCAAGTTTTGGAAATGAGTGGTATGCTTGGTATTCTCGGTAGTGAATGGTTGATAATATTAATGAAATGGAAATCGACATTTTAAAGGAATTATTCATTTGAAATTAATATGTGATATTGGTTGAAAATTGTAGGATGAAATGGAGGGAAAAAAACGTTTAGTGAATTTCCGAAGGGGTAAACCTAGAAGCATTAGAAGGAGACTATATGAGGTGTTGTAAAAAATTATGACAGTACATAGTATTGAAGACACACACACACATATCATTTGATATTTTCTTCATGATAGTATTGCTTCAATATAATTATTTCTGAATGTTATGTTGTTGCAGGTCCATCACATTCATGATAGGAGTAACATTTTAGATTCTCTAACTTTTATGTTATTTAGGACTGAATGAATGCTAATGTAATTTGTCTTTTAAGAAACCATATAACTTGAATTGTAATAACATTTATTAATTTGAATGGTTGAATGTAAACTATATTACTATGTACTCCTTCATGTATCTTGTTTTTATATTTAAGTATCATTTTATGTACTACTTTAAAATATGCATATTTGGGATATTATGGTTATACTATTGCATGTTATGATGTTTGAAATTAGGGATGATTGGGATGTGATTGATTAATGAGTAATAGAAGTGTACAAGTTATTTGTCGATAACTTGGGATCTTCCGGTATGGGGGAGACTTTGCCAAAATTTTGGTAAAAATTTTGGCCAACTTTGTATGGATTCGGTTTGAAATTTTTTTTCTTACCATATTTTCTCTTTTCTTGATTGATGTGTAGTCCCGAAAATGGGGATGTTACGCAGCACCTTTATTCTAGATTAATTGTATTTGAACTTATAAATGTTTAAATTTTTAATAAATATTTGAATTTTATATTAATTTAATTTTTTAAATTATTTTATATTTTTTTAAAAAAGTTTTTTTAAAAATATATATTTTTTAAATTATTATTAACGGGGTTATCGATGGACTTAGTTCATCGGTATATTCTACAGAGTTGGAAAAATATTATTGCAAATATCACTATCACTATTTACTCATTGACAGAATAATAGACGGTATGTTTGACGGTTATATGTCAAATTCATCGACAAACATACCAACGGAAGGAAAAAAAATCATTGATGGAATGATATATAGTTTTTCTGTCAATGATATGTTATATTCCACAATGGAAATACTGATGGAATGAAGTGTGTAAAGTTTTTTTTAGGGTGCTTTGTCCATCAGTAAATTCATCTGTAAAATTATTGCCAACATACCACAAATCACCAACGAGAGTTTTTTTGACGAATTACTTATGTCCGTGAGCTTATCTGTAAGTTTTGATGCCGATGGACAGTGAGTATAAATACCGATGGAAAATTCTATTGATAAATCTAAAATTTCTGGTGGTGAATGGAGTTTGCCCTACTAAACATACTTTTGAGATTGCACTAACAATCATTAATGTCAAACTTGCCTTGGAAGTGGAACCTGAACAAATAAAGTTCATCTACATTATCACATAAAGGCATAATAAGGCCAGTGTTGAGGATGCTTGTACTAAAGGTGTACTTTCAGCGGGTGGAAGTGGCAATGAAGGAAATTCTGAAGCTACTTGACAAAGGAATCATCTGTCCCATATCTGACAGTCAATAAGTTAGTCGTGTGCATGTAGTTCCTAAAGAGACATGTTTGACGCTTGTTCCTAATGAACAAAATGAGCTCGTTCCTATAAGAATTCAAAATGAGTGGAGAATATGCATCAATTTCAGAAAATTGAATGCTACCACAAGAAAAGATCATTTTCCAATTCTTTTTTCGATGAAATGCTTGAAAGACTAGTAGGTAAGTCATTTTTCTATTTCTTAGATTGGTTTTCTAGTTGTTTTCAAATTGTTGTAGCTCAAGAAGATCAGGAAAAAACAACTTTCACTTGTCCATATATGCCTTTTGGATTATGTAATTCCCTAGATACATTTCAGAGATGCATGATGAGCATTTTTTCTAACTTGATTGAAATTACATTGAAATTTTTATGGATGACTTTGTATTGTTTATGACAATTATTTTGATTAATGTTTAAATCATTTAACCAAGGTTTTAAAACATTGTATTAACATCAACTTGGTTCTAAATTATGAAAAATGTCATTTGATAGTCCAACAGGAAATAGTTTTGGGTCATGTAGTTTCAAGTAGGGGTATTGAGGTTGATAAGGCCAAAGTTGATTTAATTACAAGTTTGCCATACCATACTAATGTTAGGGACATTCGTAGTTTTCTTGGTCATGCAAGCTTTTACAGGAGGTTCATCAAATATTTCTCGAAAATTTCACAACCATCGTCAAGGTTATTGCAAAAGGATGTACCATTTAACTTCAAGGAAGAGTGTCAAATATCATAAGACAAATTGAAGACACTGCTTACTTCAGCACTAATTATACATCCATCAAATTAGGATATTCCTTTTGAGATCATGTGCGATGCGAGTAATCATGTCGTAAAAGGTGTACTTGACCAACAAAATGGAAAGAAAAGTCATGTTTTTGTTATGCGTCAAGGATGCTGAACTCCTCTAAATGTAACTATTCTACCACTAAAAAGGAGCTTTAAGATATTGTATTTACCTTAGACAAGTTTAGATCATATTTATTTGGATCTAAAGTGATTTTTTTTTACCATGCTACCCTCCAATATTTACTAGCATAGAAGGAATCAAAACCAAGACATATACGCAAGATTCTTTTATTGTAAGAGTTTGATTTGGAGGTCAAGGATCGAAAATGAGCTGTCAATTCTATGGCAGATCATTTGAGTAGGCTTGTTGATGCGGGACAATAAATAATAAGAATTAAAGCAAGAAAAGAAAGAAGCTTTTAGAGAAGAAGCTGGGAAGAGAAAGCAAAGAAAAAGAAGAAAGAGGATTGGAGATATTTTCAATAATCATCAAAACTGCTTAACATTTAAAAAAGTAGGGTATTAATACTAAAACCCTAACTAGAACAAGCGATTGGGCTTATGGTCCACTAAATAAAATACCCAACAATAATTAAATCAAACCCAATAAATAAAGCCTAATTAATAAACCTCAACTAAAAGTTCATATAAATTAAAATCAAAAACATAAGTTAAAGCCCAATTTCTTAATTGTTTGGGCTATCCTCCATCGTCTATGATCATACGCGTGCATAAATAATATTTTGGATTTGGTGTCCCCACCAATTCTCCAAGGGTTGGAAGAACTTGACCCCGTCGAGTATAGGTCAAGGCAACTCCGATAACGCTCTCAAAGATAAGGATCAAGCTGTTGTGATGTCTCTCTGATAATCCAAGTATAGTCTGAATCTGGTCGTCGAGCCCATATACCGGGATTTGCTGAAGTTCACCATCCCTGGTAAAAATAACTTGTGCATTCAAAGTAACATTAATATGTTCCTTTTGTGCCAAAGATATGGATAATGAGGTAGGGGTATCAAAAAAAGCATCAGGGATAGGTTGTATTTTATAAATACTGAGGTCTTTCATGTTAAAAGTAGAGCTAATATCAAAGTTTAATGGCAATTTAATGACATAATTATTTGATTTAATCATTTGCAACACTATGAATGGTCTAGCACTACTTACTTGCAATTTATGATCGGTTTCCAAAGGACACCGTTTAGGTCTAATCTATATCATTAAATAATCTCCAATATTAAGTGCATCATGATACTTAAGTAAATCAACTCGAAATTTGTATTGTTCATTACTTGCTTGAATTTGTTTCATGATCTCAATATGCAAATTATGAACCCTACATGGTAACAACTCAGCTGACTTAGACATCCTATCGTGAAGAGATATAGGAAGGTGTTCTATAGGCTTCTCAGGTTTGTAACTATGAACACTAAATAATTGAGGGTGTGGAATGAGACAAACATTGTTTGAAACCTGTGTAGATATGGTATGGACACAATCAAGTAAACTAGGATTATCTTCATTTTCCTCATGACGTGCAAGAGGTAAGTGGTCAAAAAGCTCAACATGTTGCTCTAAACTTATAATGTGCTGGACACCAAGCATGTGGGATGAGGAATCAGGTAGTTTAGGAGGACTAATATCATGAGACTCTTCTAAGACCATACTCATCTCTATAGGCGATTCCACTGAAGAGTTCCCTAAAATTTCCTCTACCATTAAAGTAGACATATCAGACTTTTTCTTAACCTCAGTCTCAAGCTCATGTGGACTCATTGTGTTAAGTCTCTCTTCTTACACATCCCCGTCATCTAGGCCACTAAAATCCTCAAGATTAGGCTCATACACTTCAACACTACAATATTCTTCTTCACCTATATCCTTCATATTTTTGGATGACTAAAGGTTTAGAGGTATAATTTAAAGAGATATGACCAAAACTAGACAATTAGTACACTTAACTATAGAACTCACCTTAGACACTTCATTAACAACTCGTTTGCCTTTATCTTTCTTATAAAATTGGGAGTTACTAAGATTAGGTTTGTGGGGGTAGAGCACCTAACAAAGAATCATTACTTTTGAATTGGGACCTAATAGGGATACTATAAGAGTCCTTACGATTCTTCCACTAATTCTTTATGACCAATTTGTAGTCTTTAACTAAGGTATAAGCTTGGTCAAGGGTAGATACACCTTGAAATACAACTTCTCTTCTAAGATCATCATTTAAACCTTTACAAAATCTACGCAAAGTCATGGCTTCACTCTCTCTTATGGCACATCTAATCATGTAATCATTAAACTGCGTTATTTACTCTTTGATAGACTTATTCCCTTGTCTTATATTGTTCCATTGGTCTAAGAGTTTATTCCTATAAGACTGGGGTAGGTATTTCTCCTGAAGTTTTTGTTTCATTTTGATCCAATCAGTTATAGGAGGTTTACCTCTCATCTCTAAACAATCCTCAACATCTCTCCAATAAACTTTGGCTTCATCAATGAGTTTCATCTTAGCAAATCTAACTTTTTTATTATTAGACAAGTTATGCCACTCAAATAATCTATCCATATCATGAATCCACATATCAAATATCCAAGGGTCATGACGACCGTCAAAAGTGGGGGCTTCTATTTTGTTAGGACTCAAGACTCGCTCATCAAAGTCATCGTGTTTAGAGTAACCTAAATGATAGTCATATTGGTGGCGCTCAGAGTGAACTTGTCCATAATGATTATTCTTGTGATACTTTTTGGTCTTTGAGTGCCTTATTCAAAAACTCTCTTGGGGCTCAATTCTCTTAAACATGTTGATCACCTAAGTTTGCAGTTCCTTTTAAATGGTTATAAGAGTATCACTAAAGGTTGAGTCTACAGTAAGTGTAGACTTAAGCTTGGACACTAGATGATTATGACACAAATACATGCAACACTAACTTATAAATGGAATTGAGATCACAAATGGTTCTTGCATGTAAAATCACAATACAAAAATAAAGCTATTTTTTATCTTTTTTTTTAAATGTGGAGATTAATCAAGAACAAATTATACTAATAAAATTGTAAGCCTGTAATACTAGATTCTTAAGTGTAAATGATTAATCAAACACGATGTCACAAGCACGAACTCATAATTATCAAATAGAACAAGATATTAGCTATCACTAATGAAAGAGGTTGATGAACAAAATTAACAATTAAAAATGCTAGGTGAGTTTTTTTGGCACAAAAGTAATATTAATGATAACTTCGAATACCAAGTGCAATACCAAAAAGGTAAAATCAATAAATCAAAAAGTAGAGTACTTTAGTGACCAAGATTCAAATCATCGAATTCGATCGCGGATGGACCTCAGATGACATGGCAATAGGGGTGACATGGCGAGGTCTGCTTATGTGGTGAGCAGTGACGTGGCTGCTCATGCTGATGTGGTGGCCAGTGACGTAGCTGCTCATGCTGATGTGGTAGATGGCGTGGATCTAAAGGGCTGACGTGGTGGGTTAATTAATTTCACCTCTCATGCCTTATGTGCTGCAATCTTGTTTTGTTGAGTTTCCTTTGTCTTTTGCGATTTCTCGGTTGCTGTTGCTGGCGGCGGGACGTAACAGTTGAAGGCGAAGACTATTGCGGCCACTGGAGGTGGTGGTTGTCGCTGGTTAGTTTTACTATCCCGTCTATTGCTGAAGATGAAGATCTTTTGCTGCTACAGTGTCGCTCTATTGCCGATGAACTCGGACGCTACGGGCGGCTAGTTGCGGTCTTATTGTCACTAATAGGTGCGTTATGGAGGCGTTAGCGGGCCGGTGTCGCTACAGGGTGCGATTCAGTGGTGGCTGAAGCTCAATCGTTGGCGCTAAAGAGGATGGCACTGGCTAAGGCGCTGCCTTTGCTGCTATAAACCTCGAATCGACGTTAGCTGTTATGGGTTTTGTGCGCCGGCCGGTTCTACTGCTCTGTCGGTTGCTAATGGTGAAGGGCGATGGTAACTGAAGTCGCAGGTCTGCTGTGGTCCTATGGAGGCGCTGCTGAAGGTGATTTGGTGCGATCTGTCGGAGGCGTGGGGAGTGGCCTTCTGTAGGAGAATCTACCGCCGTGGGTCTTGGTGTGACCAGCGTTGAGGCAGAGTTTTCGATCAGCGTTGATGCACGCTGTAATCGATGTTTTCTAGATTTGTTGAGTATTGCAGTGGCTGTTTGCTGGTGGAGAAGATGAACAGTTTTTTTTTGTAATCAGAACAGTACACTCTTTTTTTTTAGATCAATCTAGGGTTAAACGTAAACATATGGATCGTTTAATTGTAAGAACAATTAAAACCCTTGCTCTGATACCAAATTTGATGCGGGACAATAAATAATAAGAATTAAAGCAAGAAAAGAAAGAAGCTTTTAGAGAAGAAGCTGGGAATAGAAAGCAAAGAAAAAGAAGAAAGGGGATTGTAGATATTTTCAATAATCATCAAAACTGCTTAACATTTAGAAAAGTAGGGTATTAATACTAAAACCCTAACTAGAACAAGCGATTGGGCTTATGGTCCACTAAATAAAATACCCAACAATAATTAAATCAAACCCAACAAATAAAGCCTAATTAATAAACCTCAACTAAAAGTTCATATAAATTAAAACAAAAAATATAAGTTAAAGCCCAATTTCTCAATTGTTTGGGCTATCCTCCATCGTCTATGATCATACGCGTGCATAAATAATATTTCGGGTTCGGTGTCCCCACCACTTGTGCGTGAGGAAGATTCATTTTCCATTCTTTGAGACATTCCCCAATGAGTAGCTACTGCATGTGCAAGGTAAGGAACCTTGGTTTCTTTGATAAGGTAAATTTCATAGTTCTTTGAAATGTTGCCTAATTATTTGAATAAGGCAAAGAAAAACAAAATAAAAAATGACTCTAAGTATTATATATGGGAAGAACCATACCTTTGGAAAATAAGTTTTTATTACATTATTCGTTGATGTGTAACTAACAATGAAATTCATTCCATTCTTACTTATTGTCATAGTCATACATGTGGTGGACATTTTGGACCCAAAAGAACAACTAGAAAAATCTAAGACAATGGGTTTTATTGGGAAACTCTTTCTAGGGATGCTTACCAATTTCGCAAGAGTTATGAAAAATGACAAAAAAAAATGGGTGGTTTATCTCGTAGGAATAAAATGCCATAAACTCCTATTTTACGTTGTAATTTTTTTTTTGTATGGGAAATGGATTTTATAAGACCCTTTTCCTAATTATTTTGGTTTTCTTTGCATTTTGCTTGTTGTGGATTATGTTTTGAAATAGGTAGAAGCAAGGCTACCCGCACTAATGATTCTAAGGTTGTTGGAAGATTTCTTAAATCTAACATTTTCTGTAAGTTTGGAATTCCAAAAGCAATGATAAGTGACAAAGACACCTATTTTTGCAACCAAATTGTTGAATCATTAATGTGAAAATATGGAGTACACTATCAAGTAGCCACAACCTACCACCCATAAACCAATAGACAAGCTGAGGTTTCAAACTAAGAAATAAAGCACATTTTGGAGAAGACGATGAACCCCAACCTAAGGGATTAAAGCCTGCATTTAGAGGATGCGCTTTAGGAATACCGCACAACATAAAAAACTGTAAATGGGATGTCACCGTATAGGTTAGTTTTTGATAAGTTATGTCATTTACCGATTGAAATTGAATATCGTGTCTTTTAGGAAGTGAAACAATGCAATCTTAATGCTAAAAAGGTGGGAGAAGAACGAAAACTGTAGCTACAAGAACTTGAAGAAGTTTGATTGGAAGCATATGACAATGCAAGACTATATAAAGAGGGAACAAAATATCTTCACGATAAGTTTTTGCAGCGCAAATAATTTTTTATTTGGCAGAAAATATTACTTTTCAACTCTATATCGAAATTCATGCCTGGAAAATTATGATTTAGATAAATTGAACCATTTGTTGTTTTGAATGTTTTTTCTCATGGTGTTATTAAAATCCAAACCATTGAAACTAACAAGGTTTTCAAAGTGCATGGCTACATACTTAAGTCTTTTGTTGAGAATTTTGAAGACATTATTTAGAATGAAGTAAAATTGGTCAATCCAATCTACAAGGATGTATGACACGAAGAAAACTCTATCTAGCCAACAACAATAAAGAAAAGCGCTTTAGGGAGACAACCAAATGCGGAGACAATCCACACAAAAACATTATAAATTGCAAAAGAAAAAAAAAATTCTTTTCTATTTTATTTTCTTTTCACATATGATCCGACTTACTACCTTGCCTTTTGTGCAGCTTGTAATAACGCGCGTAAGCACCCCTGCCAGCACCATTTCCTTGCTCTGCTATATTGCACCACTCCGTAGTCGGACAGGGCAGCACAACAAAAATGGATTGATGTATATAGCATAATAATAAATGTGTAAAGGTTAGTGATTAAGCTGATAATTTGCATTTAAAAAATATTTGTTACTATCTACGGTATTTTTGAAAGAAATTTTGTGTAGTTATTGCTCTAAATTTGATTTTTGAAATGTGGAAAATTAAAAAAGAAAAGGAAGATTATTTAACTTTCAGTGACCAAAAAGTGTTGTTAAAAATATATTCTGATCTATTATCTGCTTTAAGCATCGTAAAAAGATAAAAGATAATAACAAATTGGGATTGTAATAATTAATTAATTGATTAATGTGTAAAGGTTGAAGGTAATGTTGGGAGAGAAATCTTAATGATTAGCATGAAGATAAATGTGTAAGGGTTAATGATTATAGTTATTTGCATTTATAGAATTTTTCTTGCTATCCACGGAAGAAATTTTGTATGGTTAATTTTATAATTTCTTTAAGTTTGTTTTTAAAATGTGGAAAAATAAAAAACAAAATGAAGATTTTGACACAATTTAATATATATATATATATATATATATTAAAAAAAAAATTGAAAAGCATTTTCGGTGACATAAAAAAGTGTAAAAAGATTTGTTGTGGCCATGCATGGGATAATCACAGACACCAAAAGTTTCGTCGTTAAATCAAATCACAATACCTTATATTTTCTGTTTTGACAAGGATAATCGTGTTTATATCTCAACGAGATTCAGCAACAAATTGGGATTGTAATAATTAATTAATTAATTAATGAGAATATATATATATATATATATATAGCGAAGCCCTCAGCTTTTTTCGATCATAAGAAGAAAAAAAACCCTAGCACTTATAATATTAGATCAGCCTCTCGCCTCTCTTTCTCCTAACTTGTTTTGTCATTGAAGATCACAACCCTACTCTCGTTTTACACAATGCAAAACAGCCCTTCTCGCCTTCCTCCTGGATACAAATTCCTCCCCACTGATGAAGAATTGATCGGCTTTTATCTAGACAGGAAAGTCAATGGAGGTTTGCCTGCCGAATTTGCTAGCTTGTTCAAGGACTACAATATTTATGGCGAAGAAGAACCCTGGGAGATCTTCGACAGGTTTGAAGGTCACAAGTCAGGTGATAATGGCCTCTACTTTTTTACAACACTAAGTAAGAAAACGGTCAATTGTACTAAAAACAAGAACAGAAAGGTTGGTAAGAATGGCGGCACATGGCATGGTGACGGCGGAGAAGAAGTGAGTACTAGGGAAGGAGCTGTTATAGGAATGAAAAACAGATTCCGTTACAAGAACAAGCGACAACCGAACCATGATGGTTGGATAATGCTGCAGTATGGTTCAGAATTGATTTCTGAAAATATTGTGATCTCTCAACTCAAGACAAAGGAATCGAAGAAAAGGAAGTTGATGGACCTTTCAGAAATTGTTGGAGTTGCTGAAGATGAGGATATAATCCAGATTAGCCAAAGATTTAAAAATCTTCCAGTAATCAACTCAGAACCTACAAGGTCACAAGATCAACAACCCCACCAGATTATCCAGAATCAGGAGACGTGGCTTGAGGCAGCAACGGCTCCAGTTCAGAACATGGAGCCTGAGTTATCGGCAATCGTCAACCGGGGAGCTAAACTGTCACAAGATCAAGAACTGCAGCAGATTGCTGAAAATGTGGATACGTGGCTTCAGGCGGGTGTTGATTCATGGGAGGATGATGCGGGTTGCGCCACTGAAGATTCTTTCACCAACATTGATCCTGCAGCGCAAGTGGAGCCTGGCCAAGTAAACTTCACTAAAGAACCAACTGTTACTGAAAATCTGGAGACAGAGCTTGAGGCAGGAATTGTTCGAAAAGAGGATGGTGTTGTTGAAGATGAAGATATTTTTCATGATTTGACAGATATTGTCAGCAATGAACTTGCCTTTCAAGTGGGGCCTGATCAGCAATTAGACTTCATTCAAGAATCAACTATTAGCGAATATCAACAGATGGCGCTTGCAAGTTTCAATAATGATCACGCGAAAGAAACTATTTCAGATAAGCTGGACGATATTGAGATGGCGGATTACTTAGAATCTATCTTCAATGGTTATCATATCAGCCAGATCATTCAGGATCTCGACCAGTTTATGCCGAGTCTCGACGACAGTCCAGCTGAAGAATCAGGAGACGGGGCTTGAAGTTTTCCCTACTGAAGATTCGTTCGAGTATGATCACGTTGATTTAGGGAGCTTATGGTCACAAAAACTGGACATATGTCTTGGTGCAATGCTCGTTTCATGTGTTCTTTGTTTTTGTTTTGGTAGGGCTATAAACACGAGATTTCTAATGTTTAGCACTGCATTTTAGGTTCAGCTTAGTTCGCAATTTGTAATTACAAACACTTGAATTTATCAATAAAATATAATATTTTCTTTTTATTGTATAGTATGTTTTTCCTTTGTTGCAGCTATGTTTACGTTTATGAAGGTGATCCTGCTAAATTGGCCCTTTCAGTTTCTTTCAAACTTTGTTTGGAATTCCAATTTGGATGCACTATGTTAAAAACAATATCATTTCTCATGAGCCAAACACTCCATGCTATGCCGAAGGAAAGGAGATTCCAAACCCGAGTCTGAAATATACCTTTTACTAAAGAAGAAGGCCACTGATAAATCAATAAATCCAAAGTTTTGAGGGATACTCCCCACCATTGTAAGAATTTTCCTATAATTGCCAAGCACTAGAACAATGGAAAAATAAATGATTCGAAGTCTCCCGCTCTACTGCACAAAATGGACATCTAGATTGCTTTACTTGTAATAACCGATGTTTGAGAAGAAAATCACATGTAGAAAGTTGTTTTTAGACCGCCAGCCACATAAATATCTATATTTTGGGTGGAGCCAATTTAAACCATATATTAGATTTGAAATGGCTAGACCCTCCAATAACATTTATTTTTACAATCAAGTTACACTTAATTAATAATCTCATTTTAATTTATAATCAATGGTTTTTATGTGACATAATAGGTTTCCTAATAAGATAGCCTAAATATAAATCATAATCCTAAATAAAATAAAATAAACAAATTAATTTATTGTTAATTCAACAATTAATTGATTTATATTTGAAACTCAAGTATAATATCTAACAACTTGTAATGATCCGCAAATATTAGGAAATTTAGACATAGGTGGTTTGACTTAACCTTTTCAGTGACCAGTTTTTTGGTGTAATTATTATTCCTCCATCAACAATGTTCCAATTTAGACATTATAGTGTGGATTATGCCTACTCTATCAAATCATATTTGTTCTCAACACCATAGTCATTGATTATTTGAATAAGATTTAAAACTCTTGTCGCACCCGACATCGCGGCGGCCTTAAAAATTTAAATCATGGAAAGAATGGATTTCTGGCATCCTATTTTTTGATGGGGAATGGTCTTGTTTAAGAAGTCGCCGTCTAGTATTATGGTTACTAGGAACCCTAACTGGTCAACAGAGATTCTATGGTACAAAACTGGTTACGCAAAAGGGAAGATATTATCACCCCTTGAGCGTCCTGCCTAAGGCAGGCTGCATTGCTGATTTTGTCATAAATTGCTAATGTTTTGTTGGTTTATACTATGATGGTTTGCGTGTAATATTCCCGACTCTGACGCCAATGAATATTCAACTACGGATACTTCCAACTCTGGCGTTGGTAAATATTACGTAGCTATATAAACAAAATAAATTTAAATCAGTATTTTTATTCTTGACTCTGACGTCAGTGAATAAACAAATAAAATAAATTTATTTTTACGCATACACAATTTGTTTTATTTTTTCTAGCTAGATAAAATAAAATACAATTAATAAAAATAATATAAATTTATTTATTGATTTATTCACTGGCGCCAGTGAATAAATCAGTAAAATAAATTTATATTATTTTTATTCATGTATACATATATTTTTTTATTTTTTATTTATTTTTTGGACTGAGCCCAGCAGGCCTCTCGCCGGGTCACTGGCTCAAACCAGGCTGTCCAGAAAACCTCACACACGCTCAGCACAGTACAAGAGTAATTAAAATTACAAATGTACAGTGCCAAGCAAATTATATTTGCATGCACAGCTTAGTGAATTAAAACGCAAATGCAAAAGGTGAGGGAAATCGAGAGCTTACTTGGAGCAGCTGCGGGGTAAAGATGAAGACGAAGGTGACGACCGGTTAGCTCTGGCCGGACGATGTCTTCTCCCTCCTGGTTTTCTTGTCTGTCAGTCCTCTCTCTCCTGGTCTCTCTCTCTCTCTTCTCCTTCTTCGTCTGTTCCTGGAATCTGCTGCTTGCAAACGAAGATGGCGGTGTGGAAGGGCTGTTCCACCAACATTGCTTCCTCTCCTCTGTTTTAGCTTTCCTTGTTCTGTCGTCTTCTTCTTTTCTGTTTCGGTTTGTTCTGCCCCCTGTTTTTTCTTGTTTCAGTCCCCTATTTTATTCGTCTTCCACTCGTTCTCTGTTTCCAGTGTTCTTCCCTGTTTTTTCTCCTCCTCTCCGTTGAGGCCTTCCTCTGGCTTTTATAAAGCCAGAGAAGGTCTTGTATCTCTGCCTCCAGAAATGGCGGGCATCGTGGAGGCAAGGGATCATGGGCAATGTGGGTGTAGTGGCTGTGATTGCTGGATTTTCCTTGTTAAAAACCAGCTTCATCCGCGCACAACGTGGGAGACAATGAACAATGCTTCCAAAACGGCGCCGTTGTGTCCTTGGGCATGACTGTTTTTCAATTTGGTCCCTAAACAGTTTAAACTTAACAATTGGGATCCTAATCAGTAATAATTGATTTCTAATTGTGCCCTTGGATTAAACTCAATTGAATCCCTGAGTTATAGCACCATTTACACAACAATCCTGGGTTTCTGGGCTATTCAATTTGGTCCTTAATTAACTCTTCAACTTTTTAATTCTTCAATTAATGATCAATTGACTTTCAAATTTAATAATCTCATTGTCAACTATATTCAATTTTTATTATTTGTTCAAAAATTGGGTTATGATAACTTTTTTCAAATCTCATTTCACATTGCGTGAGGTTTTACAATCAATACTATTTGAGAACAGATGAAATATTTTTACTAATTCACCTAGTATGATGAATCATTTTTTTATTACTTAAATACTTTCAAATAATTCATATTATGCCCAATATTTACTTGTTTGTTACCCGTAATTAGGACAACATATAGTATGATTAAATCATAACATTCTCTGTATAAGATAACTTAGTGATCTCAAGTCTAAGGATCACTTACACAATTGTCACGTGAATCTTTCCATACACCATACACACAAGTGATATCTCCATATAAAATTCTCATGCTGGTATTCAACATACATTTCATCTGATAATCACCTATATATTAGTTTTATTGTCCCTCATATCTTAGTTTATAAAAACAACTGCTTCCTTTCATATCTCAACAACTTTAATTAATGTGCAATTTTCATAAAGCATTGACCATGAACATTTATGAATAATGCTCTGAAGCAATAACATTCTCATAATTATAACAACTTTATAATTTTCTTCGCAAATCATTTTTGTCCTAATAACCTTATCTTTACTCTAGATTTATTAATCAAATATTATATTTATAAATAAAATAATTGATGAATATTAAATATAAATAAATTTTTTATTAAATAAATTTTCATGAACAAAATCAATAGTTGGTTCTTTAGTGAAGTTTATGAAGGGGACATTTTTAAGCCTCTATGTTATAGCTTAATAATCGATAACAACAATTTATGATATGTTGGTCCCAATATTGAACTTACAATGGCAAAGAGAGATGAGAGGTACAAAACTACAATTTATACACCTTTTTTCATTTATATACGCAGGATTTATCTTATTGTATGATTAGATAGATAAACGGTGTTGGAATCTTGAAACAACATATAATTACACAGTTAAATCTGGATGTATAACTATTGACAGGATAATATTTTCAGGTGTATCTCTAACCACTTCATTACCGTCGGAAGGTCTAGTACCTAACAAAATTGAAGTCTTTCTTTGGCAATTGATGCATGACAGCTTATGTACCAGGGAGTTATTAGCCTATATGCATCATATCTCATCAATAAACGACTTGTCCATTTTGTAACTATGAAACAAAATCCTATTGTCATTTGTTCCAACATTGTTTGGAGCCATGGAAACTATGGAGTAGATTTATGAATTGGCTTAGGATCCAAAGGTGCGTGCCAAATTCAATTGATAATGTCTTGCTGCAACGAGATCATTTGGTGACAGGGAGTTTTCAGCGATGAGCAATTTTATTGTTGTATTATGGAATTCTTTGGGTGATCTGGGTGACTAGAAATAACATGGTGTTTCAAGACAAGGATACGGAATGGAATGATGATTTTCACTTATACTTCAGAGATTGGCTCTTTAGTGAAGGTCTACAAACAATAATTTTTCTTTATACATGTCTGGATCTATACAGTAGCCTCAGAAGCATCTTATAATGGACAATCTAGATTTTTAAGAGTCTCACTATTTCAGTTTTTCAGTTTAGTATAGAGCTTTCCTTTCTTTCCTTTCACCTTCTCTATGTCTATGTACATAAAAATAATTTTTTTTTCTAGTTAGCCAAGTTTTTTTTTTACACTAGCTTTTTTATAAAATCTTGATTATTTTAAAAAAAAAACTCACCTTTGCTTTATTAATGAATTTATGATTTTTACTATTAGTAGTGTGAGTGCTATTTCTAATATGGTTTAAATATTAGATCAGTTTTACATATTATCTAGTCTTAGATTTAATCCTTCAAAATGAGATTTTTTTTTGTTTTGGTATAAGACTTTGTTTGTTTTTGTAGTTGGAAAGAGCTTTTGCAAAAAATTATAGTTTTTTTGGTTTTAATTATTTTTTTATTTTTTTAGATCATTTTGATCTGTTGTTGTCAAAAATAAAATTTAAAAAATAAAAAATATTATTTCAATGTATTTTCAATTGAAAAACACTTTGAAAAGCAACTAATATCATAATAACAAATGAGCTCTAAAAATAGAAGACGTGGCACAATTTCATATAATTCTAGGTTTAAAATGGGAAAACTGCCCGTCGAGCACTTAGTGGTCCCTCTAATAATAGGAAAGCTCACAATACATGATTACATATTGTTCTTGGATAAACGTATGGATGAAAACTTTTGGAAATACAAATACAAGACAAGGCTTGATCTCTATAGACACAATTTTGAGCATCTGAAATTGAACAAACATACATGTATAAATATATGATTTTATTAATTATATGTCTGGGTATAATCTCTATCTAAAATATTCTTTCAAAAGAATAAGACAATCCCCTGATTCTTCTTTTGGATTTGATATATGATGACTTGATTTATTTTTATGAAATCAAGACAAAATTTGTGCTTTGTAAAAACGTGAATTTGTGCATGTATTACGAAGTGAGATTTGATATGTTGAAGAGTACATTTGATTTGTCTTCAAAGTGTTGTTGAAGAACTCCTATGAGATGTTCAGACTTGATCAAATAGAGTTTCATTCTTTGTAGATTTCAACCATAGATAAAGAAGGTTTGTGAGCTTTTGAGAGAGTTCCTTGCTTAAAATGCTTGTCTTGAAGAAAATTTTGTATCTCCAAGAATTCTTCTTCCTTTTTTGTCTAGGGCGAAGCCCTTTATTTTTAGACATTTATAAGGGCTCTTAGGTCATTTTTCAATGTCACATGATATTATTTTATTAGCTGATTTTTATTTATGAGATCTTGTATTTATGATAAAATATATTAAATATCTCATCTCATGTGTCAACTTTTCATTGACCAAGAAATATACGAAAGTCTATTTATTTTTCATGTCATTTATTTTAATTTTATTTTATCCTTTCATGTAAAAATAAAATAAAAATGACACATAGTGAAATTTGATTGATAGAAAAAAATTTATTTCTACAAGTGCCATGTTGAGATAATTTCACTTAAAGCATGAGCACCTCTCACAAGTTGACTCATGCGTTTCATCTGCCAACAACTTATATATATATATATAATATTTCTAAAAAGACCTAGGCTCCTGGCCTAAATAATATTAACCAAAAACAATAACAAAAGGAAACCAAAAATTCTCTCGCTAAAAAAGGCTAAATAAATTATATTACATTGTGCAAAAAAAAATAAAATTAAAAAATCATTCTACCTACATTCAATTTATTAATGATAAAAAAAATAATTTTGCTCCTAGAAGCAAGTTACATGACTTTTACTATGAAAAGAAAAATAATAATTTTATTATATGAATTCATAATAAATTTTGAATGTATGTACAGTGATTTCATGATTTTTTTTTAACAATAGTAATAGTTTACTCAAGTTTCTTTTTTGATTTACGAAAAACACAAAAATAGCCCATGGGCCTAATTCAAGCTAAAATCTTCAGATGGCTGATTTGCGGCCCAATGGGGATTAATTAGACCCGACCCCGAACCCTCTTGGAAAGAAAGAAAACCCAAACTGATTCCCAACCCAGACGCAATCCGCTGGTGTACAAAAGTCAGGGTTTAAGACGAATTAAAGCATAAACCCCTCTTCACCACCGGGAGAGTCTATCAGAGATCATCATCATCAAGCCGGTCTGCTCAGACCAAAACCTCTCTCATAAAAAAAAACCCACTAATGGTTGTCGTGCAAGCCGATTCTCTGTCCGAGTAAGTCATTCTCTCTGTTTCGTTATGGCGCTTTTGTTTTGTTTTGTTTTTTTAAAAAACTGATTTTGGTAACTGATTTTTTCTTAAAAAATTTGCAATTTTATTTTTTAATTCTGTTTAAAAGGGAGAACGTTGTTGACCATTTAATTGACAAGCAAAAGCATGCCGCTGCACCAGTAAAATCCGCCGTCGACAAATTCCAGCTTCTCCCTGAATTTTTAAAGGTAACCCAACTTTCTGTTATTTAAATATGAACGTACTTTGTTTTTTTCTTATATATTTTTTATGTGAATTTACAGTGTGTTACTGCTAGATGGTTTTTTTCTTAAAGAAAATTTTAATGGTTTTTGATAGGGGAGAGGGTTAGTGAAGCAGCACTTAGATTCGTTTAATTATTTTATAAATATTGGAATCAAGAAGATTGTGCGTGCCAATGATCGGATTGTGTCCACAGTTGATCCTAGTCTTTATCTGAGGTAATCATTCATTTATCCATTTTATGTTTTGGTTGCTTTCTCTGGGTGCACGGGTGCACAAGTGCACAAGCTGGTAAAGTCTGTTTATTTTGAGAAATGAAGCAGCATTTAGAAATAGGGAAAAAAAAGATCATCTGGGTTTTTTTTTTTTTTAATATTTTGTGAGATTGGATTCTATTAATTGTGGTACCTTTTTTTAATTTTTTTTGGTCTTAAATCTTGTAGGTTTACAGATGTTAAGATTGGAAAGCCTTCTATGGTGGTCGATGCTATTAGTGAACAAATTACTCCTCATATGTGTCGCTTATCTGACACGACGTATGTAGCCATTCATGTTCTTTTTAGTTTCTTAATTGATTTTTTTTTCTCCTTGTTTTTTTCTTATGTTCCATTTTTTTAGGTAAAAGAAAAACTTTGTAAAAGTGAATAAAGCTAGACAATCTGTATGAAAGAACTTAAAGTATGAAGATTAAAACAGAAGGCCTTCCAATGCATTTGTGTACTGATTTAGAAAATCCTAGAAATGTCACAAAGTGGTACAAGTAAAGATGGCTACAAAAAAAAATCAAGCTTGCAATGGCCATCTGCAGGAGTAGAACTAGGGTTTTAGGTATCAGGGTGCCAAAAACTAATATACTATGATACATTTGCAAATAAAATAAATAAATAATGGTTATAGAATAGTACCTTTTTTTTTTTGGAAGGAGGAGGGTTCCCAAATTGCATATTTTTTTAGAAATAAGCATTAAATTCAATGGCATTAACTTTGCCAAATTTTGAGGGTGCCATGGCCTGCCCCTGGTAACACTGAACCTGTGTAAACTATGCACTTATCCTTCCCTTTCTGATGCAAAATCAAAATGGGGAGTGACATTATTTCAAGGAGAGTGCAAATGGTTACTTGTCCAAAGCTTCACTCTCTCTAGCTTTAGCCCAAGCCCCTATCTGCCAATTCTATTGACTAAATATGCTTACCAGTTGTTATGCTCCCTCATGATCCTAACCTGCACTTGATGATGCCCTTCTCAATTCGAGAACTGAAGAGACTTCCATTAATCCATTTGAGTCCACATTAGCGATACTTGAATATGATTTCATCACTCTCCACATCAGACATTCATCAATTTTCTGTGTTCTCTTTTGTATTATTATAGAGTGGTACAATGATGATGTTCTAGCTCTGGTGTGATGAATGGGGATATATTTCGTTGTCAGAAGCAGGAAACTCTGGTTTCAGCATGTTGGTGTTGCAAGAAGGAAAAAAAACCCAAATTTGTTTCTTCTGTTTTCCTTGATTAAAATTTGTTGATAATTAGCACATTAAACTGTTTGGCTATCCCTGATGGAACTCTAAACTTGCAATTTGC
This sequence comes from Populus x sibirica, assembly GCA_019202695.1. Taxonomy (NCBI): domain Eukaryota; kingdom Viridiplantae; phylum Streptophyta; class Magnoliopsida; order Malpighiales; family Salicaceae; genus Populus; species Populus x sibirica. The sequence goes on from JAGMVL010001591.1 coordinate 169,340, forward strand.
AACCATTATGCACTTGAATTATTTGTCTTCTAAGTTGTACAAGTTTTTGAATTTGTGAGTTTCAGGTATGCTGCACCGATATTGGTTAATATAGAGTATATTTCAGGAAGCCATGGTCGGAAGGAGAAGATGATAAAGGTAGTCAAATTGTACTTTGATATCTAATGCTTGAGGACGTGTGATTCGGATTTTAAACAAAGTAGTTCTTGCAGAATGATGTTGTCATTGGAAGAATGCCCATAATGTTACGAAGTTGTTGCTGTGTGTTGTATGGAAAAAATGAAGCTGAACTTGCGAGACTTGGTATGTATGCATAAACTCAAACATTGCTTTTGCTGCCACTTATTTCCTCTTGCTTCTTCCTTTCATATTCTTTCATTTTTCCTTTGAATTTAGGTGAGTGCCCCCTTGACCCTGGAGGATATTTTGTTGTCAAAGGAACTGAGAAGGTGATATTCTGCTTGTTGTTTACTAATGCCTTTTGACATCAGGAAGAAATAATCTATTTAATTTGTCTAAATAAAGTTTATGCTTGTGTGACATATTTTGCATTGATTTGAACTATGTGCCTTAATGATGCTAGGTCTTATATTTACATTTTGCATAAAGTTAGGGGTTAACATGAGCCTTAGTGTCATAAAGACTGAATTTTTATAAATGTTATGATGCCTGATCTTGAAGTAGCTATATCTATAGGTAGTTTTTTCTAAAGGGAAATTTATTTAGCTGGCATTTCCATATCATTATCAATTATGGATAACTTCTAAATTATTGATGTTGGATTTACTTTGATATTATTTTTTTCATTTCTATTATACATTTTTTTTTCTATAGGAAACAAGGTTGCATTCATCATATTTTAGCAAAAGAACATAGAAAAAAAAAGTAAGTGAAGCAAACTTGGTCGTCATTTTCCAAAGTGAGAAATATGTGAAGTTACTTTTTTTTTAGATGGATAAGCTTTCTGCTAAAAGAAAATAGAAAGTCTGGTTTCTAGAAAAGAAAGGGTAAATTATATTTTCACTATTTTTGATTTATTAATGTTCCTAAAAGTTCCCAATATCAAACTCTCAGGTTTCCAGAAAGTTCATTGGGGACCCTACCTATTAAATAGATAATGTAACCATTTCTGGACCAACCTTTAGAATCTTTTCAAGTTTGAAGTACCGGCAGACATCATCACACATATAGGGATTTGGTAGGAAATGATGAGAGAGACATGAAAAAGTGAAAAAAAGAAATGGAAAAAGTGGACATTGCTCGGTATTTGATAGCTAGTGGTTAGATTGGAATTTTTTTAAAACAACAGGGTTAACGTTGGAAAACTAAAAAAAATATAAAATTCAAACTGGAAGATTGCTGATTTTAGCGGGACTAAATCGTAATTCACCCATAAAACAATTTTTATTTTAATTAAAAATGTTATCTTCACTCCTAGATTTTTGTTTTTGAAAATTGTAAATTTACAAGCAAACATGTCCTTAATTTTTATTCTTGAAGTATAATTGCCAATACAAATCTGTAAGTTTTTACAAATAAAAATAAGTAATAATAAAGGAGATTTGGTCTTCGTAAGTCTTTACAATCTGTATTTTTGAAAAGAAAGACGAACTTGGTTGTTTTCTTTTATATAATGATTATATTCTGTCTAAGAATAAAAGGAAAACAATCATGTTTATGTATGTTTAGCTATTTATTGCTCGCAAGTGAAGTGCTATTGCATGTTCTAAAAGTTTAGGGGAGAGAAGTGGACAATTAGACAAAAAATGCAGAGAACATTTAGCTTTTCAATACACTTTGAGAAAGTTTGTCTCATAGTAGAATTGAATGGAGGAGCACGATAGTTTAAGAGCGAGATTTAGTTGAATTGAGTCATAGTGTAGTAATCATTCGAATGACTCTTGGATCAATTGCATTAGTGGTTTTTGGTGAATCAAGTACACTGCAAATATGCTAAAAGTTTATCTTTGTGGAGGTCTGGTGATGAACACAATACTATTTTATCAATGTCAGGAAATTATATGACTCACGAATTGCAAAATAAGCTGTTCAAATGAGTTCAAAATTTCCTTTTTCTTCAGCTTTTCATTTCATATCAACTATTGAGATTCTCAAATTTAATTTATTTTGTGTGAGGTTGTCTTGTTTATACTATATTTTTTCAAGAGCTCATGTGAACTTCCTTCCTTTGTCTTTTTTTTTTGATAGCTCTGATACAATTAATCTTTTTAGGTGATTTTAATACAAGAGCAACTTTCAAAGAACAGAATCATTATTGATAATGACAAGAAAGGGAAGTGAGTTCTTATATCTTTGTTCTTATCTTTACCTCTCTTTCTTTCTCTCATCCCCTTGCATTCTTCTTCTCTTACACTTAGGGAGCTAACCAAAGATTACATTAGAAGTATTGCATTCTTCTTCTCTAACACTCAGGGAGCTAACCAAAGATCACATTAGAAGTGATACTGAACTGCAGTATATGATTTTCAATTTGTTAGATTCAACTATGTCTTTGTTGAAGAATGGGATGGCATTTCCTTTTCCTTTTGACTGGTTATTTTGACCCTCCCTTTCTTTCTCTTCTCCCTTTCACGTTTCTCTCTAAATTAGATAGAGGCAACTGGAGATTACTTTAAGTGATGCCTAAATGTAATGGATGATTTTCAATTTCTATAGATTCAACAGTCTTTGTTGTAGAATGGGATGATACTCATTTATCTAATATGACACAAACACATTTATGTAGGTTCTCTGTAAAGTCACCAAGAAGTCTTGATACCATGGTAAAATAGGATAGAGAAGTCCCAACAATGAAAATATAATCATCTTAACAGTAATATGTTCTTGTTAATGAAAAACATTATGAAATGGGGCATTCCTAAATGTTGTGAAATTCCTTAACTTATATTCTTACCATCAACTTGTAAAGCTTTTATTCTTTTATGTGTACCGTATGAATCTTGTTCTCTTCAACCTTCTATCTTTGAGCATAGATTAGGTGAAATGCCTTTTTTTTTATTAAGAATACTTAATCAAGAGAATAAAAAGACACAACGTGGATACTAAAGATACTTATGGGATGATTTATTCCTATAATTACCAAAATCACCAAAATCTTTAGTTGTCCAATGATCAAACTCCCCTAAAAGTATAGTGGGTAGAGCATTTTAGAGAAATCTAAAAGATTGGTTTGCCTTCTGAAAATTTCTTAGAAGAATTTTGGCTGATAAAAAAGTCATAGCATTCCACTCCATAAGAACACACCAAATCACCACAAGCATAGGAAATCTGTAAACAATTTTGCTATCTATTTGCCTCTCAAACCCATTTAATGAGTTGGATGAACCTCACAAATGATGTGGGCTAATACATTGATCACAAAAGTGCCAAAAAGACAAATCCTACATTTCAAGTAGTAAAACGTTGCAAGGAGCCAAAAGAAAAAGTATTTGGCTCACTCAATTTTAGACACATCATGCACACATTAAGAGACATTGTTGATCTTCTCATATATGATATATCATTTGTATTTATCTTCTTGGGGTTTTTGACCAAGAAAAATCTTCGGTTTAGATGGTGATTGATAGATACCGTTCCTTCCAAATGTGCTAAAATTAGATAAATTAGAAAAACCAATTGAGTTGGCATGATGCATTTAAAGACATGCAAAATTATTTGTAGTTGCGAAGTATTGGGTAAAATGCAAAAGTTTACTGCCATTTTGGTCATTTGCATTTTATATGTTTTTTTTTTCAAGGCCTCAAAAGAAGTGGACAACAAGAGTAATGATTTATCATAACTAAAGAAATTTTGTTTCTCATGTTAAGTTCCTAAATGAAGAACACGGGATATGTTATTCTCTTTTAAACTATAGAAACTCGTACTACCTTGACCAGGTCATCATAAGGAAATCTACGAAGTCATTCTTGGATAACTTGTAGTGTGATAAAGACTAGAAAGATGGTACACAAACATAGACCACTATAGAAGAATATCCTCTCTCCTTAATTCTTTTACAAGTAACTATAGAATCTTTATACATATTAGTGTTGTCAAAGGAGAAAGGCGCTATAAGGCACCAAGCCTGTAAAATGCCCAAGGCGCATGCCTGAATGAACCAAGGCAATATGCTATAAATTAAAAAAAAGTAATATTATATTATATTATATAAATAAAAAATATACATCTTCCCAGTTAAGATTAGATCATTAGAAAATCAAAAGAAAATATAAAATACCATAAAATAGTCATATAAATTTATATTTTTCACCCTTAAAACAAAATAAGATAATTTAAAGTAGTAAGTAGCCAAATAGATTAAAAAGCAAAATTAAATACCAATTAAAAAAAGACAAATAGCTCAAAACATAAATTAGTTAAAAAAAGAAAGAAAAATCCAACATAAAACGAAGAACTTCAAGTAAACGCTAGCCTTAACGCCTTGCACCCACTTGCAAGGTGCTTCATTGAAATCCAACGTCTGAGGCTTATAAAGGTGTCAGGGCCTCGCCTCGCCTCGCGAGTGCCTCAGTGTCTCTTGACAACACTAGTGCATATATTGCTATTTCAATCTTGTTATCTCTGATTTACAAACAATGTCCACCAACCTCAACTAATAAAGAATCCAAACAATTGGGAAAGCCCATATAGTTTATCTATCTTGGTCCAATGTTTTCTAAAATCAGAAGAATCTTGATTACGAGCATTGGATTCTAATTCTCATATGGCACACTTCGATGGTTTTGTGTCAAATAATATCTCACTATATAAGTGTGAACATTATTCACAATACATTTACAGGTGACTATTAGAAATTCTAAAGCAATTCAAAAGGTCTATCCTAAATTATAGAGTTATTCAGAAACACATTAAAAATATAGTTATATTTGGAGGAAAGCAAAATATAATCTTGATACAATATTTTGATTTTGGAGTAGGACTCCTCTACAATGTTGAGATTGGTCTTCAATGACACCTTAGAATTCCTTCTAGCATGCATTCAATAATTTTTATGAATTCCACAATTTTCCAACAATTCATGCTGGATAGAGCTAATGTTCTGTCATGGGACTTTCCAATCAAATCCATTGCTGTTGCTAATGCCCTACTAATTCTATGCCATTCTAGCATTCCCATTTTATTTTTTTGTAACCTGGATGACCTTATCCTGCGAGGGCAGCTTTGGTGATATCGCCAACTGTTTTGATGATGAATCCTTGTTTAGTTGATATCTGTTGCTTTTGATGTTTTCACTTCTTAGTGTTGGCTTATAGGTTTCTTATGCCCCCCCTCCCCTGTTTTCAGCATAAATGCATCTGTTACAAGTAGCACCGAGGCAACAAAAAGCAAAACAGTCATTCTGATGGAAAAGGAGAAGATGTATTTATGTCTCAACCAGTTTGCAAAAAAGGTCTTTATCAGAATGATTTCTGTTCAGATCCAGCCTTTCATTTTTTGTTTTCAAGTTGTTTTATGTTTGGGCCGTAATGTTTTTCAAAATGTTTCTTAGATTCCTATAATGGTGGTAATGAAGGCTATGGGGATGGAGAGCGACCAAGAGGTGGTACAGATGGTAGGAAGAGATCCTCGATATAGCGCGTTGCTTTTGCCCTCTATTGAGGTAATCTACATCATGTAATTCTTAGTAGAAAATGTCAACTAACTTTCAAGATAATTTTAATTTTGGATTCGTTCATAATGAATTGGCCTTTTGCCATTGAACATTCATCATATCCCAGGTATCTAGGATTGCTGTTTCATAATCTAAATTTGAAATTCTATTGAATATATTTGAAGTTTGTTTGCTAAGTTGGTAATGGCCTTTAAAATACAGGAATTGGAAAATTTGCATTGCATTTTGCAATTCTATCCTTGTGTCAATTGGAAATTTTTATTGAGATTAACATTGACACAACATTTTTGGTTTTTTTCGAGATTGTTTAAGATTTTAAATTAGTTTCTCATAGATGTTTTATGTGATCAGATTTTTTATTTTTCCCCTGATTTGTTAGAGATTTTTATGACTTTGTACTAGTATGCAGAAGGTTTTCAAGCTATATAATTTTCGTGGCATTAACTTAGTTTCTGCTTTCACACTTAGAGCTTGAAGTTAAATATGATTCAGTTATAATTGCAATAAGATTGCTAGCGCTTTCTTGTTTTCCAAATCATGTCAACCACCGGATACCGCTGTTGAGCCATGCTATGTCAGATGCTAATGTAAAAACTCTAATGTCACCTAGGAAATCAGCATTTCCACATGTATCGGAGCCTCATTTTTCTTATTGTCCTTGCTGTTTGACTTGATTATCCTTGATAAGGAAATGCAGAGCCCTTGCAAACACATTATGGGTGAATTTAACATGAATTGCAATACTCTGGGATTGAGCATCTCTTATTTTGCTGTCCTCTCTCTTTCATCAGTTGTTTTCTTCTGTAAATGGGTGCTTGGTATCTGATTTGTGTTTGACTTTTCTTAATGATCTAAATGCTGGCATAGTTTTAGTGCTCTCTTAAAAATAGATGTTTCCCTCTTGTCAGGTCAATGTAAAGTTCTTATATCCTTGCCTGTTCTAGACCTCTAAGTTAACTGGGTGGCTTGAAAGGTGTAGAAAACACTTTCCCTGTTGGTTCTTATCTTTACCAACTTTGCTTCTGTTGACATTTCTTTTATTCTGAACTTCCTCTCTTCTCTCATTCCATTTTCCCATTTATTAAACTTGCTGCTGGAAGAGAAAATTGGCAAGAGTTTGCGTTTCATATCCCACAAACCTGCCTGAGGGGAGACTGATGTGGCAACTGCAGATAAAAAGTCAAATGGGTTTCGATTAAGCTAGTGAGAATGTAGTTTGTCCTGCATGATTATTATAGTGGCATATTTTCTTCCTTGTAATGATACAAATGTATTGGATGAGAAAGAATGTCAAACATATGGCTTTAATGTTTTTAGTAGTGGTAGGTTTTATTTTTAACATATCCCATAAATTGTTGATAAATTTTTATCATAATTTTATTCTTCTTGTCTCAAGTATACAAATTGGACTGCTGCAGCTCTTCCTTTCCCAAACATTTCCTTTCCCTTCCTTTCCTTTTCTTTTAATCTTTCTTTATTTTCTTTTTTCATTTTCATTTTTTCTCATACCTTTTGGTTTTATGCTCATTTCTATCGTTCATTTTATTTCTAGGAATGTGCAAGTCATGGTGTTTACACACAGCAACAAGCCTTGGAATATCTTGAAGCAATGGTATGTCTCTTACTTGCATGCTGCAAGAACATTCATAACGCTATCATATATTCCATTATTAAATGTATTGATCCTTGAAGTGATCTGGGTGTCTCTATCTTGTATGTTGAACACCTATTGATGCTGCCACTTAATTCCATAATTGAATGTGGTAATGCTTGAAGTGAACATATAACCAACTCAACCTCAAGCCTAAATTGGTTGGAATGAGTACAATGATCTGCCTACATCACTTTTAGTTAGCATACAAGATTATTGTGTGCTGGAGCATCAACCTGCATTTGGTCTCCCTCCATGCTTTCTCTGTCCTAATACTTCAATTTGTTTGCTTTGGTCGTTGGTAAATCCACAGGTTGGAGTTTTATATGCTGAAATTATGTTAAAATCCCCACAAAGTTTTGAAAGAGAAGAACAAGAAAGGGATAAAACTCAACTGTCAATAATCAAGTGTCAATCATGTAAATAGGCTCCATCAAAACATTCAATAGGTACTGTTGTTTAGGCACCAAAAAACCATAAAACAACCAAAATATAAATAGACATCCCCAAATAAAAATCCAATTAAATAAGATGCTAACAAATTCTTGATAGATCTACTCCATCTGCTTCAAAGGAATAATAAAACTCTGGATAATCAAAATATAATTCTAGAAGTCGTGTGGTTCAGCAAAAAAAAAAAAAAAAACCTCAATCCTAAGGTTGGAATGTCAAAGTAGCATGAACTCTAAAATCAATCTTTGTTTCTCACTTAATATTGAAGAAGTTTGAACTTGGTCACTTTTTCCCTCACTTTCAAAGTGATTAGAACTTCAATGCATGCATTTGCTTTGTTTATATTTTGTTTAATCATTGGCATGAATTAGAAAAATGTTGCATACTTGGTTCCAATCTCCCTTTCAAGACATTGTGCTCATCACTTCTTTACCATCTCTGAGCTTTCTTTTGACAATTTACTGATCAGTGGCTGTTCTTGTTCCTATACTTGTACTGTTATTGTTAATTATTCTCATTATGCTCTTCTTGACTTGGTTTGCCTCTTCTTTCTTGATTTGCCTCTTCTTTCTCGAACACTAATGGTAGCACTTGACCCGTATCAGGCGCTATGTGTCTCTTCATAATGCTCTTCTATGGAACATAATCTTGATTCCTAGCGTTAAATTCCCCACCATATGATTGGTTCCCTGAATAGATATGGTTGCCTATAAAATTCAGTACCTACCCAATACCTTTTCTTTTCTAAATTGCAATTTTTTTCAGCTGGTTTTTATGTCTTGAAAATGCATAACTCCCCCCACCCCCTTCTCTTCTTCCAAGATGTTTGCTTAGATGAGAAATTTTATAAAGAAAACAAGTTGCTAACAATTAAGATCCTACATAGAAAATCATGGATCCACATCGACATTGGAGTCCTTACCTGTGAAACAACCATCTAGTGTTACCAAGCATAAATAACTGTTCAGGCATGGTTGGGTTGAATTCCTTTAGGTGATCATAACCTCTTCCAAGCTGCATTTTGCTTCTTTATTGCGAGTCATTTCAACAATCTTTTTTGTTTTACAAGGAAGCTATCTTTTAATGTTATAGGTTTTTGTTTGATGGTTTGTGTATCTTTCTTGACTTCATAAACCCATATAGGCTAACTTCATGTGATTGTTATTGTCAACATCATACTTGTCTTTTTGGCCAATTTTTCATAGCAGTTGCTTGCTCTTGCAGGTGAAGAGGTCTACATACTCTAGTTCATCGACTGAAAAGGTAGCCTTTCCCCCTTCTCTCTATGTAATGCATGTGTGTGGAGTAAATATTATAAATGCTACTTCTTCGTCTGTAATAATATATATGCTGCATCGTTGTCTATCTAAACATTTATAGACATGAACTATTGTTATTTTTCTGTTGTTGGCACTTCTATTTGATATTGGAATGGTTTGGTGTTTTCAGCAGGAAAATAGAGCTTTGGCCATTCTTCGAGATGTATTTATTGCTAATGTTCCGGTAGGATTTGTCTCATTTTTAAAATTTGCAGAATTTTTTTATTTGATTGGTAACCTAACCTTCACCTGTGCATTATAGGTGCGCAAGAATAATTTCCGCCCAAAATGTATATATGTAGCGGTAATGTTGAGAAGGATGATGGAGGCTTTATTAAACAAGGATGCAATGGATGACAAGGTAATGGATTTTTAGATGTAAGCCATGAACACTTTGTTTTATATCTTATATTTAGATAAACAATATAAATGCAAGTTTGGAGATGAATTCTGATGGTTGTTCGGAAGCCATTCAAACAACAGTAAGAAACCATGCTTATCTTGAGGTGTGAATATTGACACCTTTGAACATGTAGCTTTCAATCTTGTTCAAAAATATTCCATGACAAGCCTCAGAGATTGGTTTTGTTGGCAAATCAACCAACCATATCCAAACATCTATTTAGAACATAATTCAGGCATTGGACAGGCCACCTGCCCATGGACTAACGACCTGCCCATCATGAATTTTGCATGAGGATGTTTGCTTTTAAAAATCAACTACTTTAGATCAATTGCTTCGATGCTTTTGATGCCATGATTGCCCTTTTCCTCTATGCTTTGCTTTACAAACTCTTCTGTAGCTTTGTCTACTGAAACAGGCTGATTGGTCTGTCATGTAATCAATGTAAATGTTCTAGATTGAGTGTGTTAAAGCATTTCTTTCCGAGTCCGTGGATGGATGGGTGATGGTAGATGACAAATAATTTTTTTTTCTGCATGTAGGATTATGTGGGTAACAAGCGATTGGAGCTATCAGGCCAATTGATTTCTCTGCTTTTTGAGGTAATGTGGATCCAGGTTGTACTTAGTGAACTGCTATGGGTACTAAAATTGGCTCTCAAGCTGCCCCCTCCTCTCTCAATTTTCTTTGTAGGATTTGTTTAAGACGATGATAACTGAGGTCCAGAAAACTGCAGACACTCTGCTAGTAAAACAAAACCGATCTAGCCGGTTTGACTTTTCTCAAGTAAGTATAGCTGCAAAATCAACTCTATTTGTGACTTGATATAATGGATTTTCATATCTTGATTATAAAAATCAAATCAAAGAAATAATTTAGCCTCTTTTTTTTTTGTTGGAATCTGGTGTCTGCTGTTTCATTTAACACTGATTATGTTAAGTTGTTTTTGGATTAAGTTTCACATTTTTTTTTTAATTTCCTGTTATAGTATATAGTTAGAGATAGTATTACCAATGGGCTTGAAAGAGCACTCTCTACTGGAAACTGGGATGTCAAACGGTTTAGGATGAACAGGAAAGGCGTGACACAGGTTCTGTACTGAGTATCCCCTCATTTTGCTTTATCATTCCTTTTGCACATATTTCTCTGTTTCTTGTTGGTATCACAATAAGCTGACAGAGAATCCTCTGCTAAAAGGTATTAGTCAGGTTATCCTATATGGCATCGTTGGGCCACATGACCAGAATTTCACCACAATTTGAGAAGTCCAGGAAAGTAAGTGGACCCAGGGCATTGCAACCTAGTCAGGTAATATTGATGTCTCCACACTGCCCTACGAAATCTTGCAAAATTGTCATGTGTTTCTTAGGGTAATATTCAGTCTATTGCTGATGGTTTTTCTTTTTCATTTTACTGATTCCAAGTTTTTTTTCCTAGTGGGGTATGCTTTGCCCTTGTGATACTCCAGAAGGAGAAGCTTGTGGACTTGTGAAGAACTTGGCCTTAATGACGCATGTTACAACTGATGAAGAAGAGAGCCCATTAATCTCTCTGGTGTGTCCTCGGTTAAATTTCCCTTTGTTCATGAGCAACACAGACACAATGTTTTACATGTTTAAAATCATATGAAGTCTTACCATGAATTTTACTTAGAAAGTTTATATGTAGTGAACTACCAGCATTTGTGGTTCTCAATGGATAACTTGCCTCCTAGTGGCCAGAAAATTTTGAAAACAAACCTTGTCAATAAAGGATTGCCATGTATTTGAATAATATAATTTCAACTCAATTCTCCTTAAATGATGTATGCAAAGATTCTTCTCCGAAACTCTATTTTTGAATCCCCTCTATAAAACCCAAATAACAGCCAGTGGAAAGCAAACACCCATATCTCTCTAAAAAAAAACCACTTTCTGTTTCTTAGCAGCTAACTCTATGTCTATTAGTCTGTCATGAAACAAGTATCTGTTAGCTCTATTGCACTGTGCATGAACTAGCAGGTGGTTCATGGTTGACGAATTCAGCATCTTCTGTGAATTTTTCTTTTCCTCTCTCTCTCTCTCTCATGAGATTGTCAATGGGGAAAATCCTACCTGAAGTTCTCTCAAGCAAAAGAGATGCTTTGGCTGGAGCTTTAGACTTCAATGTTTAATTGCTTGTCAAGGAAAATTAGGCCTACCTTTGCTGCCCCAATATTTAGACAAGGCCGTGTAAAAATATTTAACACTAAAACTACCTCATTTAGCTATGTCCAGTTAGTTTATACATTCTGCATATAGTTTAGGGTGTCAGCTACTATTATTGACATGTACGTGTAATTGTCTAGCATTTATGCATATGCTTTTTGGTCCTGTGAGCATTTTAGAAAAGAACTATGGCTTTTGTAATTTTGCTGCAGTGCAAGTGTTTGGGTGTAGAAGACTTGGAACTTCTCTCTGGAGAAGAGCTTCACACGCCAAACTCTTTTCTGGTTATATTTAATGGGCTTATTCTTGGGAAGCACAGAAGGCCACAGGTAAGATTTCTTTTGCATTGAGCAGATGTTGATGTCAAAACCTTCTCATTCAATTCATTGACTTTATCTTCCTGTTTCTCAAAACACCTGTTTAGCAATTTGCAAATGCCATGAGAAAGTTGCGAAGAGCTGGCAAAATTGGCGAGTTTGTAAGTGTCTTTGTGAATGAGAAGCAGGTAATTTCTTCTGTGACATCAATTGGAAAAATCTTTCTGACAGTGTTCTTGTGTGTCAACTATGATGAAACATGCTTCTTGGATAGTGATTCTGAAATGGAACAGGATTAGGTTTAAACTAACTACAAAATAGGCCAAATCATATATCTGAATCAGTAGGTAAAACACTAATAACAAATTGCATCAACAATCATGTTTCTATTATGATAAGCAAAAATAACAGAATTTCAGACTCTTGGTAATTCTGCGAAGAGGCAGATTTCTTGTCGATTGCTTCTGTGGGTTTGTGGGAGAGGATAGAATTAGTAACTCTATGGTGCGTGCCATCAGTGAAGTCCTGTGATGTGCACTTGGTTGGAGAGATGCTAGAGTGTTTATGAACCAGCAAACTTCGAGATAATTGTTGTGGAATGGGATATTTTTCCTCTCCTTGTGGTGTCATGCTTCTGGAGCTTTTACGGGTATTTTCCTACATAAGACCCTTGTTTTCTGATGTTTCCCTCCTAAAAAGGAGGTTTTGAACCCCCCCCCCCCCATGCTTAAGTAACAAGCATTTTTAAAGACTTAGCTCAAAAGTGGTTTACCAGAATGGGTGGACCATGTCCCATATTTCCTGATTTAGTGGCAGAGTCCTGACTTTTTCCAGAAGAAATGGCGCATGGATTTGTATGCTTATCTGTTTACTCCTTCTCTAAGTCCATGTGTCTAAGCCTTTTCATGTCGGTTTTGTATTCTTTTTTAGAATTCAGCTTTCTTTTTTCATGCATGGAGCTTGTTTTGTAGGATTTGAGGTTGCACACACTGCCTTGTTCATGGCGCTTTAAATATACCTCCATTTACTTGCATACACTCTGGCATTTATAATGGATGAGAGTGAAGCACCAAAAGAAAAAAGAAAAATGGATGAGAATGTGAAGTTCCTTTCTGTGTTTTGGGTCCTGAGGAGATCTTGGGGGCGTGTAATACTTGGAAGATACCCACACTGACAAGGAGGCACTGAGGCTCAAACACATGATCAACTCTCAAAGAGGATGTGCTCACCAATGGGCTAAGACCCTTGGTCTGTACCTTTGAAAATATACACATTTTAGTCACCCACATGGATGAGAGTACACAGTTTGTAATACCTGTGTAAATGTCATAATGCATGAAAGTACAAAGCTTGTAATACTGGTAAGAATGGTTGGTATAAAAAGTGCTTTCTGCTGATTCTTTAGGATGGTATAATATCTCATTATCTGTGGTCCTCTAAGGTAATCTTGTCTACCTATATGAAAGACACATAATAAAGCTTCAGGTTTTGCATTGAAAGTAGGAAACTCATTAGTAATCCTAAAAATGACTGACTCGACCATCCTCTTTATTTATTTAGCTATTCATTTTGCTATTCTGCATTGTACAATTGAGTAGACTATCTTGTCGTGGACTGCAAATAACTGATATTTAGCAAAAAATGTCTGCTAGCGTGCTGTGTACATTGCTTCTGATGGAGGTCGAGTTTGTCGTCCGCTGGTTATTGCAGACAAAGGTGTATCAAGGATTAAAGAACATCATATGAGAGAGTTAATGGTGAGTTCATTTATTCTATTAGAACCAAAGGAAAGGATGGTACTCTAAACCTGATTTAATTTCCATTTTCTTCAAGGATGGAGCCCGCACTTTTGATGACTTCTTACATGAGGGATTGATTGAGTATCTTGATGTCAATGAAGAGAACAATGCTTTGGTTGGTCTTGAAATCACTATTGAGAAACTGTACTATATTGTCATTATCTTTCTCTTTTTTTATTTACAAGGACCTTTTCAATATTATTATCTGTTTTACAGATTGCTTTGTATGAATGGGAGGCCACTCCTGAGACAACCCATATTGAGATAGAGCCTTTCACGATATTAGGTGTTGTTGCTGGGTTAATTCCTTATCCTCATCATAATCAGTCACCAAGAAATACATATCAGGTTTGTTGTCATTTTCTCAATATTAAAGGTGATACATTTGCATTTCAATTTCTAAAAATCACTCCTTACATCTTACTTGTATCATGTGGCAGTGCGCTATGGGGAAGCAAGCTATGGGAAACATTGCATACAACCAGGCAAGTTCTTTTATGTCATTGATTTGGTCGAATTATTACATTTTATGCAGTCTGCAACTGTTCTTGCATGTGCCTTAGCATGTTGCTGGTGGTGTGGTACTGCTACCAACATGGTCAATAAAGACAAGATCCTTTTAATTTTTCCAACTATCTCTACCTTTGAGCACTATATGGATAAACATCCATATGTATTGGAACACATTGGAGTGATGTTCCCATGAGTACTACAACTGATTGAAAAATTTACAGAATTTCATTATGGAAAAAATAGATGAATGAATTATCAAATAATAGATGTTTCATTGCAAAGATGAAGGCATTTTTTATTTATGAAAATGTGCTAATTAGTATCGTTGTTATCACTGTTGAACTGCCTAACTACATTTTCAACTTTGAAGCATGCAAATTCGGTGTTTCTGTTTCCATAAATTAGTCCCAGAAAAATTGCTTCATACAGTTTCCATGAATAAATTTCAACCCCGCAAAAAAATAAAAAAGAAAAGAAAAATATGGGTATTCTTTTTAAGTTGTTCGCATAATGTGGCTGAATTATTGTTTAACCAGCTCAATAGGCTAGTGATATCTCTTTTCCCATTTGAAGTAAGAGACCATGATCAACTCGTGGAAGCAGAGGATATTGGATAGTTTGTGGATGACATTAATTCTCTTTCCCAAATCAAAATGATGGGCTGAGTTACCTTTTTCCATTCTCAAAGAATCCCAAAGTGTTTTCCACGAGCTTTTTTCTTAATAAATCTCCAAAAGTTGGTGCTTCTGTTCTTGTTCTGTTGTTTATGTGACTTCTATTTCCATTGAACGTATTGTTATTGATTTGTTTCATCCAAGTTTAAACAATGAGCAAATGTCTAAGAATGCTTGTTGGTTCCTTGCATCCTTTTTGTTATTTTCACTTTTTGATGAATGGCTGTGGTGATATTTATGTAGGTTTCTATAATAAGAAATGTTCTGTTCTTGACTAGTGATCTTCCTGTCATAGCAGTTAGGCCGTATGGACTCGTTACTTTACCTATTGGTGTATCCTCAACGGCCTTTATTGACAACAAGAACAATTGAACTGGTAATTATCTTCCTATTATAAATGCTTTGGCGAGGATCATTGGCTGTGAACTAATCAGTTTGCTTCCAGGTTGGATATGATAAGCTTGGGGCTGGTCAGAATGCAACAGTTGCAGTTATGAGTTATAGTGGCTATGACATAGAGGATGCAATAGTCATGAACAAGGCCTCTCTAGATCGTGGTTTTGGTCGATGTATTGTTTTGAAGAAGTACATAATTTTGACATCCTTAATTTTTCCATATTTTATTATGATGGCATCCTTTCTCAATGTAATTCCCTGTGTGATTTCGCTTGCCTTGATAGAGTGTTAGTGGTTGCTTAATTTGGTCTTTGCTCTATGACAGATACACTTGCACCAATCAAAAGTATGAGAATGGCGCATCAGACAGAATCTTAAGGCCACGAAAAAATGAAGAAAGAGAGAGGGTATGAAACTACCTCCCCAACCCATTCCTTTTTCATTTTAGTGTTTCCATCTCTATTATTCTTCTAGTTTAGTTTGCTGAACATTTGTTGGTTTCTGAATTTCATTTTCCTTCTCTTGGATGAACAAGAAATATTAATAGAAAAGATAATTGTGTCTAGAATCAGGTTCTTTCAGTGTTGATAGTTTTAGAGGCAGATGGTTCTTGTGCGTCCTTAGGGTTTACTGATGTAGGAAGAAAAAGAAAAATTAGCAAACTCACCAAGTCTGGTTATCTGGATTGTACTGCCAGAAAAGAAAACAAAGTTCTTTTTAAAACTCACAAAATATCAAATTGTCCATTTCTTTTTACAGCAGTAGCAGCCCTTAAATACTAAACAAAACCCTAAATTAAAAGAAATAGCTGATGCAGGATCTTTGAATTATGATACCTAAATACTATAGTTTTTAGGTCATAGTAGATTTGGTGGGTTAGGGAATTGGGGAATAGATTATAGGTGAGGGTTGGGATACCTTTAAGGGTAAGGTGATCAAACTAGATTAAAGGATGAAGGATATAAACGTTATACTTTGAATTAAACTGAATAAAAAAACTACTAGTCACACTAGTAGTGTTTCTATGTATCACACCTAGAAACTAGAAACCTAAGCTCCATGCACATGGTTCTTCGCAATGGATCCTATGATAGACTGGATCATACAATCTCAAACCATATAGTGAAATTCTCATCCATTCATTCATCTCAATGGGGGCTTACAAACAACATGCACACAGAGCAAGGAGGTCAAGCCAAATGGGTATGTTTGCCTTAGCATTATAATTTCCCCCATCTTCAAAAATCATATAAAGGTATATGTTTTAATTGTTTCAGCTTCTGCATCACCAGCCCTTAAAAATAACTAAATCTTCATTGTCCAAATGTCCCTAATAAATAATGCATAAATAAACAAGTAAAGGAAAAAACCCTAATCGTTTATATAAGTGCACACTCCACTAACATGAACTACTACTTAGAATTTGTCCTGCATCATTTACCTTTGCATTACTTAGAGATCCCTTTTGGAGTATTTTTTTTTGCTTAGAATTTTTTAGAGAAGCTTGGTGGGTGAAAGGTTTTTTTTTCCCTTTATTGCTTCTCCAGTATTCCTTTAGGGTATATGTATTTTTTTGTTTTTCTATTAGTGCTGCTGAATGTGATAAAAGATATTGAGGGAACAGGGGTTGGGTTGTTTAGTAAACGAGGAGGCTTGTAAGCCTAGTTAGAGGAAGGCTGGGGATTTTTGACATGTTTGAAAACATTAACCGAGTCATGGCAGTTTCCTTTAGAGCATTGTTCTATTTGGTATAAACTGATTTGGAGCAAGTATGATTTTTGACAAAAATGGCTGGGATGTTATGGTTGCAATATCATTTGTGCAATCCTAAGAAGTTCATTTCATATATTGTTGTTGTTGTTAATTTTTCTTATCTGGTTAAAAGAAAGATGGTAGTGATTCCCAATTTCATTTTATAGCACTTCTGGGGAGGAGATATTCCATTGCTTGAAGCTTTTTCCCTCTTGTTGTCTTTAGAATTTAATTAGATTGCAGGAGAGAAAAAACTAGAGTTCATATACTCAATTATTTATCTCTTCAAGTGTTGATGAAAGCATATATGGACTCTAGAGGGACCCAACACTTGCAAGTCTTTCTTTGGCACATTTTGTTTGTTCTCCTAAACCTTCTTTTCCTTGGTCTAGTCACATTTGGAACACCTAGACACTTTAGGGTTATTAAGTTAAGACTTTCATTTGTTTGTCAATCCATAATATACCAGTGACTTACTGCTAGGGAGAAGATTAATGAAAGCATTGTGTTTTAATTAGGGATCTTAAGCATTATAAAACTAGTGAGATGCAGGAAATCAGTTTTAATTATTTTTTCTAATATAGATCACAATGAACCCTATAACAGTGAGATAATTTGTCTTGTCTTGTGTTTTATGCTGTCCCTCATGGTGTTACTTGTGTAGGTGTTGGATGATGATGGACTTGCTGCTCCTGGGGAAATTATTAGGCATGGTGATATCTATATAAATAAGGAGTCCCCAATTGAAACAAGGGGGCCTTTAAAGTCTGCAGCAGCTTTAGCAGATGTGTCAGTAGTTTACTCCCTCAATTTTAATTTATTAGTTTTTTCTTTTTTGGCATCATTATTCCTCACCTGCATTTTAATTTCCAGAAAATATCGGCCTTGTGCCCAAATATTCAAAGGTACTGAAGGGGAGTCATGTGTAGTTGATAGAGTTGCTCTTTGCTCTGATAAAAACAACAATCTATGTATCAAATATAAAATCCGCCATACTCGTAGACCAGAGGTACGGAACTTTTTCTGCCTAAATGTGGGAACTATGTTTCTTCAACTGGAGTTTATGGTGAATTGATACAGCATCATTTTGTTTTCACTTATCCACCCAGGTTGGTGACAAATTTAGTAGCAGACATGGGCAAAAAGGTGTTTGTGGAACAATCATTCAACAAGAAGATTTCCCATTTTCTGAACGTGGTATTTGCCCTGATTTGATCATGAACCCGCATGGGTTTCCCAGGTATCCTCCTCTAATAGTTAGTGTGCTTTTCTTATCACTTTGTGCTAGCTAAAGAGAAGAAGAAAGTAACTTTTGGGCTCTGAATAGTGGCTACATACATGTATTCTGTATCCAGAGGATATCGAAATATGTAGGTCTGTGACCCCTGATAACTCTAAAATGCTATTGCATTCATGCATCAATAAGTCATCAAAATTGTGTTCCTCTCCTGCCCTTTTTCTTATATTACTGAAGATCTTAATGCGTTAGGCAATAGGCAACAATGTATCGAATTTGTGTTCCTCTCCGGCCCTTTTTGATATTTTGCATGATCATCTAACCATCTTATGGAGCAATAGTTGATGAGCAAAAGCAAAAGCAAAAGCAAAAATACCAATAAGTTTTGTCATAGTTTTGGATGACAAATGACTGCATATTTCTGAAATATTTATGTTTGTAATTTCAGAGTACTCTCCAATACAAGGATTTGTCAATTTATCCATCACTAGTCCACAATCATAGCTTAGAATTTTCAAGTACTTTAGGCATCAATAATGTGCCATGTTTTTTCCTTTGATTATTTTTCTAGTAATGTTACATATGCTAAATTGCGAGTTTCTTTGTTTCTTTATTGTCTATCTTTATACTTGTAGGCTGTAGCCTTGGTACATTATATACGCTGTTATTGATGATCTAATTAACAAGCAATAGCATTCTTCTTTTTCTTTTTGGTGCTTCATAGTTGATGCTTGAAAAGTGTCAACAGACGTTGTTTGCAAAGCATTTGAACTGTCTTTTTTTTGACGATGTTTGCAAAGCATTTTAACTGTCTTTTTTTTTCCAAGTATAATAAGAGCCTTGATTATTATACATGCATGTTATCCCCTTAAATCATGTGGACCATCACAGAAAAAATGAACTTAAAAGCACCCATTTATCTGAGTAATGAAAGTAGAAAATGTGAGGATGACGAACTCAACACATATGGAATTGGCTTTTGTAAACTGATTGAAGCAACACGTTATAGTTGTAATGAGAGTTCAAGATTCCATCCAGATAAAAAAGGTTTAAATTTTAAAAAGTTATTATTTTAGTAAATGATTGAAGGATGCATCGATAAGTTCATACTTAGGAGTGTAATTATGAATGTATAAAATAATTCAAATGTTAAAAAAGATTTATTGCCTAGCGTATACTAATAATACTAATAATAATAATAATAATAAAATTCTATTGATTCTTTTATTTGAAAAAATACCAATAACTTAAGTTTTAATAAGCAAGACACAAATAATAATAATATTATTATTATTATTATTATTATTATTATTATTATTATTATTATTATTATTATTAGTGTCTTGTTTATTAAAACTTAAGTTATTGGTATTTTTTTCAAATAAAAGAACCAATAGAATTTTATTTTATTTATATAGGAAGTTGGAAGCAATAGTGAAAGGAGTTTATCTCCAATGATTTGTTCGTGAAGGATACCAACACCATTACCTTGCCAAATTGAATTTGACCAGTATAAGCATTTCAAAAGATTTCCTCAAAGCAGAGTGGGAGGGAGTGGGGACAACTTCTTATTCATATTTATGCAGATTTTAGTAATGCTTTCCACCATGCCCTTTTCAATGATTTTGACCATGTGATGAGTAATTCTTCTATTTAAAATGGAAAGATTTTACCTTTATTTATTAAAGTTACAAGTATTATCAGTTTTTAGTGATGTTTTGAAGTCTGCACATTAGAGACAATTGACTATGTTCTCAATGATTGACACCAGTGACTGCATTGATCGTATGTATTACTTGCGCTAATTCTATGAAACCAAATCTGTGTTTGCAACAGCTCTTAACCATGCAGATGAGTAAAGAAAAAACCAATATATAATAGGCAGATTGCAATTGCAATAACACAACACAAGATGGAACTACTGTATGATATTATTCATGCAATATGTCACATGGGCACTTTACTAGCTTCTTCAATGTGGTGCTTCACCTCATCGCAATCGCTTGATTCTTTTTTATGATTTTTGACAACTATTTCATTTCACATGCACACAAGTTATAAGTTGTCGTGTGGTATCTTTTCAATTGATAGGAGTGCAAGATATGCGCAAGTTAAATAATGTAATTGTGTGCTTGTTTTTTATATAGTCGAATGACTGTTGGGAAGATGATAGAGCTTCTTGGGGGTAAAGCTGGAGTTTCATGCGGTAGATTTCATTATGGTAGTGCATTTGGAGAACCAAGTGGTCATGCAGACAGGGTTGAAGCTATAAGGCACTTTCTCTCTCTTATGTTCTTTGCTTTTGGTCTATGTTTCTCAAACTTCATTTTTCTTTAATCCTTGTTCTGCTTCATGACAGTGAAACACTTGTTAAGCATGGCTTTAGCTACAATGGAAAGGACTTCATTTATTCAGGTTTTTGTGCTTACCCTTAAGACATTACTTATGAAATTGAACTTACATGCACTTCTATAAATAATTCATTTTGATTTTCTTGAAGCATTCTGAATTTGATATTTTTATTTTGCAAAATGTAAATTATCCCAATAAATAAATACTGGCATTAATGAGACAATACCTCGTTCCAAAAGATAATTTGATATGCTAGTCATGATTGAGTGGAGAAGTGACTGTATATACACGTGCTATGATTTTCAGATATGGACATGGCTTTCTGCATGCCAAAATTTCAACATGTCCTAAAGACATAGTTCTTGTATTTTTGTTTAGTGAATTTTAAATATTATAGACTATTTTGAGGGTCATCAGACTGAACTGTGCACTTAAGCAGTGATCCATCTTGTTCCTTTGTCTTGGTTGTGTCAATGGAGAGTCTTGCACATAATTAAACCAATGTATTACTCTGCCATTGCTTTCAGTAGTGCCATAATGACTTGAGGAGAATACATCATTTCCCCTTTGATTCTCAAATGACTGAAAAACTGGAGATGTCAATCAATATTTCCTTTCTTTCTTTTTTCTTTTTTATTTTCTAAAGATCTGAAAACACTTTCTATGAAGGAACCAAGAACTTGGCACCACTCCATATTCTCATATATATAAACACTAATATATTAGTAATAGTACTTTAAAATATATAATATTATTATAAATAATAATTACTAATATATATCAACATATAATATTAGAAATTGTTTTAATTTATATAATATTTCTAGAAGATAACATTATAATACACAACATTTTATACTATACAATAATCATATCTAAAACAATATAAATTCTATCATAACATAGGTTACCATAGGAAAAAATTATTATCAATGCACACCAAAACATTGGAAGATGTTTTCCAACTCAACTAAACATTAAAAAAACATACATTTTTTGTAATTCATTTTCCAAAAGGATTTCGTTCATCACAAACAAGCATGGCCTTGATTTTTTAGTGACTTGTATTTTTTGAGGTTCCTCTAGGAGTGCCATTCTTGGGGAGTTGAATTAAAGGAAACCTTTCACGAAGCATGCTCCTGGTTTTGTTTCGCAAACCTTCCCACTCAAGTCATGTAGGTTAAGATATTTTATCAAAGATCCTTCAAGAAGAGTATAAAGTTTGGTATAGCATTTATCTAACAAACAAAACCAATTTGGTTTATCCTTCACTGCCCTCTCCATATACCAACTTAAGCTCTTGGTTTGGATTCTCCAACATGGTCATCCTGACACCTCAAAATTTCCCCAGGTATCACAGGTTGTCCTCTGCAGGCGTATATTTTCATGGGGCCAATTTACTACCAGAAGTTAAAACATATGGTGAGATCTTAAGCTTTCTTTCTGGTGTGACATTGTTCATCTGTACTTGGATAGCTGTTCATGGTTGTTATTATACTTATTTACTGGTTGGTACTTGGGTGCTTCAAATCTATAGCTTTCAAATTAACATAAAGGTGCCAGAAGAGACATGGAATGTTTATAATGATGGGTTTAAGGTTTGCTGTGTATTCAAGTTATTGATTTTACTCTGTTAAACAAATGTTCTTTCCTTTACGCATTTGGGGCTTGGGGTATTCTTTCAAGCAAAACATTTGAATTCAAGTTCTCATTACTGTTTCCGTACTTATAACACAGAATCTGCTGATAGTGTCTATAACATGGCATCTACTCTTTTTTTCCTTCACATATTACATGTAGCCCTGTCACATTTCATTTCTGCATCTCTTATTTATTCAATTAGCACAGTATTCTCGCTTCTTCTTATATTTTACATTGTATATCTTGTGGTGACTAGGTCTTAGATAAAATGCATGCTCGAGGTAGTGGACCACGCGTCATGCTAACCAGACAGCCTACTGATGGGAGAGCTCGAAATGGAGGTTTTCTTTTCCAATGCCAAGATACTTTTATCAATTTATGTTTCATGTTTAAGAAGATTTCGCCTTCAGATAAATGTTTGTTTCCCAGGTCTTCGAGTGGGAGAAATGGAAAAGGATTGTTTGGTTGCATATGGCACTAGCATGTTGCTTTATGAGCGCCTAATGGTTTCCAGTGATCAATTTGAAGCTCAGGTAACTTCTATTTGTTTTTGTACACTACATGCACATAATGAATTTTAGCATGGAGTACTTAATGAAACAAAGTGGATACAAGTATTTTCTGGCATCCATGTTGAGAAATTATCCATTTTATACGAGGGAAGAGGAGTTGCTGCTTTAGTTGTTCAAAAAACAATCACTTGGCACATCATTGCATGTTAAAGTTACCTGCTCAATTGCTCATCGATCCAACTGCATTTATTTGTTTTTTGAAACTCTCCAGTTGAATAACTGTCTCATTGGACACTTTCACTAGCTATAGGTATTTCCCTGGCTATTGCCTTCTGGACCTTAGCTTTCAAATTTGATTGAACAACATTTGACGATCATTTTCTGTACGAGTGATGCTAATTTTACTGAAAGTGTGTTCCCAGAATCAGTTCCCAAATGATCTGATTAATTAGATGTGTGGATCTCTCTGTGGGCTCTTCCTATGAACAAATGAGATTTTCTGGAAGTGGCTTCAGGAAAACGCTTTTGGTATAATTAGCCACCATTCTTCTTTATTAGACTATTAATTTATTTGATAGCAGAAATTTCTAGCTTAGACAGTGATTGATCCCAAATGTGATGAGTTACTAAGTTATGCTTATTATAGCCACTAAGTCTACTAGATATTTGTATCTTCTGTATAATAAAGAAGAAAGGTGGTCTATTATATTTCCATAACAGCTGATAGCATCTCCATGTAATGCAGGTTTGCAGAGCTTGTGGTTTATTAGGCTATTACAATCAGAAGCTGAAAGCTGCAATGTGTACCACGTGTAAAAATGGGGATAAAGTTTCTACTATGAAACTACCGTATGCTTGCAAGCTCTTGATTCAGGTAAGTGTGCTTTTGATCCATTTTTATACATTCAAAGCTTTCTGCTTGTGTTTTTGACGAACCTTTACCAATGAATGGTCCATTTTCAGGAACTTCAATCAATGAATATTGTTCCTCGCCTAAAACTGGCCGAAGCATGATCTGATGGCTAATCTTACAGTTACCTCGAATGTGAACTTAAAGAGACGGATCAAGCTCATGAATTTCGTGGTCCAACATTTGTTACTAAGCAGTTAGACAAGAGGTCTGTCAATGCAAAAAGTCTGATGACAAACATGTCCTCACACATCATCCTTGCTTCATCTGATGGTGGAGCTGTGGGAAGCTTTCTTCACAGGTCCCTGGATGACGCAAATGACCTACCTGTTCATCTGTAAGGGTTGCTCTCCTTCAAGCATTCTCAGGTACTCCGAATATCTGGCACCTAAATCAGTCAAATACTGGGTGGGTAAACTTCCTTTTCTAATACCCTACCCCACGGAAAGTCAAATCCCCACTGCCTCCTTTAAAGAGATGTCTGAACTATTAGACAAAGGGTGTGCCCGAACATTAGTGTGTGATAATACCATATATGAAATGGGTATTTGAAGGTTTAGCAGTCCATTAGTCTACTCATGAATCTTGGGATCTGCCTGGAATATGTAGAAGCCGAGGAATGGATCCTAGATTATAAACATTGTGAGTTGAATACACAAGACACTTGAAAGTGAATAAAACGTATTTTATAGGAACAAAAGTTAAATACAGTCTCTTATTAGGAATCAAGAATGGAATATGTTTGTTTAGTCCTCACGGCCATGTTCAAATGACCATTGCTTTGGAGAGGAGGATGAGGGCGCACCAGTGAGAGATGGTTTTGTTTCTTTTAAGAAAAAAAAAAAAAAAAAAAATTACATCCACCCATATTCATGAATCTACCTGACGGGGAAATGCCATATCTTAGGCTGACCAGTGACCTACGCAAACCCTAATTTTTCATGCATGCTGAATGAACAATTATTTCATCTTTACTGTACAACTGTTACCAAGAAGTTGCCAAGAAAGAAAGAACAAAAAAGAAGAAAGCTATTGGGGTAGCACGGCCTTCTTCTTCGTATTGATTAGGGGCAAAATAGTCTTTTTAACTCTCTAGACACGGTATAATAATTAAATTACAGGATCTGGGATTAAATAATTACAACATTAATATATAACATGCCATAAAGCATTCCTTAACATCACTTTTATCTTTATTGTTGGCTACAAAGCCTAGAAGAAAAACCTTTTCACATAATGGCTCGGGCAGAACCATTTTGTACTATGTTCCAAACGGATTTTTAAAAAAATTTAAAATATATTTTTTAAAAAAATTATGTTTATGTTTGTTGATATTAAAAATAATTTTTAAAAAATAAAAAAATATTTAATATATTTATAAATAAAAAATATCTTAAAAACAAGATCGATCTGATTTGTTTGGAAGTCAGCGTCACTTTATTTTTTAATTATTATTTTTTTATTTTTTTATTTAACGTGAGTGTCCGGACCAGCTTGTGCGTACCTCGACTAATCCCACGGGCTCTGAAGTTAACGACCATGTAAGCCTCCAGTGGTCATCATATTAGTAACTACAGGGCTCGAATCTAAGACTACATATGAAGCAAACCTCTTGGTTCCAAGTATTACCGACCACCACCTAAATAGTTAATTATTATTTATTTTAATAATCAAGAAAGAGCAACTGCTCCGTGTTTTAATTTCTAATTGAATACAAACATATAATTTCAATATGAAAAGGCTGGCATAAGATCGAGAAGTAGTCATAAATTAAGGGCCCAGAAAAAAAGAAAAAGAAAAAAAGAAATGCTTCTTGTTAAGAACAATATTCATCATGATCTTGCAAGATAAAAGACGAATTGCTTCCTTTTTCACTACAACCTCTATAAGAAATCTTCTTCATCATTGCATGAACAAGAGAGATCTTAGAGGTATGGAGGTAATTTGAAACAAGAAGCAGACAGGACACGATCTTATTTGTTTCATGAGAGATAACAAGCAATCACACCTTTCAAAGCCAGGAGGCAGACACCAACTTTTTTGTATGGAAGTCAAAATGACTTGGACTTTTGAGCCTTAGGCCTGCTTGCGGAATTCAATCACGTACGTATTGAATGCAGAGCACATCACTTCGAAACCCTTGAAGCCAGCTCCCCTGGCCAAGCCCTCAAATTCCTTTTCGGTCCTCTCTTTTCCTCCGGGGTTATGTGCCAGCATTATGGCATCAACGTGCATGACTCCCTTGGTGGCAAGACTTGTGTCAGGAGCCACAGGGAGAATGCATTCAACGAGGATCACTTTCCCGTTTTCCGGCAGCGCATCATAGCAGTTCTTCAAGATTCTTAAGCAGTGTTCATCGCTCCAATCATGACATATCCACTGTGAGAGCATATAAGCACCACCCCCATCAATAACACAAGTACTCAACGTGCATGGATTAGTTAAAATAATAAATTCAGTATTTCACTGAGATTGAAAGACTCTTGTCTAATTACCCAGCTCATTCTAGACATTTTATACACTAGAAACTTGTTAAATTCGACGAACGAAGAGCTTCATGACAGTGGATCATGAATGTTTTAAGGTCTGTTTGTTTGTGTGTACAGTCAACCACGCGGTTGTTAGCCCGTGATTAGATTAGATTAGATTAGATCCAACTAAAACGCCATGGCATGGAATGGAATGAGGAAGGTGACTTCATAGTGGTTTCAATAAATAAATAAAAAAGCTCACCTTCATGAAAACAGCATCTGCTTTGGGCACACTAACAAACATGTCACCACCAACATTCTCCACACCTGCACCCATTATACAGATCTCTATCAGAACTCATAAGCAATTACAGGCAAGTGGCGGATGCATGCATGCATTACTACACCCAGTACTGGCCATCCACCAAGATAATCTAAGTGTTGGCATTAGACATGAGACAATGTGAGTATATACCAGGGAAAGCTGGGGCATCCGCAATGACATGAGGCAAATCAAAGTTGATGCCCTTAATTGAGGGGTACTTGGAGACGATTGTGCTAAGCACAGCACCAGTCCCGCCACCAACATCCACCAAGGATGCGAGGCCTTCAAAGCCTTTGTAGGTCTCAAGAATCTTCTTCATGGCAATTTTAGAATGGTCAGACATTCCCTTGTTGAAAACCTTGTTGAATCTTGGATCCGTGCCATGATATTCAAATGCAGTCATTCCATAGGCCTTGTTAAATGGAATTCCTCCTTCAAGAATCGCGTCTTTCAAATGATACCTGTAGCACTAGCAGAACCATGTCACATTATCTTCTTAATTAAGAAGCACAATCTACCTAAACAATGATGAATCATTTAATTAATTCAATTATTTGATTATTCTATGGTAGGTGTGATATTAATAATTAAGATGATGGAGTAGCATTAATGATAGCCTAAACTTGTAATTAAATTTTAAATTAAATCAAATTCAATATAATTCTTTCGATCGGTAAAGGGGGGTAAAGATTAAGACCTCTTGAAGAATGCGGTGAAGATTGCATTTTAATTTTATTTTTTTTGAAAATGAATAAAAAATAATGTTTTTCAAGCAAAAAGTAAAAAATTTAAAAAGCGCCGCAATACCAAACGGCACCGAGAGATAGAATACTTACCAACTTTCCATGAGGACCTTGTCCTGGTTCATGAGACAGAGAGGGCTAACAGAGACACCATCTTCATTCTTGGTCAAGAACTTACAAACAGAAGCAAGACCATAGAGCCTCTCAACTTTCCCATCAGGAAGATCTCTTAGAGAGCAAATAAGAATGGAGTAACTAGCCAGAAGGCGCAAGATACGATCTAACATGACAGGTGCATCAGGGTTTTTGGTAGGGAGATGAGAAGCTATATCGGATGGGGACAAGAGAGCACCAGGGCCAGCTTTAGCCATGATTTCAAGAAGGTCAAGTTCAATGGCTGTTTTGAGGACCATAGGTAGCACTGAAGAACTGATCAGTTGCATGGCAAAATTCGCTTCTTCATCTAATATCTGAGCTGGAGACATCTGAGTTTCACCTGTTGAACCCATCGTGATCAAGATTGATCGATTCTTTTAAGGGAACAGAGGGTTGAAGAAGGTGTAAGAGAAGAGAAGAAATGCTTTGGGAGGGTATGGGAACGCTAGGACAGGGGTGTACGGTATATATATATTTATGGTGAAGTGGGGAAGTACTCAACCACCTTGTAGTTGGTGCCTACTCTCTTGTCATTGCCCTTAAGGCTTAAGCAACCACTGCCTAAAATGCACAGTGCCTCCTCCTCCTCCTCCTCCTCCTCCTTATTCCTATTCTTATTCTTATTATAGTAGTAGTCGTCGTCTTCGATCGTGGCATCATCTTGACCAAGTATAAGTATAAAAAAGGTTATGGTGATCATCAAAGTAATTAAATGTTTTAAAATAAGGTCGTCGCTCTTTGCATCTATCAAACGCCAGCCATGTTGTTATTTGTCAGATCAACATGGCAGTATGTTATAATTCCTAAGGATTCTCATTACAGTATTTTCTTAAGAACAAGGTTGCTATCAATCAATCGAAAACCTACCTACCACATACATTCAATAATTAAGATCATGCTAGCTAGCTAGCTCCACGCACGTACCGTTGAGGTAAACAAATTAACAAGCTGCTTCCATATTTTGTTAATCCAAAACCTAGAAGAATTCATATGACAAGTGGAGATTTCTGTCACTTATTCTACATTTATATCGTATAACATCCCAGCATGTAGCTCTATTCTAATCACTTATTTTACAAGATTAATGGAAGCACGCCAACCCCCTGCATATATGTCTAATATTCTAAGATCGAGAGAGATAATGGTTTAATTATTACCTTCTATCGAGGGTGTGTTGTCCCAAGGTACGAAGTTGACTTTGTAGAAGGACTTGAACAACTTCGCATCACATTTGGTAGGTTTTGCTTTAATTATGAGATGCAATAAATTATGGTCTTAGGTGCGCATTTTAAGCTCTAATAACAGGTTTTGTGATGAAGTAGTGATTAAAAGGTAATTAGCAAAGCTTATGTCACGCCAAGCTGCCTGCATGCTTCTGCGGATATCAGAGACCTTGGGTAGCATGATGGTCACCACAAACTTATTCACCCATAAGTACCCCTGCACGACAATCCACATAACTCAATTATGACTCCGTGCATGACCCTCCAAGATTCTTAAAAATTCACTTCTTGTCTAGAAAGTTACCCTTATTTTCATATTAATCCCTTGAGAGTTACTACCAGCCCTTTCCCCCCAATCCTTGAAGATTTTTCAAATATTCATTCCTAAAGTCCCATGACATTTCTAACTTAAGCCCTGTTTGTTTCTTTGGAAAGTAGTTTTTTTTTTAAAAGTGAATTCCGGAAAAATATTTTCCGATGTTTGGTAGTGTAACGGAAAATAAGTTGGAAAACATTTTCCAGTGTTTGGTTATGTCATGAAAATGAGCTGGAAAATAACTTATTAATATTTTATTTTTCTCAAGTTTATTAAAATAATGAGGAACAAATCTTACAAATTAAAAAGTTGAATGAGAATGAAATTGAAAAAAAATATAATTTCATAAATTATCTCAAATAAAATAAATAATAATCAAAATAATAGAGATCAAATCTAAAAAATTAAAAAAAATGAAAGATGAAGAAATTAAAATAATAATAATTAACCTTTCATAAATTATTTCAAATAAAATAAGTAACAATCAAAAGAATGAAGACCAAATTTGATAGATAAAAAATTTCAATAAAAAAATGATAAGAAAAAAGAAAATAGCAATTATAAAAATAAAAACCAAAGTTAATATAAAAATTAAATTTTAAGAGATGAAATTGAAAAATAAATATTCAAAACAAATTATATATAGCAATTAAAAGTTTGAGGATCAAATTTGATATAATTAGCAAATAATGACATTTCTAATTTTTTCACAATTTCCGGAAAGTATTTTCCGCCCAAATTTTCCAGGAAAACACTTTCCTGAAAACCAAGTCAAATTTTCCTTTGACTGAAAAGTGTTTTCCATTGACCAACTTTTCTAATGGCAAACTAACATAGGAAAGTTTGGAAAGTGATTTTCTGAAAATCACTTTCCGGAAAACAAACACAGCAAAAAAAAAAACACTTTTCTGGAAACCAAACCAAATTTTTCTTCGACTGTAAAGTATTTTCTGTTGACCGAAAAGTGTTTTCCGTTGACCAACTTTTTTAATGGCAAATAAACACAGAAAAATTTAGAAAATAGTTTTTCAAAAACTACTTTCTAGAAAACAAATAAGGTCTTAGCACCCACGAAAGTTTGGGTAGCCCTTCACCCTCGATCTGACCAATCTCTCATCGTTAAAAAGAGAGAGAAGAGTGGTGGCATATGTAGTCTCATGGAGTTATTCAGTACATCAAAAGTTGTATTCTTTCTTCTTCTTTTTTCTTACGTAAAAGTGAGATTTAAATAATTGTATAGTGCATGGGTTGCATGTTGAACAGATGAAGTTTATACATTGGAGGAAATAATTTCTGCGTATAGTGTCCCCTCGACATACGAGTGCATAGATTCATCCTATGTGTCTCGGCCATCAGAGCGCAGGGGCTCACCATCTATAGAATTAGGAAAGAACTCGGCTATTTTGCCCCCTAAAATGATGGGCTACAATAGTGCAATGTCACGAAAACATTTTCTGTCGAAAATAATGTTCCATGCGAGCCAGGATTTTGTTTTGTTTTGGACTTAACTTTGTAATAGATTAGGCCTTAAATCTCAACAACAAATACTTCCTCAGCCCAACAAAAACTTCTATGGCAATACGTGCCTTCTTTGAAAAGCAACGGTCTCTTTTCGTACAATACTCTAGTTTTTGAAATTTGAGTCTGCGTGCTCTGGATTAAAACTTGCTCGGTGTTGTACCAGTGTATTGTTTATTGTCCTGGAAGGCAAATAGACAATCATGGAGGTTAAAGAAGAAAATAAGACTATCAAATCAGCTGTAATTGAGATAACATCTTCACCGTCTCCAGATGGGACTCCCATCAGACCCATATTTTGTTTGAAGAAAACAAACACGGAAAACATTAGAAAGTTTGATGAGATTGAGGATTGCTTTATCCTTGATTTCGACCCTTCTGATATTGACACTTCTCTTCATCGTATCTCCACTCTCTCTGTCTCCTCCTTCACTGATGATGGTGGTGGTGTCGATGACCTCTCTGTTGTTGCTGAAAAAGGCCAGGTCTTTTTTTATTCTTTATTTTATTTTTGGCTAAGTAGGATATAGGGTTTTGCTTTTTTTGTTGTTGATAGGTTATAAAGTTTTGATTTTTATTGGATTTTTCTTTTTTTGCTGTATAGGTGGCTTGTAGAGATTATCCACACTCAAGGCATCTTTGTACTAAATACCCATTTGATAAAACCCCACATGAGAGCTATTGTGAACTGGTAAATTATTAATGAGGACTGTGTTTCGTGTTTGTTAGTTTTTAATTATGCTGATTTGATTTGATTGCAGTGTTATTGCTATGTTTGTGATTGTGCTGCTCCATGTAAGGACTGGAAGGATTCTAAATCAGCTCATTGCAATGCTTCAGAGAAAGTTGGTGATTGGAAGGAACAAAGGAGGTTGAAGAGAAAGGAAGAGATCAAACTTCCAAAGTCATAGGCTTTCTGGTTTTGCTAATGGTATCTGACACTTACATTGTAAAATCTGATCCTTTTGATGTCAATTAGTCAAATTCATGCTTAGAATTTGTCGTGTTGCTGCTAGGTGCTAGTTGGCAGTATGTTGAATGCCGTAATTTAAAGATGCAAATGTGATGCTATTGTCTGTAATTTTTTGCTAGAGGGTGGTAACGAAGTGGTCATAGGCCATATGCTATTCTAAATCCATTCTGTGATCGTCTTAATTTTCTCTAAATTGCCTTAACCCTTACTCGTGTTTAGAGAGAGTGCATCATAGTACTTAATTGGAACCTTTTCAGTTTCTCATATTGTTTTGAGCTCCTTTTGCAGATACTGAAGCTATTTTTTTTTATGGATTATTCATGTTTGTCTTCTTGCTCTTCTTGATTCTTGAATGCGCAGATTGCCAAATTTGTATGATATGGTAAACCTTCATTTTACTTTTTGAAGCCTTTGCTGAATCATGTTTCCGTGTGAACTAGTGGGAAATTAGGCTTTCTTTGTTTTATAGTGGGGTAGTTGTTCAGAATATCTTTTGTGGAACTTGGCCTTGAGGATGTTTGGATGGTGAGAGATTGAGTAATTCATGCCTTTCTTTGAAACCTTGGACCTCATGGCATCGCTGGTTAGGTTAGCAGTGTTGTTTAGTAAAATTGAATGATGAACAAGTGCTGAATGGCAAGACTGAAACAACTGAAATCTGTGTTTTGCATTGTTGAAATGGGATGGTTTATTATTGAGCGTCTGGTATCTGGGAACAGAAGACAGCCAACAAAATTTTACCAGTGAAATTCATTTATCATGTAAGCTGCATTTGACTGATTCGGTTGCCATTTATTCTCTGCTGTTCATTCATCGCATTAGTTAGGAAAACTGATATCGGTCTATAATACCTGTGTCAACGGGGTAATTGTTTTCCTTCAACACCATCCACTTCAATCTGTTGTTGCATCTGCATCTTTTCATGCATAGTTTGTTGCAGCTGCAACTTGACTTGAGATATAATCATCATCTTATCGCTTCTGTCAATTTGGTACACAAAGCCTGTCTGTTATATTTTTCTCTGCAACTTTTACCTTGGATACTTCACCTCTAGGACCATATGACATTTGTTTGCATATGGTTATTATTGTAGTTTATATTGTGATTGAATTAGACCCTTTTTTTCTGGAATGTGAGACACCACAGGAAGTATCCTATGCTAGCAGCAAACGTCTTACTCCTACCCTTCATGGTCTGGAAATGGCTGGTTCCAACTGATCATGGCAGTGCTGAACTAGTTAGCATGGAACCAAATTTATGAAGCTCTTGTAATGAAGTGACTCCACCGTGTTAGTCATACGATGTTCATTTTGCGCCCACCAACATTGTTTTGTGCTCTGCATATGAATCTCAGTATAGTCAACATTTTCTATTCATTTTAAAGATGGAAATGCATCTGAGTTCTTAAGCTATCCTGAAAACTTAAAAGTAAATGAATATTAAGAAGTTAAGACTTAAAATCTTTTAGAATTAAAACATAGTTGAGAATAAAAAGTTAACTATATGAAAGGTGGAGGTTCGAAAGGTGATGAAGTGGTAAGAAACTGCTAATCTTGTCAAACACAAACCCACTTGGCATTAATATGTGTCGGACTCATGTTGGTGATTTCAAGTCCTCAACCATGGCTTAATTTCTATTAAAACAATGCTTGGAACTTGGTTTATTTTTTAAATTTCAATTTTTTTATATAAAAAATATATATATTTTATATTTTTAGGTCGTTTTAATATGTTAATGTTAAAAATAATTTTTTAAAAATAAAAAAATATTATTTTAATATATTTTTAAATAAAAAATACTTTAAACTCTACCTCATAAAAACATCAAAAGCATCATCATAAAAAGCATCAAAAGCATCATTATCTAATTTCTCTAAGAAATATATATAAATTTTTATTTTCACAAAATTTCTCTTCTTGTTGTGACAAATTAATTTAAAAATGGGCCAAAAGAAAAGGTCCATTTCTCTTTAGCCCATAGGAAGAGACCTCTATATCCCTACCTTCCTTACTCTTCACTCTCTCTGTCTCTCTCTCTCTCTCGTTATCCCAAAACACAAGTAAACCAGCAGCAGCAGCCAAAACCATGTCACCCGGTCCCGTCGTTGAGGCTGAACCCGCCGCCGTCTCCAACACCGAGGAGGTCAAGTCAACTGTGGAAGAGACTCTGCAAAAGAAGCCTCCTCAGGTTTTCTTTTGCTTATGTCTTTAATCTTGATAGTTACTTGTCTATTATTTGGTAGTTTATTCTGTTTGTATATTCAAAAGCAGAACGAGGATGAGCCTGTTGTGGAGGACGTGAAAGAAGATGAGAAGGACGATGAGGATGAGGACGAGGATGATGAGGACGAGGACGATGATGATGACACCCCCGGTACCTCCTTTTCTCATTTCTCTTATTGGGTTCTTGTTTTATATTTCATTTGATACCTTTTTTTCCCGCAAGTAATTATTATTGATTTGTGAATCTGGGTTTTCTTTCTTGAATTTTTGTTTTCAGTCTTCAAGTTGCTTTAGTGAGTTTACTTTTTTTTTCTCTGCAAATGTTGTGTCTTTGATTCAATTCTTTGTTTGACGATTCATTGTTTGAGGAAAAAAAAAGAATTTTTCTGTTTATTTGGTTTGTGAGGTGACTGTAGCAAATAAATGGTTTAGTGTCTAATGCTTACATGCTTTTGGTTTATGAGAATTGGAAGTGTATTGAGTTTCTTTCAATTACTTATTTCGTATGTGAGAAAATCGACTTTTGAAATATGATGGAAGATATCTTTGTGGCCCAATACGTGAGAGTATTTGCTTGTCAAGTTATAATGCTTTTCCTGGGGTAACAATCCTTAAAGTTTCCATCTTTTCATGTTATTAGTGTCTTTTCTTAATTAAAGTGTTTTGTTTATCTAGTTGCATTACAGATCCATTTTGTCTGATTTTAAACGATAGCTTATGAGTTTGATCTCATATAGTCTTAACCTTTTTATCCTAAGGTTCATTTTAAATATCGGTTTGGTTTCGTGAATGTTGTTTTTGTTTTAAATAGATGGCATTGTTCTGTTAAAGTTAATGATAGGAGTGCTGTGAGATGCAGGTGCTAATGGGAGTTCAAAGCAGAGCAGAAGTGAAAAGAAGAGTCGCAAGGCAATGTTGAAGCTTGGCATGAAACCTGTTACTGGTGTTAGCAGGGTCACCATCAAGAGGACCAAAAATGTATTATCTTGCTTTATTGTTAATACTATTACTACTACTACTATTACTTTTGTTCTTGAACTTTGGCTGCCTATGTGATTTTGTGCGAGTAACCAATTTTTTTTTATTTGGCCTTTCAGATACTCTTTTTTATCTCAAAGCCAGATGTCTTCAAGAGCCCAAATTCTGAGACTTATGTCATATTCGGAGAGGCTAAGATAGAGGATTTGAGCTCTCAGCTGCAGACACAGGCTGCTCAGCAGTTTAGGATGCCAGACATGTCATCTATGTTACCAAAATCAGATGCTTCTACTGCAGCTGCTTCAGCACCACCAGAGGAAGAAGAGGAAGAAGTCGATGATACTGGGGTGGAGCCTAGGGACATTGATCTGGTTATGACACAGGCTGGGGTTTCTAGGACCAAGGCTGTCAAGGCTCTCCAGACAAACAATGGGGACATTGTCAGCGCTATCATGGAGCTTACTACTTAGGTTGGCTACCTGGTTACTCTCTTATTTTCAGTTTATGAGCTCTCAGAACATTTAATTAATGGTAGTCAGATTGTCTCGCCATCTCCCAGGAGAATTATCCATTGTGTCAAATTTGAGATTATTGCGGTCATTATGCAGGCTTTTTGTTTTGGTAGTAAGATCTCTTATTTGTTAGACGTGCAGATTGATATAATCAACAATAATAATTAGTTTAGAAAATCCTCTGTCAAAACCTTGCCCAATGTACAAGTGTCTTGGCACTTGTCCAAAACATCATTCTTCCAGACACTGTAACTCTTATCACCAAATGCTCATTCATTTCATTCCATCTGCATGACTCAAACAATCCACATGAGAATTTTCTTGTCTAAACCTTATTTTCCATTTTACTTCTTCCAATCGTGCCATATTCCACTATGCATATATGCTATAGAGTATCTAATTATTAACATTACACGAGCCACTGGAGCTAAGTAAATTATACCAAGATAAAAGCTTCTGCTCCGGAGGAACATCACAGCAAGGCCCTCCTGTCTGCACAAAGAATTTAAACATGTTGAAGTATGTCAGCAAAACTGATACCGTAGAGGCTAACAAGAGCAAGCCTACTTACTATAGCGATACTCTTCCTTGCTGCAAATGTGAGTATGTCAGCATACGAATATATATTGAGCTTTTTGTATCATGAGCTCAATGTACTCAACCATCCTACAAGAATTTATATAAAATCCGTGTAGAAGCTGAGAACGAATATCTTGACAAAGAAAGACAAGAGCCCAGCTGCATACTGTACAAAAAATTTGCTTCATGGAAATCATATTTCGTCACAAATTCTGACAAAAACGTGAAATTAAGCCATGTACATGGTGACCATGTCTAATTATAGATGAAAAAACATTTTACTGATCAGTATCTCAAATGTATCGTTCATTCATTCAAAGATATCATTGAGAAGGCAAGTGGAAGTCCGTTTCATGAAAATTGGGCTTATGTAGCGTGAATTGCATTATAGGAAGTTTATTTTATATTATTTAGGGTTTTATATAGTTTTTAAATAGGGATGCAAATAACAAAAAAAAATTTAATATCTAATAACTTCATCACATTTTATTTTGGAAACCTCTTACAGTATACTGATCATTTGTTGACTCAATTATTACAGAATACTAGTAAATAATGAAGATGTAAAGGCTTCATGTGACGAAGTATATAGCATTTGCTATAATTGCCTATTGACTTGAAGTCTTCAAGCTTCAAGAGTAGTCCAACAATTCACCTCCTAACTTTAGCTGTTGATCACCCTACAGTTTGCCCTAATCTCTCCTGTGTTACCAGTCAAAACTTCAATTTGGCCCATTTTTACCATTGCTGCAGCAAACTTTCTCTTCCAGCCTAAGGGACTCCTCGAATTCGAATTCACTTGACTTGCTGTTGCTGTGTTTGACAAGAGAGTTTGATCTGATGTGAACAAGCCTCGGTTTGCTAGGATATCTCTGTAGTAACTTACATCACTAATGGTTGGAGTAATAGTGTCCATTGGCACCACCAAGTTAGTATCTGTACTAGCTTGTGGGCACTTCTGCTTCAAACTGGCTGCATATGTGGCATCCAAGCTTGGGTCTTGACTATTTGTTCCATTGAAGTTGTATAATCTATTAATGAAGGAACTGCAATGTGAACGACCGATGGTATGTCCTCCTGTTAACATGCAGTAATTAGTAAGTTGTTAATGATCTTGTCTTAGAAGAGCTAGTGAGATTGATTCGAGGTTAATTAATTATACTACCGGATAGTGTGACCATTTCTTCTTGTGATAAACCCTTCTTTGCAAAGTTTTGAGTGAGTTGATCAACATTTAAGGTGGGAGGAGGTAAGTCTGAAGTCTCTGCGGCTAGCGAAACAATGCCATCTCTTCTTCCAGCCGGAACATCATAGCTAATCCCTCCAGTCTGCACGAATAATGAAAGGGTTCAAGGTTGAAGCATGTCACTTATCACTTCAGTTTCCTAAACAATCCACAAATGCTAAGCCAAATTAATTAACGTTTCTACTTACTAAATCAAAGCTATCCCTTGCTGCAAATGCCAGAATATCAGCACATGAAACGACTCCTCGACATTCGGCTTCTAGTTTAGCCTTTGCATCGTCGACGACTTCATAACCACGCAGACTGTTGTTGTTGGCACGAGATTCCTTTTCTGCTGTGTTTGATGGGGTGGAGTCGAGAAGCACAGATCCTTCACAACCCTACATTAGTAAAAAAGAACGAAACACATCTAACCAGGTTAATAACCTTCGAACAAGCAAAAAATTAAGTTTACATGCTTACACCGATTAAGGCAACCTAGCTGGGGTTGCAAAAACCATGTTAATAATTACTTTAAGCTTTTTGGATCATGTTATGATTTTAAATGTGTCTGTCATGTGTTTTTTTGGCTAGAAAATAAGTTTGCTCGAGTGTGTGCTAGCTAGCTTGTGCTTCTTACCCTAACAAAACAGTCATGAAAGTGCATTCTCACAAGGCCAGCAGCTACACCTCTATCCTTGTTGATACCATCTCTAACAGCATTTCTAACAATCAACTCAGCCCTCCTGCATGAATTTCTATAAAACCCTACTTGAAGCTGAGATTGGACACTTTGACAAAATAAAACAGCCACCCAACAAATTACAGATAGCTGAGTTAGCTTCTTGGAACTCATCATCATTATCCCCACAACTTTACACTAGCTATATCCTCGAACCTGAATTGTTTACTTGAAAGCTATACCTATTTATAGTTGAAGAAAGGAAACGCTGTTCCACTTTCAAACAGTACTTGAATGTGGAATAATGTTTGGTGCAAGTTGAGAAGCCACTACTGGACTGCAATTAATATATATGCTTATTCTTGAATGGCCAGCGTCGAGTAAGTAATGTCTGTTGTCCAGAAATAGAAGAAAGGACAAGTTGAATCGTTTTCATGGCATTTGGAATCATATATGATTGGATTTCAATTCAGCATCATGCAAAAGAATTATCAGGCAATCAGACAAAGAAACCTAATGATTTTGACTAATTGAGTGGGATAAATTCAGCTACAGTACTGAGGGAGGAAAATTCAGCAAGAGTCTATGTATGAGCATGTCTTAATTTGTCCTATTAAACCCACTTGTGCGAGGTGATTCCCCCCTCATTTGTCTATGTATGAGCATTCTATAAATAATAATAATAATAAGATGTAAGCTTTGGATGCCAACTTAGTCAAAATTAGATAACGATTTGATTACTATACTATCTCGAGATAGAAAAAACATGCTTCTCAGTACTCTCCATAACTCTTTCTGGAGATGGATGAGGCAGGAAAAGTAATAAAACGTGAACCTACCTAATGCCACTTGCGATCATTGTTTGCATGGAATTAGCCGACACTCCAAACCAAATTTGAGACTTGGTGTTGGAGATTAATAAACTCACCTAATTCAAGGAGATTAATTAATTTGTATAATATCATATCGATCTGGCTTTCTTCTTCAAGGATATTAAACTATTCCAAAACCACCGGCAGTTCATATATATATATATACCCGTTTTTTGTTTTCGAAACCAAAAGTACAAGAACGATGTTCTCATTGTGATGAAATTACTATCCTACATCAACTACAAAACATCAACCAGAAAACAAGGATTTTAGTCGTTTTTATAGTATGAAAATCTCATCTCTTTCTAAGAGGTGATTTTTCAAGGATAAAATCTAGTCTATAATGGTGTTGCCATCTCTGAGAGACAAGAATTTTAGCTGTTTATATATCATGAGGGTCTCCTCTCTTTCTAAAAAGCGTATTTTCAAGAACAAAAACTCATGTCAGCTGAGACAACCATTCTTGAAAGGTTTATCGGTGTGCGGAGTAGAAATAGACACACAATATTGTCTCCATAATTTTTGTTTTGAAACAATAACCAAATGTTTTTGAAATTTCCTTCCTTAATTATTAATTCTAAAAGCAAAAAGTTGTATAAAAGGACGTTAAATACCAAACTTTCAAACAAGCACGCTGCCCACAAAGATTCCACATCTTGAATTTTCCTGCAATAATTAGGGCTACCGACATAAAAAAGTAAAACAAAAGGGCCCTGAATGAGTCCCACGGCTGTCAAAACTATATATGAGTGACGTGATGAAAGATATATATCAGCATTATTAAAGACATATAATCCTGTTTAAGATTCTTGTCCTGTGATTAATTAATATATGAAACTCGTTGCTTTATTAGATTGTACGTACTGCCCCATCAATGATGTGAAATTATTAATTATATATATATATATATATCTGTGTGTGTGTGTGTGTGTGTGTTATAGCAACAAAAGAAGTGTTTCCATCCAAATTTGTTTTGTAATTAAGGGGTAATTAATCTTGTGTTTTTAATCAAGGTAAAACAGCTTCCTATTTCGTGGATTAATTACTGCTTCTAGAATATTAGATTAGTGTGTGTTTGTTACTGTAATGTAATTTCAGAGTTTTTTTTAAAAAAATATTAAAATATTTTTTTTATTTTTTTTATTTTAATATAGAACATTAAAATTATTAAAAATCATTAAAATAACATCAAATCAATATATTTTTTAGATAGACATGCAACGGAGTAGTTTCTAAACCAAAAATAGCTTTAATTTGTAAGCAATAATTACCTTAGGTTTGGAAGGATAAGTCTACAATGAATTAGGAAATCTTTTTATAGTTAATTAGAAAATAAATCATGCATTATACATGCACGCGCCGATCAATATCCAAGTCAAAGAACATATATCACTACGTACAAGCAAGCTTAATCCTTTTTTTAATTAATTAATGGGATCGGAATCTTATTAATTCTTTGAGAATATTAATTAACCATCCATTAGTTTTATTATTTTTAGAATAGAAAATTTGATAAAAATAATATAAGAATCAAAACTATATGAATTTTATTTTTTTCGATTGTAAAGGAAAAATTGCTCGAACGTACGTACGTAGATACCTTCAAGTAGGAGATGAGTGTCATTAATTTGAGCTTTTGAGAATCATAACATTAAGCACTGGAAACATATATTATTTTATTTATTTATTATTTTTTTAAAAAAAAGTATCCCATTGACTTTAAGCTTGAAAGCAGATCAATAATTCAGCTCCCAACTCTTGCTAGCTAACTGTTGATGACCCTACAATCAGCCCGAATCTCTCCCGCATTCCCGGTCAAGACATCAAGTTTGCCCATCTTCTGCATGGCAGCTGCAAACTTGCTCCTCCAAAGCATGGAATTTCTTGCATTAATATTCACTTGAGTTGCAGTTGCTGCATTTGTCAAGAGAGTTTGGTCTGATGTGAACAAGCCTCGGTTTGCTAAGATATCGAGATAGTAGCCTGCATCAGAAGTGGCTGGACTACCAGGGTTCATTGGCACCACCAGGCTAGGATCTGTACTGCCTTGCGGACACATCTGCTTCAAACTTGTTGCATACGTAGCATCTAAGGTTGGGTCCTTGCTCGTTGTTCCATTGAAGTTGTATAATCTGTTGCTGAAGGAAGTGCAATGTGATCGACCAATGGTGTGTCCTCCTGGATGTATATCATCACAGAGTTTATTATGATCATTCAGTAGTGTCGAGATTTTGGTAAGAATTAATCTTGTTTTGACAGGATATAGTAAATATAGGTAAAGTACCAGAGAGGGTAACCATTTCTTCTTGTGAGAAACCCTTGTTTGCAAAATTTTGAGTGAGTTGGTCGACATTGAATGTGGGGGGAGGTAAGTTTGTTAAGACCTCTGAAGCTAGTGAAACTGTGCCATCTCTTCTTCCCGCAGGAACATCATAGCCAAAACCTCCAGTCTGCACAAAGAATTAAGGGTTATATATATACATGCATGCTGAAGCATGCGCGTTTAACACTTCATAAACAATTCTTCTTACTATCTCAATGCTGTCTCTTGCTGCAAATGCGAGAATATCAGCACATGAGACAATTCCCTTGCATTCGGTCTCTAGTCTAGCCTTTGCATTGTCAATGACTTCAAAGCCTCGCAGACTAGGGTTGTTGGCAGGAGAGTCTTTTTCTGCTTTGTTTGAGGGAGTGGAGTCAAGGAGCACAGATGCATCACAGCCCTAAATGACCAAAAGGGTAACCAAGTTAGTGTCTAATCAAGCACTGTCATGAATTAGATCTAAATCCCATGCGCTATAGTGACATGAACTTGTTAATTTTTTTCCTTTACTTCCAAGGTTCCTCTTTTTGCTTCTTTGAAGTAAAGAAGAAGAGATTATGTTTACTTGTTCACATCTCTATCTCTCTCTCTCTCTCTCTCTCTCTACACACACACACACACACACACACTTACCCTAACGAAACAATCATGAAAGTGCATTCTAACAAGACCAGCAGCCACTCCTCTATCCTTATTGAAACCATCTCTAACTGCACTTTTGACAATGAACTCAGCCATCTTGCATGAACTTCTATAAAACCCTACTTCAAGCTGAGAATGAACACTTTGAGTACAGAACAGGAAAACAACAACCCAGCAAACTAGACATGGCCGACTTAGCTTCTTGGAACTCATGATGTGATGTTTATATCGCCCTAGCTAGCTCGAACTATATCTATCTATGATCTATGCATAGAACTACGTCTATATATAGTTGAAGAAATTAGGCATCGTAACATTTTATATTGATGCATGACGAATTATTCCATCCAATAAAATGTCCTATGCAATTTTCGGTGCCAGATGAGAAGGCACTAGCTAGGCTGGAATTTCCTGTTACATGATCAGCAATAGATTATGATACTCTTCCAAAAGTACAAGAAAAGACGAGTGGAGTCAGTTTAATGACATATGGAATCGGATATGATTCCCATTATAATATAATCCACATGCAATAATTGCTCTGTCATTATAATCGTAAAGAAATCAATCTGGTTTGACTTGAGAGCAAGAAGAGCGAATTCAGCAAGAGTGGTTAAAGATTAGATAAAATATCATATCATAATCATACAGTTAAGATTGTGCATGTGTGAGTAACTTGGAGGAGATAAGAACTTCCTCTATAATCTACTTTATGATTTCTTTGCGTGCAAGAAGGGGCCATGAGTCCTGACCAGTTCTAAATCGGTACAAAAACAATGATATTTGACAGAATTTGGATGCAATTGGCATTCTGTAAACAGTGAAGAATTTTGAGAGAAGTCTTTCTCTTTTCTTAATCTTACCAGCAGTATGTTTGTACAATAAATAAGGAAGAGAAGCTAACCTACTGACCCTCAAAACAAGAAATAAATACTAGATAGGAAAGTATCATGCACTAAACTAGAAAGCAATAATCTAGAGAATCTGGATAGTTAATACCAGATTCTCTTTCCTAAACCATATATACTAATACTTCTCTAAGATTCTAACTGATTTTGAGACTGATTTCCACACTCCCCCTCAAGCTGGGTTGTATATGTTATACATGCCCAGCTTGTGACTCAATTCCTCAAAATTAGTTCTTGGTAGAGCTTTGGTGAGGATGTCTGCAATCTGAGATTTTGTTGGAGTGTAGATGAGGTTAACAATGTTCTTCTCAATCTTTTCTGTGATGAAGTGTCGATCTATTTCAATGTGCTTTGTCCTGTCATGATGAACTGGATTCTTTGCTATGCTTATGGCTGCTTGATTATCACAATGCATCTGGATAGGTGTCAATGATTCCATGCCAAGTTCCTTAAGTAATCTTTGTATCCACATCCCTTCACAGATACCAAGAGCTAGAGCTCTCAGCTCAGATTCTGCACTGCTTCTAGATACCACATGTTGTTTCTTGCTTCTCCAAGTTACTAGATTTCCCCAAACATAGGAGCAATATCCAGAAGTAGATCTCCTATCTATAATGTTTCTACCTTGAGTCGCATCGTGTAGATTTCAATATTTCTGTTGTCACATTTCTTGTATAGAAGGCCTCTACCGGGAGTCATTTTTAGGTACCTCAAGATTCTATTAACTGCTGCCATATGATCTTCTGTCGGGTTGTTCATGAATTGGCTTACAAAACTGACAGCAAAGCCAATATCAGGTCTGGTATGTGAGAGATAGATGAG
The DNA here is from genome assembly GCA_019202695.1 of Populus x sibirica. NCBI lineage: Eukaryota > Viridiplantae > Streptophyta > Magnoliopsida > Malpighiales > Salicaceae > Populus > Populus x sibirica. Next base: position 212,578 of record JAGMVL010001591.1, read on the forward strand.
TCGACCCACAAGTCTTTGATATCTCCCCCTATCCACTGGTATACTATCATTTTCTGCTCCTATCTTCTTTGTTGAATCCATTGGAGTGTCTGCAGGTTTGCATCCAAGCATTCCTGTTTCTTTTAGTAGATCCAAGACATATTTTCGTTGAGAAACATATATGCCTTTCCTTGACCGTGCCACTTCCATGCCAAGGAAGTATTTGAGATACCCAAGGTCTTTGATCTCAAATTCCTTGGCTAAAAGTTTCTTCAGCCTCACCAATTCTTCCTCATAATCCCCAGTTAAGATGATGTCATCCACATATACTATTAGGATTGCTATTTCCTTTTCTGGAGAGGTTTTTACAAACAGTGTGTGGTCTGTTTGGCATTGGGAATATCCATACTGTGCTACTGTCTTTGTAAATCTGTCAAACCATGCCCGAGGGGATTGCTTGAGTCCATATAGTGATTTTTTCAGTCTGCATACTCTGTTGACGTTGGAGGATGTTTCTAGTCCTGGAGGAATCTCCATGTATACTTCTTCTACCAAGTCTCCATTAAGGAAAGCATTTTTGATGTCTAGTTGATGTAATGGCCGGTCTTGGTTAGGCTGCTAGGGACAGAAGCACTCTGATTGTATTAAGTTTGGCCACTTGGAGCAAATGTTTCTTGATAATCTATTCCATAGGACCGAGTAAACCCTTTTGCAACCAGACGAGCTTTTAACCTTTCAATACTTCCATCAGCCTTATGTTTGATAGTAAATACCCATTTACACCCAACTGGTTTCTTTCCAGGTGGAAGTTCAGAAATTTCCCAAGTTCTATTCTTGTTTAAGGCACTGATTTCATCACTCACTGCCTTTCTCCACCCTGAATCTTTGAGAGCTTCTTCAATAGACTTAGGAATCTGTACACTTGTCAATGGGCGACACAAATGCATGATAGGTTGGTGATAACCCTTCATATGAAACAAATTTGCTGATGGGATGACTTGTGCATGATCTAACACCCTTTCTCAAAGCAATTGGAATATTTGAATCATCAATAACAGAGGCAGTATTCTCACAATCGAAGTTTCCATACCTGAGTATATTGGGGCAGAATCTGGACTTGGTTCTGAATCTTGGTCATGTGCAAGAGGTATTGTGTGCTCTATCTCCTTTCCAAGTTTTTTCCTTCTAGAATAGGTAAGAAGCTCATGATTTGTGATCTGTTTTGGTGTAGGATGAATCCGGTCAGGAGATTGGATTGAGGCTGGTGGTGCTGGGATTGATTGGGTTATGGCTGGAGGTGTAGTGTAAGGACTCAAATGACTTTGGACAAGACTCTTTTGGTTGTCTCCTGAGTTAATTACATGATCAGATTGTATATCCCAATTCTGATATTCTCTCATGGTTGCCCCCTGAAGATCAGACTTGGGATAGTATGCTTGATGTTCAAAAAATGTGACATCCATAGAAGTATAGAACTTTTTGAGAACAGGAGAATAACATTTATAACCCTTTTGGTGTGGAGAGTATCCTATAAAAATGCACTTGAGAGAGGTAGGGTCTAATTTTCCTCTATGGTGTATATGAACAAACACCGAGCAGCCAAATACTTTAGGGTCTAAGGAAGAGAGTAGTTTGGTGTGTGGAAAGGCTTGTAGAAGGACTTGGTTGGGAGTTCTGAAGTTTAGAACTCTGGAAGGCATTCTGTTAATGAGATAGGTTCTTTGTGAGTACAGCTTCTCCCCAGAATTGTTTTGGCACATGAGTAGAGAGCATAAGGGATCTAGCAACTTCCAACAGATGTCTATTCTTCCTTTCAGCCACTCCATTTCTGCTGTGGAGTGTTAACACAAGAGCTTATATGGATAATGCCTTGACTTAGACAATAAGTATTAAGGCTAGAATTGAAATATTCTTTGGCATTATCAGTTTTTAGGATTTGGATTTTAGTCTGGAATTGGGTTTGTATCATGGCATGAAAGTTTTTGAAAATTTGGCTGACTTGATTTTTCTTTCATAAGGAATAACCAAGTCAATCTAGTGTGATCATCAACAAAGGAGACAAACCATCGAGTTCCAGTTATATTGTGCACTTGTGAGGGGCCCCATACATCACTATGAATCATTGCAAATGGATGTGATGGTTTATATGAAATAGTAGGATAGCTACTGCGAACATGTTTAGAGAGTTGACATATTTCACATTTGAAGGATTGTGAGCTTTTATTGGAAAAGAAGGATGGAAACGACCTTTCAAGGTACATGAAGTTTGGATGACCAAGGCGATAGTGCCATAACAGAACTTCACTATCTTTATTGACATGAAAATTTAAAGCTGACTGACCCTTTGATGATACATAGCTTCTGGTTTGAGTTTGTCTTCTTAAAGGAATCTCACTTTTGAGTAGATAGAGCCCAGAACACATCTTAGCACTGCCAATCTTCTTCCCCGTATCCAAATCCTGAAATATACACAAATGAGGAAAGAATTTAGCAACACAATTCAGTCACGAGTCAATTTGCTAATTGAGAGTAGGTTGCGGTCTAGGTTAGGAACATGGAGAATAGAGTTTAGGATCATGTCCGCGAGAGTCCTGCTCAAGCCTATTCCCTTAACTTGGGAGGAAGACCCATCGGCTATACGGATTGTAGAATTATTAGTGCACGATTGTATTCATTAAGAAGAGTGGCATCTCCTGTCATATGGTCTGATGCTCCGGAGTCGATGATCCAAGGGCTTGAGTGTTTCTTACTAACAGTAAGGGCTGTTGAAAATTTACCTTTTTGTGCTAACAGTCCAGATCCAGAACCAGAGGCTGACATACTTGGTTGAGGAGACAGGTGAATTCCGACTGAAGAGTTTCGTAAGATCTCAAGCTGTTCCTTGCCGAAAGGACTTGTTTTGTTGGCAAAATGGTGTTCTTATCTCGGTTGTTGTCTGCGAGATAACATTGTTGGCACGTCTGTCTTTGTCATTTATTGATTTTGATGGTTTCCAATCAGCGGGTTTGCCATGAATCTTCCAACAGTTTTCCTTGACATGTCCTGGTTTGTTGCGGTGATCACACCAGGGTCTTCCTTTCCTCTGTCGATTGTCATAGTTCTTTGTTTGAATAGCCTCGAGCGGCAAGGGCAGATCCTTCCATTATCTCGAGTTGAGTTGTGAGGTCCCATCATTACTTTCTTTCTACTTTCTTCACGTCTAACCTCGAGAGAATGCTTCTCCGAGATTTGGAAGAGGTTTGGTTCCCATTATTCTTCCTCGACTTCATCAAGGTTCTTGTTGAGCCCAAGAAGAAATTTGAAAGTTCTTTTTCGCTCAACAATTCTTCTATATAGGATTTGTGTCTTCGGGGCAATTCAATTGTGAATTTCAAACATATCTAGGTCTTTGCCAATGACGGCGAGAGTGTTGAAGTATTGAGTAATAGAAAGTTCTCCTTGGCGTAGATCGTGTAACACTGCCTCAATCTCAAATAGTTCGATGTATTTTCGGAACTTGAGTAGGTTTCTCTTCTTTGCTTCCCTGATTTCCTTTGTTGTTCCATATAGGAGAAAATTTTCGCCAATTTCATTGGTCATTGAATTGATCAGCCATGACATTACCATATGATTTTCAGTCTTCCATGTTCGAAACATGGGATCATTCTTTTCTGGTATGATGATATCTCCTGTGAGGTAGTCATCTCTGCCCTTTCCACAAATAAACATCATGACTGATGATGACCATTGAAGATAATTATATCCATTGAGTTTGTGTCCTGTGATTTGGTGTGATGTGCCTTCAGTGCCTCCTGAAAGGCTACCATGAGAGGTTGTTCCTGGCTGTGAGGTCACCTCAGAGAGAGAGCTTGCTGCCATGTCTTAGAGAAGTAGATTAGGTTTCAAGAGTAGGCTCGATACCATGAAGAATTTTGAGAGAAGTCTTTCTCTTTTCTTAATCTTACCAAGCAGTATGTTTGTACAATAAATAAGGAAGAGAAGCTAACCTACTGACCCTCAAAACAAGAAATAAATACTAGATAGGAAAGTATCCTGCACTAAACTAGAAAGCAATAATCTAGAGAATCTGGATAGTTAATACCAGATTCTCTTTCCTAAACCATATATACTAATACTTCTCTAAGATTCTAACTGATTTTGAGACTGATTTCCACAGTAGTCAAACTCCATGAGCAATCCATATAAGTTTTGATGAAGTTCCAGCGAGACGGACCTGGTAGTGTTCTAAATTTCTGACAAAATCAAACTTGAACAGTTGATTTGGATTTTAGAATAGGAAAAGGAAATTGATGGTAAATTATAGGGGGGTCCCCTGAATTAGCCCCTCTGTTGTCTAAGTAATTGAGCGATTTGTTCAAAGGATTTATGAACTCAAGATGAAACTGAATACCCTTCCATCTGCACTCACTACTGGATCAAACGTCATACCACTTACCAGCTGAGATATCTCAGTTTGCAACCAGGCAAAAACTAAACTTAGATGTTCAAGGTAAATTAGAAGATGAAATTGGAAAAAAGGCACACATACATTTACAAAATTCAAAGTCCATAAACTTTTCATACGATCAAAGAGCCATCAAACTCTCATTAAAGCAAAGCCAATGTAAAAATGTCTGGTCACACCATATATATGTTACTGGAAAACAGAGAGGATATTATTTGCAGATGAGGAAACATTGAGCATCCAACTTGTTCATCAATTACCCTGCCCTACAATCTCCTCCTTCAATACGTGTTCCCAGTCTGATGAACAGCTATCATACCAACCAGCATGAGGTTGGTCTCCAAACCTATTGGTGAGGCTAGATTGGGTCTTGGCATCATCATTGACAAATAACCGGAATTCTTTCACAGTTGATTTGTCTTCAGCAGAGTCAGCAGGATAATTTCGGATGACAGGTTCCATATTTACATCCAAAATGCTGTCTTTCAATCCACCTTTACCCATTGGAACATCCCTTCTCAGACTGGTGTACCCATTATCAATGCTCTCTGGCTGATGCTCTTCCATTTCCAAGGAACTTGAACAGCCATCTCTGTGTTTCAAGATAAGCAATCTGGCCATAATAGCAGCTTCAATATCTTCTGCATGACTTGATGTGCTTGGCAAAGGAGAATCCTGCTTGGTTATATCTGGCTTTGTGCTATCTTTTGCTTCGACAGTCAATTTACCAACATTGCTCAGATTAGAAGAAACCTTGGAACTTGGCAATTTCTCCATGGCTGATATATTCACAGAATTACAGTTGTCAACCCGGCCTTTTAAAGTATGAAATCTGGCCATGACATCATCTGCATGGCTGCTCCTTCCTGCCAAGGGGGAATCCTGGATGGTTATATGGGGCTTAGTACTATCTTTTGTGTCATATACCATTTTGTCAACCTTGTTCAGATCAGGAGAAACCTTAGAACTTGACAATTTCTCCATAGCTGAGGTATTCCCAGAACTAGAGTTGTCAACCCGGCATTTTAAGATATGAAATCTAGCTATAACATCATCTGCATGGCTGCTAACATCATCAGCATTACTGCTTGTTCCCGACATGTGAGAATCCTGGATGGATACATTGGGCTTAGTGCTATCTTTCGCGTCACATGCCAATTTGTCAACCAGGTTCAGATCAGGAGAAACCTTGGAACATGATAATTTCTCCACAGCTGAAGTACTCATAGAATTTGAGTCATCAACCCGGCTTTTTAAGATATGAAATCTGGCCATGACATCATCTGAATGGCTGTTTCTGCTTAAGATAGATGAATCTAGAAAAGAAACATCTTGGACAGGGCTGCCCTTATCATCAGCAGGCAATATGTCAGATGAAACCTTGGGCCTTGAAAGATTCTCCAAGACCATAGATTTTTCTAGTACAACAGGGGCAGCAGAAGAAAAATCTAAGTAGAAAACACACAAGATTTTAGTAAGCACGTGTCTTTTTATTGAATAAATTAAAGTGACAATCAGAAATAGGTGATAGGTTTACCGTTTGCTTTTTGTGAGTGGCCTTTTTCCATTTCAATCTTCATTCGATTAAAGCGAGCCATATAATTAACAGAGCACAATGAAGCTTCTGCTTCAAGCCATAGATTCCTATACAGAAGAATTTGAGACTCGGATTCTTCTTCAATCGGAAAATTCTTGGCAAGAACCTTCTTTATAGCCTGCAAATCACGTTTTTGTACCAAAAAGTTTTAGTTTTCTTTTACTCTTTTTCATCCTTCATAGCAAAAATCATTTTAAGATTAGAATTTCTATAAAATAGAGGTGACAGCAACAAAAAGAATACCTGTGTCATGTTATCATCTTTGACTGTATCTGCAGCACACCTTGTGGAAGCCCAATTCGACAGTTTCTCCTTTCTCTTATCAGACGCAATTTTATGCTCCTCCTCATCCTCAAAATGCTGAAACTCAAGTTGGCCCTGAAATATAACAATTTCAACATACTTAAGGTCAATTCACATTTACAACCTAAAATTACATTATTCAGTGTAGTGATAAAACATCAAAACATTGACTAGCAAGATTGATGAGGGCATAAGATTATCACATAGATAATGCCTATTGGTTTAGTTTTTTTAAATGGACATCACAGATTCAATAACAGAAGTGAAAGGTGAGGGATTGGACCATCGAATGATCTTGCTACTACGAAAATTAGCTGATATCCATACACCACCCACCAATGAGAGGTCAATGTTTGTGTGTGATGGAAACTGGATTTTAAAGTTTCACCATTGCACCAAGCAGTGCCTTCAATTCATACCTTTTCCGAGCCCATAGCTTCTTCCAGTTCTATAAAAACCTAAGTTGTTGCATGAATTAAACAAAATAATGAAATACCTTGTAAAGATCAGATAACTTTCCATGAAATTGAGAAGCGGCTTGCTGAGGAATCAATGATTCTTGTGTTGAAATCTTCCTTTCCAAATTCTTCGATATACAGATATCAAGATTGTTGATCACATCTTTAAGAACATCAAAGTCTTCATCCTTCAACTCACAAGTGTCATTCGAAGAGTAAAATAGGAGCAATTCTGCGAGGTTGTGCATTGTATCAACAAGTGTCCGTGCATGCATCTTTGACAATGATTCTTCACCCTGTGATTGGGTGTGCTGAGCAGGAGCATGTTCTGATGAAGGTGGCGAACATAAGACCTGTTCTATAGCATGGAATGGTACGTGAGATGAACAATCATCAGGGTCATCATTGATTTTCCTCCTAACATCTGCAACATAAGAATTTTTCTTTGATGGCCATTCACCGTCTTCAAGACTTTGCTGCTCAGTGTGCAGGGAGTTGAAATCAGAAAGGATACTTTCTTTCCTAGTTTCATCATCAATGACATCAGAAATTTGAGCTTCATGACAATAGCTTGGTATCCTTTGGTAGGGTCCATACTTCCCAGCATCATCAATTTCTTCTCTAAATAACACTTTAGCATCTAAAGGCCTCTTAAACAAAGAGACTTGTTGATGTTCCAGACTCTCATGATTGAGGGGCACAGAGATATTACTATGCTTTTCAGGGCAGGCTTTTACAGCATCATTAGTAGCGGAAGGGAAGATTTGAGGGCCCTGAGGACTCAAGCCATTGCAAGGTTCTACCTTTTTTGGAATCAGTGGGTCCACAACCTCAGAAATTTCAAATGCAGATAGATGAGAAACTGGAGCACCTTTCCAGCATGGTGAGTCCACAGCAGGGCTGTAATGATCTAAACTTTCAGAAGTATTCTCTACAGAACCAATGGCTTCATGACCATCCATAGCCAAATTGAAGAAATCTAGATTTCTACGAAGAACTTTATTGTCCATTTTTGCTTTGAAAAGTTGATCGAAGAAATCCACAGAAATATTTTTGTTGCTTGGCAACTCATTGTTTTTAGAGGAAATTTCTGACAAGTAATCATCATTTTGTTTCAGATGAAAATTAATTTGGCTAGAATCATAGAAAACTTTTCCTTCAGAGCTAATAAATGGATTGGGCTCTTGCACAGAAGAGGAATTATTGCCCTTCTCATCACCATCGCAACCAGTGTTCATATTTTTAAATGAATATGTATCTTGCCCTGGGGATCTAACAACAACTGTAGGTGAATGCTTCATCACTGGCATACTATCATTTGGACTAGCATCACGCTTCCTTGAGGATTTTCCATATGAAATGACATCTGGCATTTGATTAATCGCAGAATTGACTACATTTGAGGATGGTACCTGAGGATAAGCTTGTGGTGCTGCTGAAGGAAACACCAAAGGTGATGGTGTTGAATAACCCGCAGGCATGAACTTGGGTTTTTCACCAAGGAAAGCTTTATAATCCAGCTGTCCTGTGCTTGCAGACTCAGTGTGAGTTTGCCTACCAACCACGTCGATTCCAAGGGAAGTTTCTTCACATTTGCTGATATCCTTGAATGCAGAAAACCCTGCAAGTAGAAGCAATTAAGGAAATGCTAGATAACGGGTAACTATCCTAGCTAAAAATGCTTATCTTACCATTTGTTTTCTGCTGGGTGCATACTTCAAAAACTGAACTTGTTGTGCAATTAGAGCCAAAATCATTCGATTAAGATATAACTACTCACAATTAAGGATGGCTCTGGTAGATGGTAAAGAAGAATCTCCTTAAAGACTTCCAATGACATAAGGGCAAAGAGCAACCCCAAGGATACAGATTATGGCTGAGTAAAAGGAATATATTCCAAACCTTATATCTGATATATTAAAAATTATGACAGTGTTATCTACATCCCTCGGTATCAAAAGGACTCTTCAATAAGGAATGGATAAGTTACAAAGAGGCTTATATGTAGACGCCTACCACTTGCCCAGCAGAGCAAGAGTGCCTTTAGAAAACAGTTTAGAAGAATAGATACAAAGAAGAGAGATGTGAATAAAATTACTCCGCAGTGAAAAAAAAAACCTGACAAAATGCATCTCACTAATGAGTACGAATTTGAGAGAAAATCACATTTTCGTATTATGTTCATCTTTCTTATACTTTCTCAATGGGCATGGAAACAATAACCAAATGGCATGAAACAGAACAATTACAGCTTAATATAGAGCGTATGCTGTGCTAGACTATGGATAAAGACTTCAGAATAGCACTCATTCTAATGTGGAGATGCAACTACAGGAAAATAAATATCCAAGGTATATGGTATGACAAATAATAAGCACAGTAATTTATAAAGATGACAAAATCAATAATGAGTATGAATAGACAAGAACAAAATGCAAGGTCCAAAGTAATTTTTTGAATTCTCAATAATAACAATAATAATAAGACAAGGATACCTTGATTAATAAAATTCTCCTTCGCAGAAAAACCTCCATCAAGTTGCATTTTTTTGCTCTGATGCCAATCAGTAACTCCCTCCCACAAGCCACTCCACTGTGCAGTATGATCCAAAACTACCAAGCTTTGACTATAATCATCACGAGAGGATCCATTAGATGTTCCAACATGAGAGGTAGAAAACAATTCATAACCAGATTGGTTGGGGATCTTCAAGGAACCATCACTAGCAATTGCAGGTGAAACATACGATGACGGATAATATGGTTCAGCTTCAACAATGCTAGGATTACCTTGACCATACAAAACAGCATCAGTGGAAGCCGAAACAAGAGGGTGGCTAATAGATGGCATCTGGGAAGGAGGCGAGGAGTATCCAAATGCAAGTGGGGAAGGCGCGGAATCAAATTCCAGGTTTGGAATGGGAAAGAGATCAGGTCTTGAATTGGGAATGTGAGAGTTGGAGGTAACCCAATTGTGTAAGGAGGGATTCAAGCTAACAGGATAAGTGGGTTCAGTTAAATCCAAAAGGGGTTTTGCTGCAGACCTATCAACAGTGAAAGGTGGGGCTGAAGCTGATAAATTTGAAGAGGAAGATGATGATCCACCTCCATTATTATAACCATAAGAAACCCCATAATTCATCATCTCATTAAGCCTATATCTTTATGTTGTGTTAACAAACAACTGCATAAAATGATCAAAACCCACAAAAATCCAAGTCAAATTAAGAATCTTTAAAGTGATAATCAGGACTAACAATCAAAAGAAATAACCATAATGATTAAGAACAAGAATCATGCAAAAAACAATCAATATACAATACAAATGATGAAGATCAATGAGTAGGAAAGTCAAAAGGAAAAAAAAGAGTTGTTACCGGAGAAGAAGACTGGTGCCAGAGAGCCGGGGAAAGAGATATGGCAGTGCTCTGTCTGCGAGTCTTCAAGTTGAAGGTTTTCAAGGCAACAAGTGTTATTTTACTGGTGCTTTGTATTGGATTTGATAAAATAGGCAGCAGTCCGCAAACTATGATTAGTATATGATGTCAGTACCTAAAGTTTTGATTCTTGCAATCTTACCTAACAAACAATCAAGTCCCCACTGGAAAAATTATATGAAATAATGTGATTTTGAGTGTTATCTGATTTTCATAATTGAATATCTAATCTTGAATTTTATTTAAATAGGCTTTCAACATTGAAATGTTTCCTCTAAAACCTAATTGAAAATCAAAAAATAACAATCAATATGTATATATATTATTTGTCTTAGGCTTTAATCATTTAAATAAAATTGGGGTGTAATTCTCCTTTTCTAGCTCTTGTCCTAGTTAACAAAATTGTTTGGTGTGCTAAAAAGAGGAAGCAACTAAAAGGCATTGTATACATTTGGTTAATTTTAGTCTAAAGTTAATTATTTATTCGGTTGTATTTCTTTAATATCCCGGAATATTTACATAGAGGATTGAAACATGTTTAATTGTAAGAATAGAGATAGAGACATAAAAATAAATTTATTTTTAAAACAATTTTGAACTAAATTTTTTCCTTTTAAAATAAAAAAAAATTAGAGAAACACACAACTCTATTTCAATTATCCTTGTTTTTTCTGTTGCGAGACATTAACCAAAAACTATATAAAGATTTTCTTATATCAGAACCAAATTCACATTTCTAATTCAGTGAAAACAAACTATTTATTTATAGAAAGACTAGATGATAGTTTTTTTAATATGTTTCGATAGGTAGAAATTTGAACCAAGTTGGATAATAAATTTACATTTTGAAGTTGTTCATAAATGGAACCACACTTGGTTCTTTAATTTGTTGATGGATTGCATCTATCATTTGCAGCTAGTCATTGTGAAAAGCTTGAATCTTGCAATAGGAGGAGCCCCACAAGGACAACTCCAACACTTGCATAAATGTGTTGAGTATTGTTCATACTCTAGTGTGGGGACGCATCAGTGTTTTCAAAAGAGGTCATAATAAAATTTTCTGGGCCACAAATTAATTAATGCATAAACTACTGGAGCCTCTTAATTAAGTCAAGAAAACTACAAGAAAGATGGGGGGGGGGGATTGAATCTCATACATCAATGAATTAAACTCAGAACATGAACAAACGAAGAAGAACAGGAGAGATAGGTAGGCATGAATCAGAAATAAACGATGAAAGAACAGGGGTCTTGATCATGAGTGGCAGCTGAAGAAGAAGAAGGCAAACGGGAATTCCTGAGACCTCGAAAACCATTAATGCTGAGTCTTGGTGGCATCAATCTCTCTGTAATTCTTGCCAGAGCCACCGCATATACTTCCAGTAGCTCCGCCATGATTGCCACCGTTATCATCTTCAATTCCTGTCTGTCTGTCTCTCTCTCTCTCTCTCTCTCCTGAATCTGCGACCAGTACTGCATATACGTGCTGATCAATTCTTGCCAGAGTAGGTAGCTATAGGTTTTGTTGTTGTGAAATGTTGCGTAAATATGTAGAAATATAAAGCTTCTAAGCCTTGGACAGTCGAGTTGTTGAAGACTTGAAGAAAGTAGGCAACATGAAGCCAAATTTATAAACCAAAAGGCAGTGAGTGGGATATCTTTAAAAGAAGTCATATTCGACTCGAGTAGATTGCATTAACAATAAGTAAGTTATCACTTATTCATCAAGTTAAGAATCCGAATCTTGCTAATTAATATCAACTCGTAATTATTAACATATATATATATATATATTAACCCTAGTATAGTATATAAATATATTGTTTGTGTTTGGTATTGTGATATATTATACTTTTTAAAAATATTTTTTATGTTAAAATATATAAAAATATTAAATTAATCATTTTAAAATTTTATAAGATCATCGTACCTTTTAAAAATGAAAGAAAAAAAAATAATTATTAAAGTTTCATCGTTATTCAGAAAATAAAACTCTCTGGATTATTTCTAACATTAATTTAATATTATTTTTGAAGTGAAATATATTTCTAAAATTCATTAAAAAAACAAAAGCTATTATACTCTATTAGAAAAATAATATGATGTGATCATAACGTTAATATCTATTAATTATTTTAATTAATCAAGTGGTATTTCGGAATTAATTTTCATGTGTTGAAACTAACCTTAGCTTAATTCCTTAAGATTTCCATGCGTGAGCTTGGTTGATTCTCTACGTACCTTATGATTCATAATTCAAACCACAGGGAAGGTAAAGAAATAAATAATAATTTGTTTGAAACTCGATCTATGGAAAAGGGTTTAATTTTAACCCCTCTTGAAGCCGTTACTTACCCTAAAGGCCACCGGAGTAGAATCAAGATATATAAGACGGCGATGACTACAATGGGGAATATGACGTTTTCGAGTACCCTTTTTCAGATGACATGACTGAAAACAATGGAGCAACGTGGGTGGACCTGCAATGGCTTCCAAGACTGAATTTTGAGTGGCTGCTTTGGCACCTTTCACAGGACCCAGTTTGGTAACAACTCTCTAACTCTTTCGAGTCACACCAGGATAACAAATGCGACGTACGTAATCTAAATATCAATATAAAAATCATTTTCAAACTTTATATTAAAAGCAGTACGTACTATATATGATTACCAACCAACTATTTATATATGTGGTCAAAAAAAGATTATTTTATGTGCATTATAAAGGAGCTTTTGGTTTTAGTTACTCTCTTTTTTATGCGGCAAAGAGGCCTTAATTTACTCCTTCATCTCCCCACGAAAATCTCTCTTTTACGGTAGTTTTTTAATCCTTAAATTAAATGTATGGAATTATTATTTTTTATTTTTTTTTATGATCCAGCTAGATACATCAATTTGTTATATATATATTCTTTTTCTTGAAAAAATTAAATTAAAGGGCCAAGTAGTCCTACAAAGTTATGGCGCATGCAGCAACACGCCACGACTCGAATCACCTAAGATTGGTGCGTGACCTAACATGTAGAAATCTGTTTCCCTCAAAATGGTCAATGAATTATTTATTACAACTCTAAATTCAAAGAACACGTGGACAGCCATGAAAACTTGCAAGTTTCCACCAAACAAAGAGATGGAGAAAAGCAAGACACCACCGTCAATTTCTTGCAAGAATTACAAAGCCCAAAGGGCCGGGAAGCTTGAACATGGTGGCTAGCAAATTTATTTACAAAAGATGTGACAATAGCTAGCTAGCTAGCTAGCTGGTTTATGAGTTCTTAATTTTAGCTGCAACCAAAATGCATGTTTAATTTCTTTAGAAGGAATAGGTTCTTGTGAAGACCTTTTTCCATACTTTCCAACTTAAGGAACGAGTTAGGGAACGAGCCTTCATTAGAGTCAAAGAAGGAATAGTTCTGGAGTCTTTTGGTGGTGGTGGTGGCGGCGGCGGCGGCGGAGACGGTGGTTGTGATTCTTCTTCTTCCATTTGAGTGCTGTCTTGGGGATTCCAAAAGCGAGCTTCCTTTCTTTTGCTCTTTATGGTTGCCAATACATCATGTTTGTTGCATATTCCCCATACCGTCACCTTTTGCTGATAATAATCTACATTTACGGAGTAAATTCCTGCCATTTCCATAGAAAATAATTAGCACAAAGTTACCGAAGTTTTCTCATAATCATCTTGAAATCGAAAGTGGGTCTAATTCAACTAACCTTTTATCATAAAACTATCTAAATTACTGTTTCGAGATATAAAAGATTAAAACGGTGGAAACATGTTTTTTTACTTCATATTTTAAAAATATAAATTTTTTTCCCAAAACTACTATAATTTCCTCCAATAGATGCATGAGAAGGGCAGTCTTATTCAACTACAATGAATCTAACACTCAATTGTGGTTTTGAATTTACATATTTAAGATTTTATTGCAAATACAATCATTATATTTCAATCAAAGGAAAAAAGAGAGAGGAAGTGGAAGCCCACAAGCAATAATGAGGTTAATTAATACTCTTGTGACCAAGCTAGTTTCTCGATTGAGTGCATATTGGACCAGCTGGAGCACATAATTGGATGCAAATTCCATCAGCCCATAGATAATTAGTGGGTCCATAATCCAGTTCCTTCTCATTGTCTCCAAATCAAGCCTACAGCCAAAGCCGATCCCATACATCATTTTTGCTCTTGTTTCTTTCGGTGAATTATCGTTCATCAATTATGGTGAAATCATTATGTTATCTTTGCTAATTAATCAATTAAAATGTAAGTTGTAATTAAGGACTGAACATCATTCTCGAAAAAAAATAAAATTATGTCATCTTAATTTGCTATAATTAATAAGTCTTGATCAGTTACCTTTGAGATGGGATAAGGTCTTCTTCACCTTCTTCTCGCATCCATGGGAGTAAAGAGGGACCATCATCTCCACGTGCTGTGCCTCAACATTCTTGCAGCTGGAAGCTAGAACAATTTGCATGCTTGCCATTTGGAGAACAACCTTATGTACAATTTAATTAACATCCAAGAACTAAATCCAGCACTCTACTTGTTACTTCTGAGCTAGCTAGATATGGAAGATGGTTTCATGCTTTGTATATATAGGATTTTGGGTAAAGCTCTAATTGGCTTACATTCATGGATTCCCTTGGAGGAGATAAAAAAAAAGGAGCAATTAAAGTGGCCTCTAATCTTTTTTTACTCCTTCTTTCTCTCGACATTTTCTTGAACTCAGTTGTTTATTGTTTTGGCAGTACTGTTCATGGCGGCTTGATCAGTTTAGTTAGATTACAAGGCTTATTATTAAGTTAAAGAGATGCATGGTAGGACAACAGATCGCGGAAAATTCTTGACTTAGAAGGCTGTGTGACATGGATAAGGGTAAGGATGTGTCAGCAATTATGTTTGTTAAATCAAAAGGTGTATTATTGCATCTCTTTTTCCATGGAAGATGATGCATACATGCATGGAAGTTGAAACTGTCCCCAAGTTTTGGCTCCCATGTGAGCTGTTTTCCTTGCCAAAGAAGCAAATATTAATTGCCTTTGAGAATAACAAGATCTTGATTGAGATCACCAATATGTTTTTTGTTTCTTAATTTGATCATGCAGTTTGTAATTATGCTTAAAGGAAAAGGCAAGTGCGCAAAGCATCATCATTTTATACATGTTTTCGGCGATACCACCATGCACATGCATGCATTCTTTGCTTCTGCTAACTTTAACTCCGTGTCTTCTTCCTGTTGAATCTCTATCAGCTGCATTATCAGAACATGGATTGCCTTCCTCTCTAGAACAAATGTCATCAGCAAAGTAACATGCAGAGTCCAGATTTTGTTTTGGCTAATATATACAATGTTCTTCCTTTATGTCCTTGCAATTGAAAGCTTTGAATTCGACGACGGGATCTTTTTGCAGTAAACACTACATGCTGTCTTCAAAATTCATGGTAGTAAGATTTATTTATTTATTTATTAATGTGGACTAGTGGATATATTTGTCTGTGGAAAGTCAATGGCTTAAGTGTACATATACCCTATTGGGGATTTATTAAGCCTGTCAATTACATTGGATATATATCTTGTATATAACGTTATATATGGATATCATAGAGTGGATATTAACAGTAGAATTACTAGGGTTTCTGTATAATAAAATGGGATACAAATCCACTCTCCTCTTTAATTGTTACTGCTGATCACCGGCTCACTGAGAGTGTAGAACCTAAAAGATCTAGAAATGGGGAGGAAGAAGCTAGATGAGGCTGTAATTTCCAATTTTATCAAGAACAACATAGAATTTACAACATCATATATATTTCATTTGTGTTTTATATAAATCATATATAGATACTAGGTTTAATATTCTTAACAAGTGAAGCTTATATTTGGGTTATTAGATAATTAAGCTCAATCCTGTAATGATTAAGGGGGTGTTAAGAGTGTGATAATGTTTGTTTTTTAAAGTACTTAAAAATACATAAAAAAATTATTTTTGACATCAACATATTAAAACAATCTGAAAACACTAAAAAAATTAATTTAAATTAAAAAAATAAAAAAAATTAATTTTTTAAAAAATACTTTTAAATTGTAATAACACTCCCATGTAAGTTTAGTATTATGATTCAAACAAATGCATTACTAATCATGACACATGAGATGCTTTTCCTTGACGTGAAGTCTGCCATAACATATGCTAATAGTCAAAAACAAAAACAAAAAAGTTGTAGGAAGAGATTTCATGCAAGCTATTTTCTTATCCACAGATAGCCTTTATATCTTTCTCTATGACCGACAACAGTACATGCAGCATGCAAGCAGTTTCAACCTCTCATGGTGACCTAGCTAGCTAGCTTTGTTTATGTGGTCAAGATCGATTGCGTTTTGCTTCAAATATCATATATATATATTCAATTTCGTGGTTTTAAATTCCACTAAAAATTATCTCTTAAATCTAAATTACAGCTTTTCTTACACGTTTTTTTTTTTTTTTCAAACTGTAATCGCATTACCAACCACACTGTAACAAGTTTGTGATCATAAATCAAACAAGCTTTAACCAGCAATTAATGTTTTGCTGTCTCTGAACTGATCATCATCAGCTAGCAACTTCCAATGTTAAGTGGATGCTTAACTCTAATTTATATCAAATCATCATGTGACATCGGCAAGCATCTAGCTACTTTTCAAAAAGAAACTGAGGATTTGGGCATGGCCATGAGCTAGGGGCATGCTCTGACGACTTTTGTGTATAGAAACAAAAAGACATGTTATCACCACCGCCATTCTACGCCACGTTAGTTTGTATCCCATTGGTGTTTATTATGACCCTATCTTATACAAGATGAGTCAGATCTCATATACAGTGCCTGCCTGATCATGAGGTCGACCCACCGAGCATGTGAAAACCCTAGCTAGCCCCACCTCTGGATTTGAAAACCCTAGCTAGCCCCACCTGATCTGGATTTTCAGTAAGGAATCTCAAACTTCAAATATTTTTATTATGATGATCTTCTAACATGTGGCATCCACAAACATAATTTGTTAGTCTACTGCCAACTTTTAATATTTCTTTAGGTTAAAAAAGGGAACTTTTACTGTGACTTTTCTTTTTGTGAATAAGAAGTTGATATATAGATTTCTCGATGAAGAAGAACATCAAAACCTTATTAAGATGGCTGCTCGTGCTGTTTTGGATAAGCTAGCAGATAGGATATGTTGTATATATAAGAGTTCTTTTTCTTTTAGCTTTAAAACCCACCCTGGTCCTCTCTCTTCATTACCTAGGAGAAGCTGATGGAAGGGTAATATTGATTTCTACTGATCTAGCTGTAAGTCATGAGTTTTGAATTTTTTTTATATATATATATATATAGGAAAAATAGCAATCTTCGTCAAAAACAAGAAAAACAAAAAATTGGCAAAAAAATTTATTTTGAAAATGTTTTTACGAAATAACACAATTTGATAATTAATATTATAGTTGCTACTCGTATTATTTAAATAAATCATGAGTAAAAAACATGACATTTAAAGATATTAAAGTTAGAATGAAAGTATTATTTAGGGTTAGTTTGAGATTTAATATACATATTACATTTCATAAATATAACATTTTAAATATAGTGTTTTACAATTCCAATCTTTTTAAATGTTGTGTTTAAAAACTGCGGTATATATCAAACTGTGTTATTTCATAAAAAAAAAAACTTCCTATTATTTATCCAATATTTTTTAAAAGGTTTTAATAAACAAAAATAACTCGTGAACTAGCTGGTTACAATTTAATTAACACTTTCAAATTAACTAATATTTGAATGATCCATCAAGCACTTTTTTTGTTTAATTTTGTGAACTCATGATGATCGGCAAGTCTAAAACGTTCTATTGTTAGGTGAAAATTAAGACTTTGTAGCTAGTTACAATAGATAATTATTCTTTAAATTATAAAATTAATTAAAAAGCTTACATGTAGAATGTATTGTGTTGCCAACTGAGTTCTGAAAAGAATATTCTAATGTTGGTTTGAATTTTAATTAACTTCCAAAACAAAAGATTATATCCACCTTAAATTTAGCTACTTTATATCTTGAAGAGATCATTATGTAGTTCTGAGGTTGTCCAGTTCAAAAGATTATATCATCCTTCAAGCATGACACAGAAGTTCATAATTAATTAGCAGAAGCATAATTTTTGTCATGGAGATGGAATGACCATGCGTTGCATACTTCATTTAATATGGTACACAAAATACAGCAGGAGATCCCATGTTTATCTTCCCCACAGCGGACTTATATCAACACCATCTCATCAACTCCTCTCTAAATTCTATCTCACCATGAGCAATGGTACTGGTGTAAATGTGCTGCTTGCTATAAACAATTTATATGGAAACTGATTAATATATATGATTACAAGATCATGAAATGCAACATGCATTGGGATTCTCATCACTGAAGAGCTGAGGAGGTGGGATTCTCTCAATCACGTAAAGTGGCTGATCATAATAATGCATCATCCTCTTCATGTTTTCCTCATCAATGTTGTTGATGATGTCAATATTCTCTACTACTTCTTTGTGCCCTTCATCTTCTTTCTTCTCATTTTTTTCAGGGTTGTCGCCACCTCCTTCCTTTTTATCTTCTTCTGCTGGTTTTTCCTCTTCTTTCTTTTCTTCGTTCTGTTCTTCCTTTTTCTCTTCAGCTGGTTTTGCTTCTTCTGCTGGTTTCTCTTCTACCTTTGCTGGTTCTGGCTCTGGCTCTGGCTCTGGCTCAGGCTGTGGGACAATCTTGGCTTGCTTTTTGGTGCGTCTGTAAACATAATCCACTAGTTTGTTTGCTTCCATTGTCCCAGTCACTGTGACTTTGCTTGTGCTCAAGTCTGTCACTGCTGTTTGCACTCCTGTAATCAATCAAAACACTTCTAATTAAGGAAAAATCACATTTTTTTATATCAAACATGAACAGATTAATCCTCAATTCGATCCTGAGTGGACCTTAATCTGTTCATGCCAAAATCTATCCTATTCAAAATAAAAAGAGAAAAAATTAGCATGGGAACCATGTTCAGTGTCGACTTCTAATAAGTCAAATTCGGTGCAGTTTTTCTCTTTTTTATTTGTTTGTTTTCTCGTTTTTCTAAGGTGAAAACAGTGCGTTGGACTCCACTAGGAAACATCTTTAGACAATCAGCTTCTCTTAGCACGCAGTTACAGCAGGGCATGGGTTTGGGGGTAGGCGAGGTCCCAAGATTCTCCATCTAAACAACCGCAGTCCTACGCCAGAAAGACCCCACCTTTAGCAGATGTGGAAACATCTGGGGTGGGCACCCAGTAGCCCAAATGTATGGGATCCCCTTGTCATCTTCTCTCATGCGGTCGGTCAGTCACACTCAAGTTAATTCCTTAATTACCTCTCATTTTGAGAATCATTTTCTTAAGTTGCTCAGCACAGGCATCACAGTGCATGTTTATATCAAGCTCCACAGTTGTTAATCCGCTAACCTGGAATTATCAACAAAAATAACATAGTTTTAACTTTCCATAATCAACGACAATGTCTAACAAATTAATTAATTAATTACATGCATTGATTAATATTTAATAGATGCTGCCAAATATTAATTATTAGACCTGTGAAACAACAACTTGGGGCATTGGTTCACCCTCATTTTCAGGCAACGGGGACAAAATTTTAGCTCTTCTTCTGGTTTTCTTCATGATTTTATTACACACAGCTTGAGGTTCCACTATCCCCTTTATAGTCACTTGGTTTTGTGCCATGTCTATCACAACCCCTTCCACACCTGCAGTTAATGAAAAATTGTTAGAATTCATTAGTTTCGAGCTTTATTTAATTAGTTTTCTTCTCTTTTTTTTGCTCCTTTACTGATTAAATTGAGTGACATAGAGACCTCTAATCTTCATGATGGACCTCTCAATCTTCTTGGCACACCCCACACAATGCAAGTCCACAAACAAGACAAATGGAGATGGTGGCTTTGGTTCTTCCTTCTTTGCTTCCTCTGCTGGTTTCTCCTTCTTCTCCTCTACATTTTCTTCCTTCTTCTCTTCTGGCTTAGCCTCTGCCTTGGCTTGTTCCTATCAATTCATAACCAAGCACGATCACATTAATGAACAAGACTCAAGCCCCCATAACTTTTCAAAAACCAAAAATGACACAAAAAACCATGCATGGATCGAATATATATATATATATATATATATATATATATATATCTGATGATTAGTTACCTGCTTAGCTTCTTCCCCCATTTGCACAAACAACTATAGCAAACTTCTTCCTGAGAATGAGGTGATGAACCAATTAATATAAGAACTAAACAACAAGATGGGAGATCAGAGAGGCCTGGATAATCAAGACCAGCAAGGGATCACGGTTTATATACGTATAGGAGAGTGTGAGAGACAGTGAGCGATGTATTAATGGACGGTGGGGTTTAATTAATAACACAAAGTATAGCAATGTGATTCCAAGGCACATGGAATGCCACTAAATGGACAAAGAGACTAAAGCGTCACTACAATATTATTTCCTTCAGAATTCTTTTGAACCTGCAAGGCTAATAATCAAGAGGTAGAAGAAGGGCGGGGAGGAAAGCAGTGAAGTAGGGTTGGCAAATTTATAGAGAAAGTAAGGGGAGATGATCAATTGGTGAGGCCAAGGGAGAGATGGGAAAAGAGAAGTAATTAAGCTAGCTAGCTAGACATTGAAAAGGATGGTACATAATTCCAACACCACCGACCGCTGTGATGAGTCAGCTGGGTGACTTTCACAACCTGGATGGATTCCTAGTTAGTTTCTTGTGTGTTCCATTTTGGATCTCATGTAAGAAACTCACATCACTTTAATTTCTAGGTAATAATATCGATATAATTTATTAATAAAGTATTGTCCCTATATTTAATTATGATGAACTTAATTTCTAAACACATTAGGGTTTAACCAAAATAAATATTTTTTTCCTATTCTCTCGTATAATTAAAGTGGGGATGGATGAAATTAACGAAAATGTGATCAGTCTTGCGTGTAAAGATGTTTACACACTTAAATTGCTATATATGGCAATGGTTTCATAAACATGAACATTAAACTTCTTATCTAAGTAGGATTGATCTGGTATTTTTGTTAGAAAATAATATAAATTATATTTTAAGATATTATTTAACAATTTAAGTTTTTTAATTTAATTAGTTATTTAATATGATATCAGAGCTTTGATGACTTAACGGTCACGAGTTTGAATTTTATTATTTATATTTTTTTAAAAAAATAAGTACAAAATAGTATAAATTCAAAAAACTTTTATTTAAAAAAATATATTAAAAATAATATAAATCATATCTTAAAATTTTATTTAAAATATTAAAATTTTAAATTAAATAATTTTTTTTAATATCTTTAATCATTTCAATATCAAAACCAAAGACAACTAGGATTTTGGTTCCAAAAAAAACCATTAGATGCATAAACTTACTTCGTCTAACATGTGTAAAAATGGATTTGGGTTCTTTGACTTGGCAAGGGACACCACAGTCGAGCCCCCACCTGGTACTTAATGTCTAAGGATTTGGTCTATCTCGAGTCTCGACCACTAGAATTTTCCACACACACAAACAGCTAATAATATCAGTCTGCCAAAAAGAGCCATCCACAGGAGAATTTAGTTTGGCCATATTTCATTATTCTAATGCTTTTTGATCAACAAAGGTAGAGATTGTGTGGCAGACAGTTGTTTTTTTGCTTAAAGGGCTGATAGGCTGCTTATGAGGCTATGATTTGATTGATTTACACCACTTTTCCAGAATAAAGAAGGAGATTAAATATGATCATTAATTAGAACTTTGAGTGTGTTTGGTATTACTATAATGATTGTGGTTGTAATTTTAAAAAAATTGTTTTATAAAAAGTATTTTTAGTCGTGATTGGTTTGAAAAAATAGATGTTTGGTTAAATTGTAGTTGAAATTGAGGTTGAAGAAAAAGTAGTTTAATGTGTTTGGTTAAGAATGTTTTTGAAATTGAGGTTATAAAATAATTTAAAAAAATATAAATTAATATTGATGGTTTTGCACTGTTCACTATTTTTAACATGAACAGTGCAATTTTCTTTGCACTGTTCTTGCTTTGCAAATACTGCGTTTCCAATACAGAAAAAAAATAAGACTCAATGAACAGTACACCACATTTTTTGATAACCAAACGACTGCGACTGCGTTTTAAAAAAAAACGAACGGGCTCTTTATATTAACATAATTATGGGATGGATGATTAATTATAAGATTCTAATTATGGTGTTCTTCCCAGCTATATATATTGCTAGCTAGGATGGGTAGTTAGACTAACTTAATTAAATATAATAAATAAATAAATAAATAAGAGCATTACTATATATATATATATATATATATATATAAACACTTGGTCCAATAGCATTATTAGTCAGTGATTAAAGTAGGTGACTAGGAAAGATTTTGGATTCGATTCCTTTGATTATTATTCAAAGTAATAGAAAAAAATCTATTGCTGTTAGAATCTTTCAAAGCCAAGGCAACAGGAATTGTGTCATTAGCGTTCTGTATGTTTTATCATATATTTCTCTTTTAATACGGGCACTAAGTCGTCCTTTGAGAATCATGCGACATTCACTTGATGCCAAAATAAAAAAAATACAACATCATGCGTTGTCTTGTTCCATGGTGAAAATACATGGAGTGTAATGATAGATCATGATGGGGTCTTTGACTAGTTTTGGTGGGGTTAGGGAAGAAATCGAGTCTGCATTCTAGGAACTCTAAAATGGAGTCCATGTGTGACCAGAAACAATAGGCATCTAGATGCAAAGAATGCAAGCAACATGCTGAGCACGATTGTGAAGTGGAAGGAGGCCCGCATCAATCCTATGTTATATTATATGCCATGAAATCTTCATTAGTGTTTGGAATCAAATGCTGCTCATTTGTATGCTGCCCTACTTGATGTATCTTGTACTGCAATGATATGGATCTCCACTAATCTTACATGTGACCATTCCATATCGTCGTCCCCTTGTATGTTTAGAAGATGTTACAGCAGGTTTCTATGTCTGCCTGTGTGAGAATAATGATTATTGCTGGGTTCATGCACATTGCCTTAGCGGAGCAGTAAAGACATCATTTGTGCATTTTGAATTCTTTGAAATGGTAACAACAGCTCATAGAAGTGGAACATTTCCACCAGCCAAAAGATTCTTAAACTCACCAGTGTTCAGCTTGCATGGCCTCAACTCCTGTGCTGAAAAGGAAGAGAATGCAGGTTGGGACTTGCCTGCAGTGGTTGGGATTCCATTGTAAATACACTATCAATTACCAGAATAGGCATTTTGAAGCTACTTTTTGGCATTTTGAGAAATATGCAGAACAAAACAGCAGGAACTGTGTCCAGGTTGCTCGTGTTTAACCTGCTTCAGGTGGTGATCCAAAATCATGAGTTTAATTACTGTTTTTTTCCCTGGTGTTTACATATTCTGTCACTGCATATAGGGACTTTAAAACATGGAGCACTATTCACTTATTCATGATTTTCCATGCTATTATGGTGTCTCATTCTCTACCTGTGCAGCAGATTGTTGATGCTCATTCAGATAAATCTCTGCCAGGGCAGCGTGCAATGCTGCCCCAATTGGAAGAACACCCTCATCAAGAAAGAAATAAGGTGAGTGTGGGGAGTGAATTGAACCCACGTTTTCATTCCTAATTCCAATGCTGAGCATGACTCCAGGAATCACTTCTTGATAGAAGGCAAAGTCCTCACCCGCCATCACCTTCACGCCCATCTTGACATTCTCAGGGCCAAAAATAAGTCCACTGACCCTCTCAACGTGCAAATTCAATTTCTCATCGTTCACAGTAGCAGGATAGAAGGGAAAACCTTCTACGTTTATGTCTATGTACGCACGACATCTATGTACAGCTGCCTGGCCTTCAACAACCTACAAGGAGTTCCAATTGTATGAGCATGATTAACTTACCAATAGCTACTTCGCAGATTTTATCATTCAATTGGCAGTTAGTAGCATGGCATATGAATGATTAAATCCAAGATAATGGGGCCCATTGCATAGAACGGAAACTACGCAGGTAACTAGAATTGCTAGTCCCTCTTGAGACTCATATAGGACAGCCAAGCATGAAACTAGGAGCAGCATTTATTGACATTTAACTTCCAGGCTTGAGAAAGAAAAATATTTAATTCTGTTTTATACATATTTCACTGAAAGAGGAAAATACAGCAACGTGGAACATTACGGGGATTGAGAGCATGAAAAATGAACAATTGATCACTTGGTATGATTTCTTCCACCAAAGTGAAAGTGGAAAGGTTAATAACTACTGCTCCTTACCTCTTGCAACCTCTGCTGGAGTTGAAGCAAGCCCTCAGTTGTAAGACTCCTCAAAGTGCCACCAAATTCAAAATATGATGGAATTACATTCAAGGCAGTACCCCCTCTGACATAAGTGATGGATAAAACCTTCAGCCAAAAACAAAACATTAGTTCTGAGACATACCTGCTTCACCATTCTCTCCTAATAACTGTAGGATGTCAAAAATGAAAAAGAAAATAATAGCTGAGGAACTTCCTGTTGAAGTCAGTACTGTTTTAATAGAGTTAGATAGACCAAAAAGGAGAAAGAGAAGGGCAGAGAATTAAATGCATGAACATTTCAAGGTGAGCTAACAGAGGAACTCTCTGTTCTTTTAATGGATCATCTAGATTCCTGAATTGGGAATTATCATGCTAGGTAAAATGAACACTACTAGAAGAGATGGATCACAGGGGCATGCCTGACTATGGAGGGGATCAAGTTCTCTCGAGATGAGCTGCTGCAGTGCTAAAATTGCAAATGATGCTGCAAGAAGTGGATCCACGGCATTATGGGGTCCTGCAGCATGCCCACCTTTGCCTTCTATTTTTACTTGAAAGAAGGACACAGCAGCTAAGACTGGCCCAGGCAAGGATGCTATGGTTCCAGTGGGTTTTGTGCAATCAATGTGCATTCCAAATATGGCTTCAGCATCACCAAGGGCACCTTCTTTTATCATATGTGATGCACCAGCACCTCCCTCCTCCGCTGGCTGGAAAAGAAGTCTCACAGTTCCCTTTAGAATGGAATAAAAGGGAGTTACTCAATTGCTGCAATGGCCTTGCAAACACTGAATGAGTGGATTATGAGCCATTTTATCTTTCCACAATATCTTCTTGTTGTAATACCACTCAAAGTAGGAAAAAGCATAATTATAATTAATAATCAAGAACCATTCCGCTTCCGACATCATTGACATGAGAAAAATGTTCCTTAATGCAAACAAATTACAACCTTGGTTGTTCTTTCAACTATATTAAAAAGCACACCAAACCAGACATTACCAGGAAAGCATCATCATCACCAGTAGAAGGATTAAAAACACAAGAACTCCTCTAAAAACAAGACCTTCACGAAGAAAAACCAAACTAACTTACCTTGAGCATATGTTTCCTTTCATTAAGCAACTTAGCAGCACCAAGAAGCATAGCAGTATGTGCATCATGACCACATCCATGCATTTTTCCATCTACCTTACTCTTATGCTCCCACTCCACAAGCTCCTGCACACCAAAAACAAAGCACAATCACAATCAATAAAGCAAAAGGTTCCAATCCTCAAACCCAGAAATAAAATAAAAAAGACGAAAAAAGCACATCACTTGCAAGGGAAGTGCATCCATGTCAGCACGAAGAGCTACAACCGGAGGAGAACCAGAGCCAATTTGAGCAACAATCCCAGTTTTGGCAACTGGGTATGTGTAAGTAATGCCAAGTTTATCAAGTTCACTTCTGATAAGAGCACTAGTGTTGTATTCTTCAAATCTAAGTTCTGGGTTCTCATGGATTTGTCTTCTAATGGTTATTAACCAGTCTTTGTCTTGTTGTGATAAGCTTAGAATCTGTTCTCTATAGCTCTGTGGATCAAAAGTGGCCTGAGTTGAGTCAAGACAGATAAGAAATGAAAGAAGGGTTTGGCATAGTATCAAATTCAGAAAAGGTCCCATCTTTATAACTAGCACTACTGTATTTCAATTTCTCAAAGTAAGAAACAAGTTTTAAATTCTACAAGATTAATGAACAGCAACGAGAGGATTCAAGTCAAACCAAAAATCTTTGGGAGTAGTCGCAAACGACGACAACCTATCCACAATAAGTCTTTCGTACAAAGCTTCACTATTTGATGGGATGGTGCTCAAAGAAGTCAAAAGATGGGGTGGTGGCGCAGTTGGCTAGCGCGTAGGTCTCATAGCTTAAAGAGTGATCCTGAGGTCGAGAGTTCGAGCCTCTCTCACCCCATTAAATCATTTTGTTGCAACGCTCTTGTCCTCACCTAGCAATTGTTGTCCCTGTTCTTACCACAAAAGTCCTACACTCCTACTTGTAATCTACATGTTGCATCCCAGATTTTCCTTCGTGTCCAAGAAATTTCCATGCACGTTGTAGCCTCCAGCAAGTAATTTGCTTTCCACCAATTGCCTACGTGGTTGCCAAGTACTTCTATTTCCATAATTTAAAATGCTTTTTATTTAGAAAAAAATTATTTTTTCAAAACAATACACAATTTCAAATGTACAGCGGAGGTGATTTCCACAACCATTGTCTAATGATTATGCAAAACATCAAGTTCTGGAGTTTGGAAAATGGTCGGATTGGATTAAAGAGAACCGGACAATCTAGACAGTTATTCCATAAATATTCGAAAGATGTCCATATAGTCATTAAATAAAGCCTCTCTACAAATAAGATATACAAAAAGGCTCGAACCAGTAAAATATCATTTATACACAGGTAGGATTCAGTTTGAATATATATTTTAAGTCAGCTTACTAGTTGAGATAATATACACGAATAGCGTGACCTACAAAATCTATCCAATAACCTTAATTTGCGAGCCCACCCCCAAAAAACAAAAAACTAAAGTGGGAAAACTGCACGGAGATGAGGTCCCTATGCAGTATTGAGAATAAAGTGTCTCCATCTGCTCACTACGACTGCGAACAAAACCGCGAAGACAGCTACCCTGAACATTGTATTTGGCCAGAAGGAATTGCGAGCACAAGAAGCCTTCGAGAACATAGATGAAACCTTGCTCAGTATAGAACAATTATTCTTCGTGTCTATAAGGCTTTCACTAACTTCAACAAGGGAAGATTTGTGCTGTTCATCAATGCCATTATCACCACCACAAACAGGAGTTTCCATTTCTGTAACTTTGGCCTCCTGCACATGGTAATTCAATAATACTCAAAATACACATTTAGGCAAAGATAAGGCAGAATCATTTAACAGGCTTCTCACCTTCGTCACAATACACTCAGATTCAACTTCTTCAGAGCTCAAATCTCCAGACTTTGTGCTGAAATGAGCTTGGAGCTTACTCTGCAGAAGAAATCTTCTCGATGCATCACCTTGCATATTGAGGTTCCTGTCAAATTGTTGATTTCGTCGTGGATTGCGAGGCCTGATCCTGATTCCATCCCAATCAATGTCACTACCACCAACTTGATTTGTATTGCTGCTTCCTTTGTTAAGGTTATTGAACTGGTCTGTGGCAGAAATTGACGCTAAAGTTTTCTGTTCATAAGGTTCATTTTGTAACAGACCCAGATTGATCTGCTGCTGATGCGCATTACTAACAGAAAACAGACTTGAAGAAGGCTTCTGGTCAACATTCCCTTCAAGAAGGTCAGCGCCCTGAAACTCTTGCTGAATCTGTAATAAGAAGGAATGTGTATGGTTAAATTTATAAAGGGAATAAATTTATTTATAACACACCATAATGAAATTTAAATGGGACCAAAAAGAAGTAAGACCATGCAACATGCAGAAGCAGTGTGGTAGTTTCCACTCACTCTAATTGTTGCCAGATCAACATCTGAGCCGCTGTAAGATCCAGAGTCCTTAACAAAGACCACACTCTTAAGGCTCTCGTGTGGGATTGTTGAAATGTTCTGAATGCTAGACTCCCCATGTGAGAACTCAACTGGCTGCTGAAGTATGGAATCAACGAAATCAGAAGTATCAGCATCCGTTTCATTTGCACCATTATTAAATTGCAGCCCTGTATTACTGGCGCTCAATTCATTGTTGCCGGGATAAAACATGGAGGAAGATCCCATTGCTGATTGGACCTGCACGTGCAGTGGTGAAAAGATTTTGTAATCTAGAGGCTCTGGCGGGGAGTCAATAAACCAATTTAGGGCTTCTTCCACTGGTATATCCCCCTACAAAATGCATAAACAAACAAAAATAATTAATTAGTCGATTGCATTTTTCTTACACAGAAAAGGTCATGTGTATTAAAATTGACCTCCAACTCACCTCAGAAGCTCCCAGACCAACAGATTGACCTCCTCCATCACAGACACCAAAGTTGTTGCTTTGAAATTCCACTGGTGCTCCAACCTCAGAAGTTGTATTTGCTGGAGATGCTTCAATCAGTGGTTGATCAGATTGTGTAACTTCCGGAGACGATTGAACCATGGTCGGAGATGAAACAGTAGCTTCAGCTTCATCACAGTTCAGACTTGCAATGCTCTCGTCTTGTTTCTTAAACAAACGAGAAAGGACAAAGGAACTCTGGAAGCACAAAAGATTTTAAAACATCTTTTATCATGGACATCATTTGTAAACTGAGCAAACATAAAGCGCCACTGCCAAGCACCAATCAAAGTCAATCAATCATGGCAGCATCTCTTGAAGTGGCAAAGGCGACCAATCAATCAAACAAACAACAAAGCACCCAACTGCAACCTACATTGCATGAAATAACCTAAAACTAAGTGAACTAAACAACTTTACCAACATAAACCTAGTAATACCTAATTAAAAAATTGAGTAATCATAATAAAAAAAAAATATCCAAAACTACCATTATTTCCAAATTGGTCAAGAACAGACTGTCACGCCTACAAACATTTGAGCAGCAAACGAGACAAATCAATCAATGAATCAAAACTCTAAACTTCACAGCAAAAGCATAAAACCAATGACCAAAAACTTATTTTACCTGGCCAGGTTTAGTTCCATCAAGCTCCTCTTCAGTAGCACGATACTCATGCATGACCCAATTAGTCCTCTTCCCCTTAGGAGCGCGTCCAGTATAAAAAACAAGAGTCTTCTTCATTCCAATCAAATTATTTCCAGACTTTATCTTCCTATCGTTACCAGTCGCCTTCCAATACCCAGCATTTGTTGCTCTATTCTGCCTTGACCCATTTGGATACTTCCTGTCTAATGGACAGAAAAAAAACCACTCTGGATCCTTGTTCTTTATGATCGACAAATCTACACCAACAACAAAAAAACAAGCAAAACCCCCCAGCTCAAAATTCAATATTGAATTCAAAAAACATGAAAAGATTAAAAAAGAGGGGGGGGGAAATTTTTCTGTATTTTAGAGTATGAAAGTACCTGGTAAGTCCCAAGGTTCCCATTTGCAGACATCAATTTCACGAATAACTTTAACTCCATCATCATCACCATTGATTTTGAGTCTTAAGTAGTAATCTACTAGTTCTTTATCTGATGGTCTGAATCTAAAGCCTAAAGGGAGTGAATTGAAGTTCATAGACAAAACAGCCATGGATTTCAGAGAAACAAAGGGCCCAATTAACAAAGAGAAGTGAAAGAGAGAGATAAAGATTCAGTTTGGTAGTAATCAAAGTGAAAAAGAAAGTAGAGGACCCAGCAACAAGTTTATTGAGAAAAGAAAATATAAATAAAAAACACGACACCCTCGTATAGTCGTATATACCGCGTATAAGATTTTCCTAATGTTTTACCCTTGGTCTTCTCTCTTAATTACCATAAATACCACACAAAAAGTGTAGGATCTGATAGGGCCAGATTAGGCAAGAAGATAGGCGCCTGAGGGCCGTAATTAAGATTAAGAGGGCTGGATAGCGAATGAGATGTTGCCACGTGATATGGATGGCGTAGGCATACACAGTGGGGTCTAAGCGTCTGACGTGTGTGATTATAGAAAAGAGAGGAGATATTTTTTAAAGGAAGAAGAAGAAGAAGAAGAAGAAGGTGCCAAGAAACATCATCCTTCCAGGTCAATAACACTCGGCTAAACAACTTAACCTAAACTTGTTAAAAATAAATTTTAAAAAATAAAAAATTTTAAAATAAAAAATACTTTCTGGCCTTAGATTTCAGCATGCTTGTTTTCTCATCCCCATCACGTACATCCCAGCACTGTATCAAGCATCAAGCTTCAACCCCAAGAAATCTGTGGAGCTGCGTGTGATAGCTCGAGACTTTGTTGTCTTTAACAAACCTTTTTCCCAGTGAGTACCGTTGGTTTCTGGACCTGAAAGACGATCGCCTGCTTTCAAAAAAGACACAGCATTTGGGGCAGATAGATGGGGACCCTGCCGTTGCTTTTCTTTCTAAAACCCTTGAATCAACAACTAATATTGTAATTAAACTAATCCAAAAAATTAATATAAGTTGAGATTCCCACGCAACCAAAAACAAAGAAGATAATTTTCATCCAAGACAGGAATGAAACGCAATTCTTTTTGTTATTGGCAACCCCATTTGTTTAGTGGAATCATCTCGTAGTTAAAATCCATCACCTTTTGGATTAGGGTTCTGCATATCCTTCTCTGTTCCTTGAAAAGAAGTTGCTTTGTTAGTGGAATTTCAAAAGTAAGCTTTTGCATGCCCCTACTTTTTCTTTTTTAATTTCTGGTAATGAAAAGACAGGAAGAAAAGGAATGGCATGCCTGCATCAGGCCTCGTCTACTCTATCTTTTGTTTTTTATATAAACCTTTCCAAGGGGTAATTAAATTATGGATTCATGGAGCGGTCACAGGATTTAAAAAGAATTGTGAGGGCTCAGGCGGGCTCTTGATGGTCATGTGTGGTAAATGGGTTCTGTTTTTGAAACTCTGGGCTCCCCTGATCCCTTTGAGTTTTCTTTTTGTTCATGGCTACTCTCATGGTGCAGTCGCGACGTAAGCAAATGGGGCACTAACAAGATCATCATCATTTTAAAAGATGAAGCAAAAGGCATCATTTTTCTACTTTTTCAAGCCAGACATAGACCCCCTTAGACAGATGGGGCACGAGCAAGATCATCATACTTCCAACATTCCACAGGCTGCCCTCAGGACAAGTCAAAGCTAGCCCGTGAATCCAAATCGAGTCTTCACGTACTTGTTTAAAAATGTTTGAAGAAGCCAGCTTTGTTTCATCGATAGTTGCTTGGGACATGGATTACAAAGTAAAAAAGATAGATTGGTTGATTTATTAGATTCTGAGATTTATCTCTGTACGGTTTGATCAACTACGACCGCTATTTGTATAAACGATCTAAAGAGGCAGGGAAAAAACTCTATTACAAGACGATTCTTGCATGTCTACAATCTAAATGTGGTCCAAGTGCTAGAAGCACTATTGTACTGTTGCACTCACCAAAATCTACAGAAAGTGATGGCTGCCTACTTGTATCCACAAGAGTAAATTTCCGCCTCTGCTCTCTTTCATTTATTCCCCCCTCTTCCTATTTCATTGTCAATGAGCAAGCAAACGAAGCAGAAACTGGGTCCAACGAGGAGATTGGCATAGCTAGTTCAGTCTATTAGTGTCCAACAGGAGTCCTTGAACATTCAAATGGAGAAAGCTCGTTGGAGAATCTGCAGCAAGATGATACACTCTCAACACTAAGGCTGTTAAATTTGGAGCAAGAATCAATCGGCCATTGCTCCGTCTAAAAGAGAATTTGAAGCCTCTCACTAGATAATTCTTGCGCCTGTTTTAGCACCCCTCTGACAACCTGTTTGTGGCCCCTCATGCTCTGCTCATTCATTATGTTATAAAATCCTGTGCCTGTTTTTCATTTGAGGACTGTCATGATATCAATTGTGAGCATGGCATTCTTATTGGTGAGAACACCACCGTGAGGCGGGCATGATCGGAAAGAGAGTAGTTCTCAGGCCACATTCCTTTTTCTACCTCAGGAGGGAATAGCACCGCATTCTCCACACTGAAACCAATGGTTTGCTCCTCTCCACCCTTGTGATCATCATCTAGGATTCCATCATCTTTCTGATCTGACCTTGTAGGATTCCAAATTCGCTGCTGCAGTTCCAACATTCCACAAAGTGAACTTCATAGTTCATAAAATTATTCTAGAAGTATTAATGCTGAGTTGGTTTCTTTTCTGAAACAGATTTGTGGTGAAAGATATGGCAAGCCATGTCGCAGCTACACACCTATTTCTTTAAGATTGCCAAATACATGGAATCCACTCATCAGGTTCAGGATAATAACATAAACAAATACAACTAATTTGTGGGTTGCAAACAATCTTATAATTCGAGCTCAAGCAACCTGGATTGCCGATCCTGGCACTAGAACAGTTTGCTAAAAAGACATTTGCATTGCCAAAAAAAAAAGGTTCGATAAATCAGAGTATGACAGATAATGCAAACATTCACTTTTTAGTTGGTTACCTGAAATTCTTTATAATCAAGAGCACCATTGCCATCAATGTCTGCCTGCACCCACAAATCCTTTGTTTCCTCGTCGTTGAGTCCATAACAATGCCCGGTTAGGTTAAGCTGCAGAATCAAGAAACAGTTTGAGTTGTCAAAGAAATGAGTGTAATCGTTTTACTCAACAACAAAAATGATAGGAGTTTATATAGATTCCGCTTATCATACCTGCCGAAGAGCTTCACAGAAGCCTGAGTAGGTAATGCAATCACTATCATTATCAGCCTTTAGTAAGGCGAAGGCATCTTCTTCAGTCAGGGAAGCTCTCCGTACTAGATACTGAAATGGAAAATTTCACTGTCAGAGATAGAAACTCAAGGATTGTTTTCTCAATCTTCCAAGTGCCATAACTGAAGAAAATTCCATTTATTTCATGCCCCTGACATTAGGAAACAAACGCAGAACACAACAAGTATACGAGCTCGCTCCAGAAGAAATTAAAAAACTGACCTTGAACATGCCAAATACTGCTTCACTCCAACTTGTTTTTAGTAGCTTTCGGTATCTATTGGGATTAAGAAGCCATATAAAATCCACACCACAAATATTTCCGCGATGGTTAAGGTGGCTAACCCACTGCATTCAAAAGATGAAGGGAATGAGAAATTTATACAATAAATGAACCACCAACATGATTCTAACAGAACAGAATAAATTATTACTAGCTTAAACATGAAAATAAGGACCTTGTGAGCATCTGCATCAGTGTACTGATGAGCATTATCATATGATGATACAAAGCCTAGTGATCTGAGGAACTTGTAAACATGCCCACGTTTGCTCCCATTCCAGTCACTGCAGAAAGTATAGAGTAAAGGGTAGAATAAAATGAGTGTAATTCTGTGAAGGGCAAAGAATCTAACAGGTGTGACTTGTAGAAAGGATTAAAAGTATAAGCCCGTACTTACCCGCAAAGCATAATAGGCGTCGGGCTAAGCTTGTTTTCTTTCTGATAAGATTCCACATATTGCAGGATTTTGTAGACCTGATATTGCAATCATATAACACAGGTCAAGACCAAGGATTGCTAGAAGTTACCTGTGAAGAAGATAAGTTTTTTTTTAAAAAAAAAGGGTGGAAAATGTACTTGCCTGATTCAATCTTACAAGAGACAAACTTGAATCATGAGGAAATAACAAGTGGGTGTTGACAATAAGAATTTCTTGTCGAGTGTCATTGTTCCGGGACGGTGAATAAGGGCCAGCTAATTCAACATGTAACAACTGAGCAACTCGATCTCCACAATCATTGAACAGCAATTCCCTATGGTCAATAACTCTGAAATGCTCCTTGCGCACGGCAATCAGTAGCCCTGAGATATCAGACAATGGCATGGTATGTTCAAAGGGATTCGACAAAAACTGGAGTAGACATAGGAAAACCGTGCTCATTGTTTCATCTGCAATCCATTCGTATCTAGGCCCGGTTTGTTTCTTCAACAAAACTTAAAACCTTTTATTTCTATTTTTTAAAACATGGGAGAATTCTTCTAAATATAGTAAAAGAAAACAGGAAGCAGAGGAATGAGTCAAGTTTGCAAGCTTTCTTCCCTATTTTTTCCAAATTGGAGACATTAAACCTTAGGCAATGGCGACTGTACAAATGATGAAACCAGAAACATCAAATGCAGATCAAATCGGACAACTCCATCTCTAGAACATGGCCTATAATGTTTGATTACAAAAAGTCCAACGGCATCCAAAACTTGTATAAAGGTTTCAATCTTCGAAGAATATGGTAAGATATGAAATATCAGAATTGATTAAAAAAACAAAA
This sequence comes from Populus x sibirica, assembly GCA_019202695.1. Lineage (NCBI taxonomy): Eukaryota > Viridiplantae > Streptophyta > Magnoliopsida > Malpighiales > Salicaceae > Populus > Populus x sibirica. Next base: position 247,159 of record JAGMVL010001591.1, read on the forward strand.
TCTAAATCAAGATTTAAATGTATAAACAAAAGGGATTCTAGAGAAAAGTATAATATGAGAGATGAAGAAGAAAGGTACCTACCATCACCCCTGTTGTTAGTACGTGCAAGCTTGAAATTAAGATAGCCAGCATCACCTAATCTCTTCTCATACATGTTGACCAGCTCTTCATTTCCTACCCAGAATTCCTACACCAATCAAACCCCATTTGAAACAATCAACAACCAAATCAAAACAACAACAAAATAATCATTAAAAACCATGAAGAGACAGAGAGGGAGAGGGAGGAACCTGAAGACAAATAATGGAAGATCTTTCACGCAACAAAGAATCCAAAATCTTCTGGTTTCTAACAAGCCAATAGGCTCTGTAATCACTTTCACGAGAATCCTGGTTCTTATCATTGTTAACGTTCAAGCGTTTGTAGATAGGTGCAAGAATGTTAAACGTTGTGCAAGTAATACAAGGTTGTTTCCGATGATCTCTCATCGACATTGATGATGATATTGCATAACTTCCTATTCTATTAATCCTTCTTGATCTCCTTTCCTTTTTCATTTCTTTCTCTTAATTTCTCAATAACTTTTTATTATATTCAAATTTAAAAAAGACACAAATGATCAAATTTTGAGGCACCAACCAAACAAAAATAACAAAGGATGGGAATTAAGTGGGGGTGGTGGCGGCAAGGGAGGAGGGAAAATATAGTTTTGAAGGAAAACGTTGTGGTGGCGGTAGTGGAGGCTGTTACGAAGCAGCCAATTGAAGGGGAAAGGCGGCAACAAAACAACCACAGCCACCACCAACAGCAGCAACAAAAAGAAAAAGAATAATAACAAGGAATTGTGAAAATGGTGGTTCGCTGTGATTTAAGAAAGGCAACCTCATTCTCTTGTCTTCATTTATGGCGAAGCCTTCTCTTTATATACTCAATGCGATATGGTTATCCCTTAATTTAATCAACATTTGCCTTTCTTATTATGTGCAGCCAAAGTTTTACACACAACATGCATTTTATATCTTTGGAGCTATTGCTTGGGTGGTAAGCATGTGAGTTTGTTTATACCAAAAAAAAAAAAAGTATGTGAGTTTGTTTTTCATATTATTTTATTGTTGCATTGCATGTTATTAATATATCATTGTTATTAAACTCAGTTTGATTTAATAGATCATTCTATCTTAAATATTCTAGCTAAAAATCCAGACTAAATTAAAACTAATTTGATATTTCTAAAATGATATCGCTTTAATTTTTAAAATAAATAAAATAAAATCATTATACACAAGCTAACTCGTAACCTTAGCTTTGAGTTAGGTTATAGATAGGGTTGCATTATCATGAACAATATTAGGTTTAATAGCTTTTCTAGAAACCCTAATGTAGGCTCCTTATATATGAATAATCTGATAGTTAATTTGGTATGATACTAATTAAATGGAGATTTATTTTGGTGGTACAAAATGGTGGTGGAAGGTGGGGTTTTAATACACATTTATGAGAGAGATCGATGCCACAATATATGCTTTATGAGTTCTGCACATAATATAACCAAATAATAAATGTTGGTTAGTGCCAAATTGTTGTGCTAAACGGCTAAAGGCTGCCTCATCCTATTGTTTATAGGAAAGAACATCAAATCTAGACATTTCTTTTTTCAGAAGAGGTAGAAATGCCTTGAAAAGCCAATTGCTTTGATGATATTTCTTTAATTCCTTGTTTTTCCTGTTCTTGTTTGTCCTGCTTACAGCTAACAACACTTGCTTGTTTTTCCTTTTTCTGCTGCTTGCTTTAGCTTTTTCATTTTAATGTTGTGGTCCGTTCCATTATTGTGTCGTCTAACATTAACTAATGTTGTTGTTACTTCTCTTTTGTCTGTCCAAGAACCATAATAATTTAAACGTTTAAGCTGCAGCTGGGTTTAGGTAGATTTATATTATATATATTAGGCTTGCGTGTGTTTTTACTATTTTATATTATTAATTAATTTTAATTAAAAAAGAGAATAAAAACAATAAGATTCAAATTCATAAGTGTATATATATCTATCCAACAAAACATTTCATGCTTTGTATTATACTTCTGGTGCACAAAAAAGAAATTATAGAAATGTGCCAAGAACATGCTGAGGTGATCAAAGCAAGTTGAGGAATAAAGCTAGGGCAGGAGGAGCACTAGATTTACGAGAAATATGTGGCGATAATTATGGAAAAAACAGTATATATACGAGCAAGTAAATCACTTTGCATGGACCCCCACAGAGCTTTTATCTTTCCCAGCCGAAAGTTGTAAAGAGGCAAGAATACTCGTCCACTAACTCACTGCTCATGAGGATTGATCCATCGAATTAGCTCTTCTGGTGTCGGGGCTTGTTGGACAGTACTGGTAGAATATGCTTGTGCATCGTGTTCCTTCATTTTAAGCCTATCTAGGTGTAAGATTGAGTATATACTTGTAGGAAACCATACATAATAGAGCTCATTTTCATTACGACACGGAAATATCATTTCACCTGAGAAATAATTTATATTGTTCTGTAACGTATCTTTTCAGTGAAAGCTTTTCATGTAGGAAACTTGAATTAATTTAATTATTAAATAAAATAAAGATATCGAGATTTGAACTTGTAATCACTTAATCATCAAGATTCTAATATTAAATTAAAGAATTAATTTTTCAATTTATTAACTTAAGTTACTGAGTGAGATACTAGGATATAATTTTTATTATTTTTATTATATAGTTATAACATGCATGGATGGAAAAAAAAAAAGGAATGAAAGATGGCATAAAGGACCCTACACTATCTTTGCTAAATCCAAAGAAGATACATCAATTATAATGTTTGTAAGAATAGAAATACGACTGAAGGAGGACCATGAACACCAGAATTTATAAAGAAAGAAAAGAAGGGACGGCGGCTTAGGAAATGGGAGACACAGAGACAAAATAGATATATATATATATATATATATATATATATATATATATATAAAGGTCAGGTGGAAGTGATCGAAGAGAAGATGATTAATTACCAATTAATCAGTATGAATTTATATATATATAAAAGGAGTTTGGAATTTGGAGTCTGAAGAGGAAGGGAGACGTGCAGGAAGCAAGCATTGGTGCCCATGCGTGATGTGATTGGTCGGTCTTACTTTGATGTGTGCTTTTGAGCCGCACGTGAAAGACTGATGGCTGGTTTCTGTTCATCTCTCCCTGTCCCTTCACCCTCCTTCTTACCACTAGGGTTTTTTTTTTATATAAAAACAATTTGGACTTTAATTACATCCAATTATTTTTTATTTTTTTTTTCCCTGTGCTGCGTAGCGTGCTGAATTTCATTTTCTTATTTTTTAATATTAAAAAAATTATAAAAACATTAGGAAGTAAAAGTTTCAATGCATGCTAATCTAAATACTTTAAAATATTTAATTGGTAACACGTTTGGAACAAGTGTTTTTCTAAAATAAATATTGAGATCTCGACGTATGAAATTGATTTAAAATAACAATAACTAACCTGTAAAATTCACGGTATAAAATATAAAATAGCGATAAAAACATGAAACTAATATTAAAATAAATTAGAAAGATCAATTATAATAAATCAAATATTAAAGATGAAAAATATTAAGCGACACTAGAATATTATTCTCAAATAATATAAAAAAACAAAAGATAAATTTAGTTAATTTAATATTATAAAAGGGACGACACTAATTTAATAGTAAGAAAAAAAAAGAAAATTATGGTAAATCTCCTAAATTTAACTTATTATTCTAAAATTATAACTTGTGAAATTTTATATCCGTGCTTAATTAAAAATGTTAAATCCTAACTAATTTAATACTGAAAGATAAATATATAAAAAAAAATTACAATCCATAAAAACTCATATCCAGGTTTAATCAACAACAAAAAAAGACTCAATAAACCTTGTCACAACACAACAACTAGGATAATATTCCGAAATAATATGAAAGAAGCAAAAGATAAGTATAATTAATTTAATAATATCGAAAATTCATTGATTCGGGAAAGGGCAAAATCCAGATAACAAATAGCATCCACACTTACAAGGATTTATTCTTCAGGGATATTGATTTCTTTGTATCCTATCTCTTTGAAAAAAATAGAAAGTTTATTAATTAATCAGTGCTCAGTATAGTAGTATTTCCAGGACTATTCTTTCTTTATTGTGTTAATTAACTCCTCGATCGTGCCCAATTCTATATATATATATATATATATATATATATATATATATATATAAAAATCAATCTCATCAGAAGATGCAAATATGGGCATAAAAGATATGGTGGAAACTTCAATTTAGTCACTAAAATATACTTAACTTCATAAAAATTGAATTATTAAATGTTAAGATGTCTGGCATACGTCAACAAGTTTTTTTATTATTTTATTTGTAAAAAAACTAAAATATATATGGTACTAAAAAAAATAACAATAAAAAAAACCATTATAAAATTACTATCAAGTCTCTTGAGCCAAGGCTAAAAAATTTAATAGATAAGAAAAGGCTAAAAAATTTAATAGATAAGAATAATTTCATTGAAAAATAAAATTTCTATAAAACCTCTAGATTAAAGGTTTTAATTTTTAACTTTTTAAGATTAATACAGTACTTTTAATTTTATTAGAAAATAAAAAAGATTGTTGGCCCCAAACAAATAAAAAATAACAAATTAACCTAATGAAAAAACCATTTTTCCTCTCGAGCTAGTAAATCTTATTTATCAATCAAGGATAAAATCATAATTTTATTATTAAACTTCATACTAATCTAAGATATATCTGCAATATTTTTTCCACGGGATTTAGGTTCTGTTAATTGAATAGCGAAGTTAGAAATTTATGCAGAAATATCTCCTATGTTCTTTTTCATATGAAAGCATTGAAAAGTATTTTCATTGCTATTTGAGAGTGACAAGACTACTGCACCAAGAACAGCAAAGCCTATGGGATTGAAATTACCTTCCTTCTGAATTAAGTATTGAAATTGGTTGTACATGATTTTAGGTTTGTGCTTTCATGTAAAAAAGAAATATGCAGTATGGACCAAGACAATGAATCAACTCGAGAGTACTGCTCTAACTGCCATTCACATGGATTCTCACATGGCAGGCACCCGCCTGGCATATCACAGAATATGCAAGACTGCATTGATCATACGAGCTGCTTCTACATTAATGCTCTTTGGGTATTAATGGTTTGGAGTGGAGCTCCTCCAGCCACCAAATGAACATGGAAACACACATGGAAACCCATTGTTCATCTTTCGTGCACTCATCAAATTCATTACACGCTCCAGCTATCACATGACTCCTAAATATATATATAGAGAGAGTATCAGGTCATGGTTTTGGTCCTGAATGGTACTTAATTTAGTCATTATTCCTGAGTGTAGGAGCCATGGATGCTGGAGAAGACTACAAGAGGAAGGCAATTATAAGGAAGAAGAGTTCTTACAGGATTAGCCTTTCGGCTAGTTTACCTGAAGATGTTTGTGGTGCTTTCTCAGGTGATACTATCTGTGCAGTTAAGCTCTCTAAGGATCCATTCTCAGACATGAGAGCATCAATATTAGAGATGATTCAGAACGTGGGTGTTCATGATTGGGATGAAATGGAAGAGTTAGTCTATTGTTACATTGCCCTTAACTCTCCTGACCTTCATGGCATCATTGCCAATGCATTTCTTAGTTTATCTTGTCATTTTTCCTAGCTCGTACGCTCTTTCTCTGTTGTCTGCAACATACTGCTTAAAATGGCACATCTAGTCAACTTCTTTTTAGTCCACTACTCCTGGAAGATTGAGAATGTATCCTTTAATGTATCAATGTTATTTTGACAAATTCGGTTTCAGCCACCAGGGCAGGAAAAGAAGATCCAATGATTTGTTTCTACTTTCTACAACAGTAATTAAGAGCTAGCTTACATGCTTATTTTCTGAACAAATGAAAATCTGATTGATGAAACCAAGGGAATGCTTTAATCTGCCCAAACAGGAAAAATAAGCTATTTCGAAAGCAAACATCATGATAAATATAAGAGCACCATGTCATGTGAAGCCAGCTGCATTGTTGACAAAGTCAACAATGTTAGGCACCAAATTGGTGCTGCAAATTCAACAATATTGGGCACCAATTCGGTGCCACTTGCAGCACCAATTGGTGCCCCTTTGTCCTTTGCTTGGATGCTTGCCTATAAATAGGCAGTGCATCCAAGCTTATTTTGCACAATACAAGAGAGAAATAAGAGAGGAAGAGAAGAGTGAGAGAGGGAAAGTAATCCCACAAAAGTGAGGTATTTGTAAGATAGTAAGTGAGGTGTTTTCTCCTAATAATAGAGAGATTTCAGTTGTTCTCCTATTGTTAGAGAGAGGTTGTAATTCCCACATTACTTAGTAAAATCCTTCTATACTTGTCCGTGGACGTAGCCAAATTGGGTGAACCACGTAAATTCTTGTGTGTCTGATTTCTCATTTTATCTTGTCCTTTACCTTTTATCTTGTTGGGTTTGCATGCCAGTATCCTAACAGTGGTATCAGAGCCTTCTGGTTGGTGTTGTTAATACACAAAAGCTATTCGTGTATACGGTTACTATTCACGTCTACGACACTATTCACCTATACGGCACTATTCATCCATACGCTACTGTTCACATACGCTCTTTGTTGGCGTATATAGAAAGTCAGTGCGGTGATTAAATACAGTCTAGGAAGTTCTGTCTAAGGAGATTGGGTTTTAAGCGGGACCGTTTGTGACCCCTCCAATCTTTCCGGGAACTTACTTAGTGAAGTATTATTCACACGATACTATTTCTATATACGTTACATATACGTGAAACGGTGATAGGCTGAATAGATCTCGGTGAATACAATGGCGGCAAAGTACGAGATAGAGAGGTTGAGGGAGCAATTTCTCACTGTGGAAAATGAGAATCAAGGCAATCTTAAGGAAAGACAATTGCTTGGCGGCAATTGGGGATCGGCCGCAGGAGATCAGCGATAATGCAAAATGGAATGAAATGGATGGCAATGCTATTGCTAACATACATTTAGCATTAGCCGATGAAGTGTTATCAAGTGTGGCGGAGAAGAAAACAGCTAAGGAGATATGGGAGACTCTAACAAAGCTATATGAGTCTAAGTCTTTGCACAATAAGATTTTCTTAAAGCGGAGACTTTATACCCTTCGAATGGCGAAACCACGGCGGTGATGACCACATCAACACAATAAGGACTCTATTTTCACAACTCACTACGTTGGGTCAACAAATAGAGGAAAGTGAACGTGCAGAGCTTCTACTTCAAAGTCTTCCAGATTCGTATGATCAGCTCATTATCAACTTGACCAATAATATCCTCACGAGACTATTTAGTCTTTGATGATGTTGCGGCCGCCATCTTGGAAGAAGAAAATAGGCGCAAAAATAAAGGAGACAGAAATAGTTCAAACCAAGCAGAGGCATTGTTGGTGTCAAGAGGGAGATCAACGGAGCGTGGCTCCGGTGGGAGTCAAAGGCAAGGGAGGTCCAAATCAAGAAGCAAGAAGACGTGAAATGCTACAACTGTGGCGAGAAAAGGGCACTTCAAAAGGGATTGTTGGTTTAAAAAGGGTATAGAGAACACTGCAGAGTCATCAAAACCTCAAGGATGTGTTGCGAGCACCTCAGAAGATGGGGAGGTTTTATATAGTGAAGCGCGTCAATCTCTACGAGATAGAGAAGAGCTTGCGAGGTCTGGCTAATGGATTCGGGAGCAACATGGCATATGACTCCTAATCGAGATTGGTTCCATACATATGAACCCATCTGCGGAGGCAAAGTGTTCATGGGTGATAATCATCTTGTAGAGATTCTTTGGCATTGGCACCATCAAATTGAAGATGTATGATGGCTTAATTCGCACTATTTCGGGAGTGCGACATGTGAAAGACTTAAAGAAGAATCTTTTGTCCGTGGGACAATTTGATAGTCTTGGTCTGTAAGATCCGAACAGACAATGGAATAATGAAAATTGTCAAAGGAGCGCTGGTGGTTTTAAAGGCAAGAAAGACAGGTTGCAAACATGTTTGTATTAATGGGAGAAACATATCATGGGACGAAGCGTCAATCGCATCGGCCGCTCCGTGAGAGAAGACGATGATGTGGCATCAAAAACTAGGCCACATGTCGAGAAAGGTTTGAAAGTTCTCTGCGATCGAAGTTACTCCCTGGGCTTACAAAGGTTACTTTACCCTTTTGTGAGCATTGTGTTACAAAGCAACAAAGACAGGTTGAAGTTTGGCACATCAACAACTAAGAGCAAATGCATCTTAGACCACGATTCACTCGATGTTTGGCAAACACCGGTTGTATCCTTGGGAGGAGCAAGATACTTTGTATCATTCATAGATGACTTCTCCAGGAGATGTTGGGTGTATCCAATTAGAAGGAAGGCAGATGTGTTCGCAGTTTTTAAAATTTTCAAAGCGCGGGTGGAACTTGAATGCGAAAAGAAGATCAAGTGTTTGAGGACCGACAATGGAGGAGAATATACCGGTGATGAATTTGATAACTTCTGTCAACATGAAGGTGTCAAAAGGCGAGTTCTACGGCATACACTCCACAGCAAAATGGAGTGGCAGAGCGGATGAACGGAACTCTATTAGAAAGAACAAGAGCAATGTTGAAGACCTGCAGTCTAGGAAAGTCATTCTGGGCGAAGCGGTCAATACCGCCTGTTATGTGATAAATCGATCTCCATCAACCGCAATTGAGTTGAAGACACCGATGGAGATGTGGACTGGGAAGCCAATGATTATTCTCGATTGCATATATTTGGAAGTCCGTATACGTGATGTACAATACACAAGAAGTTAGCAAGTTGGATTCAAAATCCAGAAAATGTGTATTCTTGGGATATGCGATGGAGTGAAGGGGTATCGCATGTGGGATCCCACGCCCACAAAGTAGTCATCAGCAGAGATGTCATATTTGCGAAGGTAAAATGCAAATGGAAGAACATAATAGCATTCTAAAGGAGACTACAAGAAGTCCGGTCATTGAAAATACTCGAGAATCGTACTTCTTCGAAGCCGCACCGAGCATGAAGAACAAGAACAAATAGAGTCCGAAACTCCCGAAGTTCGACGGTCAACTCGTGAAAGAAGACCACCGGCTTGGCACTCGAATATGTTCGAGAGCAACATTGCATACTTGTCTTCTAACGAGAGGATGGAGAGCCATCAACTTTCTATGAGGCTATCAAAAGCACGGATGTATCTATGTGGATGACAAAGAATGCAAGAGGAGATTGAAGCTTTGCACAAGAATAACACTTGGGATCTTGTTCCGCTACCACAAGGAAGAAAGGCCATTGGCAACAAATGGGTTTACAAGATAAAGCGTGATGGCAATGATCAAGTGGAGCGGTATCGTGCAAGATTGGTGGTGAAAGGGTATGCTCGAAAGAAGGGATAGACTTCAATGAGATATTTTCTCCGGTGGTACGACTTACTACAATCGAGTAGTCTTAGCAATGTGTGCTATATTTGATCTTCACCTAGAGCAGTTAGATGTGAAAACCGCATTTCTTCATGGAGAACTTGAAGAAGAAATTTATATGCTCCAACCGAGAGGGTTTTCTTTGAAAAAAAGCAAGGAGAACTTGGTTTGCGGGTTGAACAAATCTCTATACGGTCTCAAACAGCGCCGAGGTGTTGGTACAAGAGATTTGATTCCTTCATAATTAGCCTTGGGTACAACAAGACTCAGTTCGGACCATTGTACGTATTACAAGAGGTTTGAAGAAGATGATGTTTTCATCATTTTGTTGTTGTACGTGGATGACATGTTGGTAATAGGCCCCAACAAAGATCGAGTCCAAGAATTGAAGGCACAGTTGGCTAGGGAGTTTGATATGAAGGACTTGGGACCAGCAAACAAGATTCTAGGGATGCAAATTCACCGAGATAGAAGTAAGAGGAAGATTTGGCTTTCTCAGAAGAATTATTTGAAGAAGATCTTGCGTCGCTTCAACATGCAAGATTGTAAGCCAATTTCCACCCCACTTCCCGTTAACTTCAAATTATCCTCAAGTATGTCTCCTAGCAATGAAGCAGAGAGGATGGAGATGTCTCGAGTACCGTATGCATCGCAGTGGGAAGTTTAATGTTTGCCATGATATGTACAAGACCAGACATTGCACAAGCAGTGGGAGTAACTAGTCGATACATGGCAAATCCTGGTAGAGAGCATTGGAATACTATTAAGAGGATCTTGAGATACATCAAGGGTACCTCGGATGCCGCATTATGTTATGGAGGGTCGAATTTATGTCAAAGGTTATGTTGATTCAGATTTTCTTTGGCGACCTTGAGAAAAGAAAATCTACTACAAGGCTATGTGTTCATAATTGCAGGAGGAGTTGTGAGTCGGGTCTCTAAACTTCAGACTGTTGTAGCTTTATCCACAACAGCCGAGTACATGGCAGCTACACAAGCTTGTAAAGAAGCAATATGGATGAAGAAACTTATGGAGGAGCTCGGGCACAAACAAGAGAACATTCTTTTGTATTGTGATAGTCGAGTGCTTTGCATATTGCAAGGAATCCCGCGTTTCATTCAAGAACAAAACACATAGATGTTCAAGTATCACTTTGTTCGCGAAGTGGTGGAAGATGGAAGTGTAGATTTTCAAAAGGTTCACACAAAGGAAAACCCAAAGAGATGCTTTGACTAAACCAAAGTCAACACTGATAAGTATATATGGTGTAAATCCTCTTATGGCCTAGCAGAAACGTAAGCAGCATGAAGATGGCAAGTATAGAAAGGATAGAAGAATCACAGATGATTAAGTGTGAAGACTTGATTCACTCATCAAAGTCTTCAAGTGGGAGAATGTGAAGCCATTTGCATTGTTGACAAAGTCAACAATGTTAGGCACCAAATTGGTGCTGCAAATTCAACAATATTGGGCACCAATTCGATGCCACTTGCAAAGACCAATTGGTGCCCCTTTGTATCTTTGCTTGGATGCTTGCCTATAAATAGGCAGTGCATCCAAGCTTATTTTGCACAATACAAGAGAGAAATAAGAGAGGAAGAGAAGAGTGAGAGAGGGAAAGTAATCCCACAAAAGTGAGGTATTTGTAAGATAGTAAGTGAGGTGTTTTCTCCTAATAATAGAGAGATTTCAGTTGTTCTCCTATTGTTAGAGAGAAGTTGTAATTCCCACATTACTTAGTAAAATCCTTCTATACTTGTCCGTGGACGTAGCCAAATTGGGTGAACCACGTAAATTCTTGTGTGTCTGATTTCTCATTTTATCCTGTCCTTTACCTTTTATCTTGTTGGGTTTGCATGCCAGTATCCTAACATGTCAATCGATTCTCAATAAGAGACTTGACAGGTTTTTTTGTAATCAATTCTCTATTGTAAAATTTGAATTCAATTGATAAAGAAGTTGAGTTCAAGATAGAATTCAATTCATTTTGTTTTTATATTACGTAAATGGTTACTTTGGAAAGCTAGTTTTAACATTAATTTTTATCTTTAGTGTAGTAAATCGGAAATTGAATTCAATTAGGGGGTTGCAAACAGCAGACACAGATCTGAAACTCTATTTGCCTAATTTTCTCCCACTTCAAAACAGCTTCAAGAAAACTAGCAGACATAGAAGAAAACTAGCATTGCAATCTGCAGATCCCGACATGGTTATCAGCATTATGTAGAGCCACAAAAAATTTCCTCGTTTTTTATTTTATTGGAAAAAACGGTCCTTCGGCTAATATAATTGCTTAGGGGGGCATCCAGAGCGGCAGTGGCTGACATTTACACTAACCAAAATATACTTTTAACAAGCTTGACAGCGAGTTGTTAAGGCCGGATGGTAGATGATCCACGCTGCGTGCTACCCCGCCAGCCAGGACATACCCCGGACTGAATTTCATTCAGAAACGAAAGAGATGGCAAACGAGGCAGAGAAGAAGAGTCGAAGTAGCTGCAGTGAAAAATTAGACAGAATGAGTGATCTGCTTGACTGCATAATCCATAAAATTCTATCTTTGAAAGGTGCCCAGACAGACTTGTATTGTCTAAAAGATAGATTGTTGTGAACATCACTTCCTGGCCTCAATTTCAATGCTCCCTGCCTGAAGCTCTCAAACTTTTCAGCTTTTTAATAGATTTGTGAGCAGAGTGTTATGACAACAGCGATCTTTATAAGGTTCAGCAATATTTTCCACTCGGAGCTCCCATCATTCTTTTTAGGATATATGATCATAAACTATGCTGTTTCCCATCATGTTCAGCAAGCTCATGGTCATAAATTATGTTGATGCACCACCTTCTGTCCGATCTTTCTCTTCACCGGAGGCATTTTTAACTTGAAAACTGTATCCAAATTATCTGGATTCAACTTTCAAGCTTTTCATTTTGCTTTCACAAATCTCATCAGGTTGAGACTCGAAAATTGTTCCTTCGGTTATCAAAGGAATATCGGTGATCCTTGTGCTAGCTGTCTTAGTTTGAAGAATCTAAGCCTACGATTTTGCAATTTTCTGTCTCCAAAAGTTATGGAAATATCTGCAATTCAATTGCTCAACTTAGAAATTCTGGGGCTTGGATATATGCATCGATCTGATTACTGAATAGGATTAAGATTTTTGCACCAAAGCTCACATCCTTCAGCTACCAACTCTCTCAAGTAATGGATTTCTCTAGGCTCCAACTTCCCTCCCTTAATTGACTAGAATCTAATCTTACATGAAATTAATTTTAAGTCTTTAAAGATTTTGAAAATATCTGTACTCCAATTGGTTAACCTGGAGATTTCAAGTTTTCTTGGTTACACTTGCAAGGTTGAGACTTTTGCGCCAAAGCTTGCCTCTTTCAGCTATAAAAACTCCTACCCTGTGGCTATGGATTTCTCTAGGCTTAACCTCCCCTCACTTTGATCATGTTGATGTTGCGGTTAATCTATCAACATGGGACGACAAGGGATAATCTGCAATTGATCAATATGTTGCAAGGGCTGCACAATGCACAATTTGTCAGGCTATGTAGATCCTGACACCATCAAAGTATACATCTTTACAATTAATACCATTCGCTAATTTATACTGTTAAGCTCTACTGACATGCTATAAATAGCCAAGATGTATTGAAGTTTCAACAAATCAGAAATAAGAAATATCTTCAAATTTCTCTATCGTTTTGTAAGGTATTTGATATTTTTTATTTCTTACTTGTTAGAACTTCAATATATCTTGGCTATCTATAGCCTTTAGTTGAGTTTAACAATATTTTTAGAACTAATAAATATAATTAATCATAATCTATAATAAAAGATAATTTAAAATAATTGTAACAAATCAGAATCAGGAACAAGTCTGCCCGGTTTGAGTTGCTGTCTTCAGTACTGTTTCGGCCGCACATTAATTAGAACTGATCTTGTTTTGGACTTTCCTTCTCCTTTTCCTTGTAGGATACTTCCTCTCCAGTGTCTGCTTGGAAACTGTCCTCTTAATGCTACTGCAAATCCTCTAGGAATGTTTCGTGTTCCTGCTCGTACAACTTTCAACTCTTCAAGGAATGCCGATGCTATTGGTAGCTTGGGTCATACTACACTTGCCAGATGGCTCAGTTTTTCCTGAATTCATTGGAGACATACTGCAGTCCAGCACCCTTGCGTCTTGTGTTCTCTTTCTGGAATCAATGGAGGTTCATAATTAATTAGTGTTTTTTCCTCAATGCAGATTATCTTATAGATATAAACAACGAAGTTACTGAATCAATTTTTCAGATACAACCTTGGAGGAAGTCGTCTTTCTTTATTTATTTTTTCCTTTATTAGTGCCAATAAACTCTTCTTAGTTGCTTTTGCGACAAACGGTTTCATATTGTATGATGTACGCAGAAGATATAGCTCCAAGATTTTTGATAAGATTGGATAACACCGCCTCCATTTGCAGCAAGTCTATGCGCTAATGGATACAGTTTATGATCTCGTTCGATCTTCCTTTGTATATATTTATAAATTATTGTTGTCATTGTTGTTGTAACAATGGACCGAGCAATTTATATGTTTCTTAAAAGAAACAATAACATTTATAGTTTGAAAAATAGTAATTCGTGGGCGTTCCAGGCGGGGTATTCAGGCAACTGCTGATATGACACATCAAAAACATTGCGAAAACGACGTTTATAATTGGAGGTGAAGACATTGGGAAAAGCGATTCGGAATGATTTCCACTCTCTTGGAGTTACTTGTAACACCACTTCAAAGTCTGGACAGCTAATCTAGGTAAATGTAAAGATCTGGTTAGAGTGAAGAAAACTTTAAAGAAAAAAAACAGACGAGTGCTCAAAAGTTGCAGTAGATTCCATGGAACACGAGATCGGGAAAAAAAAAATCATTCTTGGATGAACATGTGAATCTCAGAAGCAGGCATGCTACCTAAACTGATAAAGCACAACTCTGGAGTTCGAGAGAAAACTCTTTAAAAAGATAAGGGAAACACTGTTTGACTTGTGCTTATTTCCCTGAGAAACATCAATGGCTGGGAACAAACAAGTTCGGCGGAGTCAGGAACTGAACTACCTCCCTTTGTGGGTAATTAGTTTCCTGTCCTCTTTGAATGGTTGTGTTGATGGATCAGATAGGCTCGGCACTCTTGTAACACTACCCTTCCCTTTCTTGGCATTTGGTCCTAGTTCTTCTATCATGTATTTCCAACCATCAATAGGCCTCCTCCGGCTAAATATGTGAGTCTTGATAAAACTAGCTATCTGCAAGTAGTTGCAGAAAAAAATGTTAGTTAAGCTGGAAAGAGATGATGGCTAGGCTGGAAAGGAGATTTATACCTAAAACTAGCTCAACAAAAGAAATAATTTAAAGTGATTTTGAAGACGTCAACTTGCCTGGAATTTGCTGTATGCTATTCGACGATCAAATTCTTGGAGGAGAATATCTTCCTCCCTCTGTGACATTTCCCATATATTTCCATCTTGTGCCTTCGCTGTTGTTTCCCAACCATCAGGTTTATTTTTAAACTCGGAAGAGCTTGGGATTTTTGAGTTGTCCAAGTCATTATTGGCAGTGTCAAAAATTCTGCAATAAGATATCTGTTAGAATTGACAAGTTCACCTATACTCTAACAAAAAACATCTGAGTTATACTCCGACTTGCCAGTAATCCCGCACAAAAAGCAAAGCTTAAAGGATCCAGGAATTCAATAGGGCTAAAAAAGACAACGAATTTATTCTCAAATTTTCTACACTTTGTGGAGGGCCTATGACATGAGACTATCAGAATAAGCTAGAAGAAAACATCGCATCACACAAACCATAAACCAAATGTACCCAAATTTTTAATCCATAGAAATCCAAAAGGGCTTTCAGGGAGTAGGAGCTATCAGGGAGCGGGAGCTGTGTTGGATTCTTCAATGTGAAGGAAATGTAGCCTTATTGCTTCATGGTCATATAAGTATTTTAATTCTCAATTTCATTTTTGTGTTCACAACAGCATTGATACAGCTATTTTATTATGGAGCATAGCACAGTGAGAAGATCAGAGAAAGGTGCATTAAGAAATGCATCCTCTTTAGAAACTTTAAGCATAAAGTTCATACAAGAAGACAGACTAATTATTTATCAAGAAAATGGCATGCCAATAGCCGTACCATTTAATTAGTTGTTTTCAGGTTAATTTTGTTAGCAGGCTTTGACATTTGTTTTTGCTATAAAAAAAAAAGAAAATAGAATCACAATGAAAAGAAAACATGTTCTCACATACGATTTTTCTCTTTGTTACTAATCAAGAAGCTTTAATGAGTAGGATTTGGGATACAGGTTGGAATGGGCTAAAAGTAACTTACTCGCTCAAGAAGCTCAAAACTAAGAATGCCTGGCGAAGAAACCAGCAAACTTCCAGTTTTTTCTTCTTTTTTCAAAAAAATATTATGTTGATCACTAGCATAAAATGTGTAGTAATTTGGTCAACAACAGGCTTTAGTTTCTATAAAGCAACAATCAAAGAGTTCTTAAAACCAAACTTTAAAAATCATCAGAAGCGAAATTTCTTAAAATATTTAACAAACTTTTATTGTTGTACGTGTAATATATGGTGCTTGTTATTGTTAAGAAGGTTCCTTTATAAAGGTCAATTTGATTATTAACTAAACCACCAGCCTCACCAATTTCTCTTGGAGTGAGATTTATCTATCATTTCTAAGAGACAATTACACAAGTGTGCTGGTCTGGTGATCGTGATGGTCATTTGGTAGTTTAGCCTCACAAACCAATTCAGTTTTAGATCAGAAATAATTAAATTATACAACTAATAGTAAATAGCATTGGATGGATGGAAGAAAGGGACGTACTCAGAGCAGCTATCAAGCAATCTGTCGATATCATCAGGAGAAGAATCTCCTAATGTAGCATTCATAGCCTCCTCCTGCTGCTTCTCAATTTCCTTGGTCCATAACCCAGCATGAATTCTTTGCTTCTTCAATCTGTAATCTTTTTTCATATTGTCCAAATTATAAAGCGAATCACCTCCATTTTTATTATTATCATTCTTTGGCTGTGGTTGTGGCTGGGTTTTCCGCCGCTCATCCCAGTTATCATTCATTTCCTCAACAAAAGCCTTGGTCTCAGCATCCGCTATCCCTGTGGGTGAAGAGAAATTGACGTCCATTTCCCATGGAGCTCTGTTCTTAGCCGTTAGATCCTCTGGTAGCCACGCTGTTTCCCACGCATCATTCCATTCATCCTCCCCTTTTTTGGTAGAAAATGATTGAAAAAATTGGCTCACTCCATTTATTCTGCATCTTTCTTTAATTCTACAACTTGCTGCTGCTATCTGTCGAACAGAAAGCATTCTTTGTTCTCTTCACTTGACTGCAAGTAATAACAGGTAATAGAATTTAGTATTTACTGGATCTATGACCCATACACCGCTGCAGGTCAACTTGCTAAGCTGTTTTGAATGACGACAACTTTTGACGAAACAAGATGTCAAGGTTTAGATTAAAAAAAAGTGATTTTTTTCAAATGATTTTGAAGTAAGGAAAGCAATGATCAAACTAAAAAGAAAATAGAAGCAAGGTGTATGAATCAAATTACACAAACAACATGTAAGGATATCAGTTTTTTATTTTGCATGTCTAGCTAGCAGCCTGTATACAATGCCATAAGCCTCATTCAAAAGTCCCAATGTACTCATACACAGATAAGCATCCTTTTTTCCTCCTATTTTCTTCCTCAATAACCATAATAAACCCTTAACCGCAAAACCTAAACTCTCAAATCAAACCAATAAATCATATTAAAAATCTTCCGATATTAAGACCTCTGTCCACCATCACAAAAAAAAACAGAAATGAAAAGATCCAAATTCCAACAAAACCCAGTAATAAAGACCCACTCATCCTTGAAAAGTTCAAGCAGAGGAAACTAAAGGTTCTTCGAAAACCACCACCCAACAAACATCAACAAGTCCTACCAGTGTTCAGACAGTGAATAAGAGTGAGTGCAGGTTGGAGAAGATGATCAAAGAAGTCCATAACAGCCATAGCCAATACCATAATCACATCTCAAATACAATCAAAAGTCTCTTATCTCAATAAAAAAAATCCAACTTTCACCTATGTGAACTAGCAACTAAGCCACATGACAACAGAATTGAAATCAAACTTCATTACAACAAATGATTCAATAACAAAAGAAATCAAAACTCAAACTTCAAAAATCACCAAGCTTTGTATGACATAATTAATCATATCACCGCACCAATCAAAGAGATTAACTAAACAAGAAAATAAACAGACCCCAGATAAAAAAAAATGAGTTGGAGAGCAGTGAAGTGTAAAAAAGTGAACTTTTAGAGTTAAGATTAATGGGTTTTAAGGATTAATTTAAGTTTTAAAAAAAACGACCACACCAAGTCTGGAAGATAAAGAAAGAGTGAATTTTAGGCCAGACCAAAATAAAATAATTTTTCTAAAAAAAGAAGAGCTACGAACATCTCTAACTCAAGAAATGAAATGAAGAGAACAAGTGAGAGAAATACCTGAGTACACGAAAAAATCTCAACTTGGCGACGACGACTCGGTGACTCAGAGAAATTCAGGTCCAGCTCTGGTAAACTTGTAAGGAGACGTTTCGAAACCACGGTACAAAGACAACAGCAAAGATAGACAGCAGACAAGAAGAGAACAATATGAGAAAGTCCAAATTTGAGCTCTGTTTGGACTCGAGGCTAGAACATTTGAGTGGAAACCTCAAAACTAGCCCCCCAATGTATTATCTAATGTTTAATTAAGTACAAGACAGAATCGTTTCTCAATTAGGTATTAAATGACAAAAAGATTTCTAATTCGGATCATTTTTCTAATTTTTGTGCCCATTTTTATATAAAATGATTATTGGGTAAAATAGTACTAAATAATGGAAAAGGAACCCAATTGAGAAATGATTGAAACATTTTGGACTTAATTAATAAAATATATTGAGTTGGTGAATTAATTGAGAATTGATATACAGATTAGGAACTAAAATCCATATAGAGTTACAATAGGGAGGTTAAATTGAGGTTTCGCCTAATCTTCAACCAAGAAAGCATTTGTGTCTCTGCTCATATAGAGATTACATTTTAAAATGTTTTTTTTACTTAAAAATATATTCAAATTATTTTTTTTTTAATTTATTTTGGTAAGTTTCCCTATCTCTTCTGCTTTTTCAATGATGTGAATCAACATAAGACTCTGTATAACTAATCATCTAGTGGAAGATGTTTGGAACCATTAGTAGTAGTTGCAGAATACTTGATGCGGATGATGCACCGATATCTTCTATGGGCATGAATCCAAGTTTAGGAGATTTTATCCTTCGTATTTGTGTTCTGCAAGCATAATCTTTGCTTGCAAAACTACCAGATACAGATAACGAATTGAACAGTTTTAGTAACATGAGTTCAGGTATTAGCTTACTGCCTGTTTTTGTTTAATGCTCCTACACAGTATCTTGGGAAGACACTCTTTTACCCATGGTGTTCAGCTTGCACATCCTACACTATAGAAAATACTGGCTCTACCTCCTCTAGTCAAGCCCGATGGTTGCCTGCTGCATCATTCCTAGGAGTGAATCCTCATACTAGTGATTGCATCCATCTCAACCGTTTTCTTTTTGCAAAGTGATTTTAGATTGTGAATTTTGTGCCTTAGATGAAGAAGCAAAGGCATAGAAAGTTGGATTCAGCTTCATAATGACAGTAATGGCCATAAGGATGTAAGAACTCAATATATATGTTGGAATAGAGTCATTAAACAGCCAAACATCTCTGCTCTGATTTGCTTGTCTACAAAATTTGATGGTGTTGATTTTGCAGACTAAAAATTCAGTGCTTTCACTTGAAAAGAGTGCAGGAATAGCCAGTGCAGAGACCAGTATTGGTGCTGCTGTAGGGAAAAAGAGCAACAGGTCTATTTGGTGGCAACTCCGGAATCGGCCCATCCAGGTTCAGAAACTCCACCGCCTCCTCCATGCATGGCCTGCCTTTGTTCTCATTTAGTGTACAAAGCAGTCCAATCTCCGACACTCTAATTGCTTGTTCCAAGTTCACCATGGAGCCCATCCTCCTGTCCACCAATCTTGCCTTCTCATCAATCTCATGCATTCTCCATGCGAAATCCAACAAATCCCTCTCTTCTTGCCTCAACTCAGACTCCAACCTTCCTCTCCCAGAAACAACTTCCAACACAAAAATGCCGAATTCAAACACATCAGCCTTTTGACTCACGGTTGCTTCGAAACGTTGCGACTCGGTGGAAGAGAGCACGAAGCCAAAGTCGCCCAGAACTGCTCTGAAGCTAACATCAAGAAAGACACTGGTAGTTTTCATGTTCTTGTGAGCTAGCTGCTTTGAGTGGAGGAAACTGAGTGCATCTGCAACATCTTTAACTACTTTCAACCGCCGAGTCCATGGAAGCACGCCAGCCCCAAATAGCCATTTGTCGAGGCTTCCATTTGGATAGAAGTCATACACAACCATGGTTTCACGATTATCCTGACACCAACCTCTGATAGGAACCAAGTTGGGGTGTCGAACTCGGCTAATGGTACTGATTTGTTTGAGCAATCTTCGTCTATCCAATCCAATTTGTGAACTCAAAAATTGAGCAGAGAAACGTTTAATGGCCACTTGACAACCATTTGGAAGCTTCCCTCTGTAGTAAATACCTTTGGAATCGTTGCCTAGTATTTCATATTCGTGAAAACCCCGAGTGGCAGAGGAAACTTCAGAGATGGTGAAGCGACGGGGTTTGTTGGGAGGCCTTGGTCGTTGCCTTTTATCTGGCAATATCACAGCCTTAGTTTGATTATTTCTGCGCCTGCCGTTGTAGAAAAGACTGGCAAACACAGCTATAGCCAGTGCCATCACACAAATGAAAATCAACAAACTGTTTGGGGGTTCTTTCTTTGAGCTATGTGACGCTGAACTTTGAACACCTTGATCATATTGCTCCATAATCTTACTCTCACATGTCTCTGCAGATGGGGCACGGAGAGAGGCTTGACTTGTAGAAGTGAAGTTCCACGAGTATACATTGTGAATTTGGGTCATATTGCCAGTTGAAGCTGAGAATCCAACAAACATGTATTCATTGAGAAAAGGGGAGAGATCAAGAGAACCAGAGAAGATGGGCTTCGATCCAAGGCTAACTTCCATCCAGCTTCGTGAACCATTATATGCTATCTTAGCTTGGTGAATCAAACCATCCTTGAGGTAGACACCGACATCTGAAGCATTTACAGTCGTGGTGGAAATGATGCTGCCAAGATTGATTCCCACATGATTGTCATTTGGATCACCAAATTCAGGATTATGACGGGTATCAAACTCAACAGCAACAGCTTTATAATTGTCCTCACAGGCATCATTGAGCATGGCCAGCCATGGTCCCGGCCTACCCACAGTGAACTCATCAGGCACCACAATAAAGGCAAGGCCACTGCCTCCACTATTATTGTAACCACCTGTAGAGTTGACATGAGATTCAGCATTAGAGTTGCTAAATTGGAAAGAGAAGGTGGTCTCGAAGGAAGCTGGAGTACCAGTGAGCGGATCAAGCATACGGATAGGATAAGCATAGATGGCTCGTCCTGCTTGATGTCTCAGATCTAACTGGGATTCGTCAGGAATTTGGATAGCTCCCTTTTCATCTGAAAACCTGGCACTACCTAAAAGCTTAACCTCATGTACAATTTTGGGATCATCTAGCCTAAAATCTGAGAAGAAAAGATGTTTGGTCACTGTAACTGCAGGTCCAGTTATCTGCTTCTTCCCGTCAGCTAAAATTGGATATGCTAGAAACACTACAATAGTTGCTGAGAATAACAACGAGAAGCAGCAGTAAGAACCCATTAAAGCTGACAAAGAAGAACAAGAGCTGAACTGCAGAAGAAAAGTTCCTTGCTGCTAAGGTAAATGTTGGAAGAGTTTGCTAAATAGACGACTCCGTTCCACCACCTATCCTGTATACTGAACTTGATAGTGTGTTATTTGTCCACAAGTGAACAAAATCATCCACTTGTCCTGGTTTGAAGATATTCAAAAGGGATATCCTCATCAAGGTATAATGGCTGATAGTGACTTGTAACATCGTGTGTTTTAGCTTCATTCCTTCATGGGGTATAGCTATGGTTGTTTGAGGTGAATAATGATTTCCGAGTCATATTCTAGGGTCCCTCTTTGTCTTCCATTTTGGCTTCCCAGTTGTATAATCGAAGAAGGCCACCCTATATTCCGCCGCCCAAATGAAGGAGAAGGGCCATCAATCAAGATTTCATCAATCAAGAAAAGAAAAAATAAAATGAGGGCTAGGAAGTGTGTATTTGGCCTGGTTTTCATGGCCTTTGACTGGATTTTATGGCCTTTGGCTGGCTTTTCATTCTGAAATTGCTCTCTATTGTATTTATGGCGATGTTATGATTGACTTAAATTATCTCTTACATGGGTTACTGGGTGTATTTATATATCTAAACCTTTGGAGTTTCTTCAGGAAAAAGAGATTATATCATTGACGGAAAAATTGATTTTAGCTGGGCATGGTAGCTCTTGGTGCCATGGTTGTTGTGCATGCATACTATTGATGAAAAATGTTGATGATGGTCTACTATTATGGTAGAAAAAGGTAATTGCCCTGCATAGAAAAAACCAGTATGAGAAGTTTGTAAGAACAGCTCATGGAAACCCAAAAGAGTAGAAAAGCATGTCGGGTAAGATTGGTTAGACTGAGACAACATGGATTTGGGATGAACTTCTGCTAGAAAATTCCAGCAGCTTGCGTGGAGAACTTTTTATCTTCTTTTTTTCAAAAAATTCTTTGGTATACCATCACAAGCACCAAAACATATATGCACATTTTAGGTTGGTTTGAGACTGCTAATGTGTTAGGTTTAGTAGGATAAACTCTCACCTCAATCCTGAATATGATTATGGGGTGTTTGGAATAACGATAATAATTGTTTTTTAAAATATATTTTTATTTAAAAATATATATTTTTTATTTTATTTTTAATATTATCACATCAAAAACATCAAAAACCGATATCATTCTTGCCTTGCCTGGTTGCTCTAATCATATCAGAAACCGCTAATAAAGAGCTATTTCTCTAGTTCAAAAGCAAAGAAGAGAGAAACCTCTGCAGCAAACCCAAGCAAAGGAATCAGAATCGGCAAGCCTACACATCATCTTGGTTTAATGCATGTGTAGGCTTGCCATCTTCTTGAAAGAGATTCTTTGCCTCCCAGTCTGACAAGACGCCAACGAGAAAATCTTTCTTGGAGCCCATTTCAATACATGCATCTGGGCTTCAAGGTGTCTGAATAATTTTACAAGTACCATCATCATGATGATCACATCCAGAAACAATCCCTACTTTCTTAAGATCAAGTCTTGACCAAATACTATCCAATATTATCAGGATCTGCTTCCCTCTTAATCGCCTTTTGCGCAGATCAAAAGCATTCCGTGCAAGCAGGAACGATGCAAAATATATATATGTGTGTGTGTGTGTGTTCAACATTGTTCTGAATTATTGTTAACAACTCAGATACGATTTTAAAACTAGGTTGGATATGTGTACGAATAATATATGTGTATGTGTTTAGAATTGTGATTGTAATTATTTTTTAAAGTTTTTTTATTTAAAAATATATTAAAATAATATTTTTTTAATTTTTAAAAAATTATTTTTGACATCTCAAAATAATTTAAAAATACCTAAAAATATTAATTTAAAGTAAAAAAAATAAAAAAAACTTTAAATTTTTTTAAAAAATATTTTAAAACGCAAAAATAAACTAGGCTGAAATGCGTGTTTATTTACAACTTGTGCGCATCTCATAAGCAAACGGGATTTTGTTGTTTATTATTAAAATATTTAATTTTTTTATAAATTTTATAAATCATTTTTAATTAATGTTTTTTTTAATATTATCAATGTTTTTCCAAAATATTAATGTAAGATAATACTTATATTGATGTTATTTTCATACATAAGAATATAATTATTTAAATTAAAAACTGAGGCTAAAAGATATTAATTCTTAAGATTAAAAAATCGAACATCACTGGAATAAAAGAATAAAATAGTTATCACTATTTATTATTTACTCAAATATATATATATATATACACACCAAAAAATAAAAAACTCAAATATATATTTTATAGTTATAACTCGAAAGCCGATTGGGCCTCTTACTGAACCGAAAAAACACGATTCGGGTCGGTTTTGAAGTTGCGAGACTACAGTCACTACACTACAAAGTGGAAGCGTGGGAGTCTAGCCAAAACGCAGCATCGGCCCGAAGTTTCAAGCTTTGAGAGAAGGAACAGCAAGAAACCCTAGCTATCTTCCACCTCAGTCCGTCAGTCCGTCCTTCCTCGCTCCTTCTCCAAACCTCATCGGCTCGCTCCGGCTTCGGCATCCGTTTCTCTCTCGGTATAGTTAACAATAACATAGCTCCTCTCTTTCTCTAATTTCTTCATGTTCATGTTAGGGTTTCAAGATTTGATTTCTAAACCCTAACAACTTCCAGGACTTGAAGATTACAGCAATTAATTGAATTCTTGCTTAATAACTGCGATTAAGCAACTGTAATTACTGGTTTTTATTGATCTTGTGTTCTCCAACAGTATTTATTTATACATTTTAAATATTGAGAAAATTAATCTACTTTAATTAATATTATTATTATTAAAGGAAACGAATTGTTTGAAATTGATGATGAGAGGCTAACATTAGCATTTTCAAACACTCCGCAAATTCTAGCTTGTGTTACTTTTATTGTTGGGGTTGCGAAATGTGTATAGTGATGTGGGCGGAGAGACAATCTTTTTTACTTGATGTAACGAAGAAGAGCTTAGGACGTGCTAACTAACAAGAATAAGGAAGTTTTCAAATGGAGTGTTAATGGTCTCTAATGGCTATTTAGATTAGTTGTTGGCTGGCTGTTTTTTTTTGTTTTTTTTTTTGCGGAGGGGGGGGGGGTGTTGAGTCAGTAACTGACTTGATGAATTCTTAAGTCGGTGAATTCAATCAGGGAACGGAAAAGGTTTTAAAAAGTGGCGTGAAAGACAGATGCCCCCCAGCCTTGACCCGAGGGCAACTTGCAAAGTTTGCGTTTTTTGACAAAAGAAGGGGAACTTGGGGGTGTATTTGTATTTTAGAGGGTTGTTTTTATCAATTCTGTTAGAAAAAAAGTGAGCTGAGTAAGGTAAGTAAATAAATATATGTTACTTGATATCATAACACAAATGCTTTCTTTATGATAGATGACAAGCGCTTGGACAAATTTGAGCTGTGCAATCATGCATAGTGATATAGAGAGGGAGTGGGAAAATCAGGGTGGAGTGGACTTATGAGTATTATTTTTTATAACTGGAGATTGTTTCTCACCTTCGGAAGAGCTATACATCTACAAAAAAATTGTGGAATGATGAGGAGACCAAATATATATTTCCAATTTTGTTATAGCTTTGGAGCATCTTGGAGCAAATGAGCAATGGAGCTTGTGGAGCACCGCCCACATTGAGTATTGCTCACTTGGTTTGCTTCATAGTTTTTGGTTTTGACATACTTTTGTTATCGTCAGAGTACATGCTGATGATAAATGGAACATAAGCACATGGAGCCTTTTTGTTTCTGAAAATGTTTCTTTATTTATGCAATTCATTTGCATTGTGCAGTGAAAGCTTTGCTGTACTCTTCTGGTACTAAAAATGAGTGGTCGCTTTTCTCGTACAATCTATGTTGGCAATTTGCCTGCAGATATAAGAGAATCAGAAATTGAAGATTTATTTTACAAGGTTTGTTTTAAATGTTTTCATGTGACGTTAATTCTTGTTTGCAGAATAATGAGATTTGTTCATTTTCAGTGAGTTGTGTATTCACCCTTATCATTGTTATTGACCTCAGAAATAATGGCTACTTTTATGCACTATTAATTATGTACATGCCTGCTTGCTATTTAATATTATTTCCATAAGCAATCTTATTTGTTTCTGGCATTCCATCCTCGCTTCAAAACATATTAAAAGTCCACACAGGCACATCTGTGCTTCCAATCAGGGGAATCAAATATTGAAGAAAAAAACAAGACTTGCTTTGCTTGTTCATGTACTGCCCTGAGGCTGAATAGAGTGAGTGTGTGTGTGTGTGTCACTTACGCAATGCTTGTGTCATTTGCATTATAGCATAGTGAAATAGCTATTACGGGACCATTTGTAGATTGTATATGACATGGTTTGTATATGTTATGCAGCTTCCCAGTGGTTTACTATGGCTAAGCTTACAGATTTTTGTTATTTATTTTTGTAGTATGGCCGTATCCTGGATGTTGAATTGAAGATTCCACCTCGCCCCCCTTGTTATTGTTTTGTTGAGGTAAAGCCTTCACTACATTTGATCTCGGCAACATATGGAGCAAGGTAGCATTGTTGTATTTTCTACTTGGAAAGAAGAAGAGCACTTCAAATTGTGTTTTGGGGCCATTGCATGGTGAAATGATCACTGTCCTGTATTGCAACTTGAGTGTTTCTGTTTGAGTTTGGGGATCAACAACTTGATGAGAAAACGCTGAAACTCTCCTAATTGTCTCTCCAAGAACCCTCACTCATAACTGGGGTCTTCATCATTGGACTTGTGTTTTTCGTTTTCAGTTTGAGAATGCTCGGGATGCTGAAGATGCAATAAGGGGTCGCGATGGCTATAACTTTGATGGTTGTAGGTTAAGGGTAATAATCAGTTCTAATTGTGTCTGTATCGTTTACTGCTTGCCTTTTTTATTTCTCATTGTTATGCATGCAGGTTGAGCTTGCCCATGGTGGTAGAGGACCATCATCAAATGATCGCCGTGGTGGGTATGGCAGTGGTGGTGGTGGGAGTGGGGGTCGGTTTGGCATCTCACGCCATTCTGAATTTCGAGGTTTGTTTGGGGAATATTTATTTCTTAGTGAAAAATTCATAGCAGTAATTCGACAGTGTTGTTCTGAAAACTACTCTTATTTCTTTGCATATAATTTACTCTTAGTTTTCTTCAAGTTACCTGGATAGAGTTCTAAGGCACATATTTGTTTTGCAGTTATTGTTCGTGGTCTTCCTTCTTCTGCTTCCTGGCAAGATTTGAAGGTTTAAAGAACTTCTAATACTTCGCCAACGAGAGTGTTATTTGTTTCTGTTCTCGCTACTGAGTGATAAATTGATTTCAGGATCATATGCGAAAAGCTGGAGATGTTTGTTTTGCTGAAGTTTCTCGTGATAGTGATGGTATGCCTCTTAGAATGCTCTGCAACTTCCCATTATTTTTCCTGTTTTAAGAATATTTTTTTTCCCAATTCATCTTGCTGGTGTTCAATTTCACATCCTATTTTTGAGTGAGCTGCAAAAAATGCTTGGATACTGATATTGGAACGTACAGTGATAATTATCTCATGAGCTGCATGTATTCATGCGGATACTGAATTGACATTTTGGACTTAACATTCAGGGACTTTTGGCGTTGTTGATTATACAAACCATGAAGACATGAAATATGCTGTAAGTTGTTTTGTGGTTCAATCCCTCCCCTCCCAAAAAATAAATGAATAAAACAATGATAACAAAAACATTTGGGGGGATTGTTGCTCTGTACTCTGATCTAACAGCTGGCATGTGCTTATGTTAATTCAGATTCGGAAACTTGATGATACTGAGTTCAGAAATCCTTGGGCCAGAGCTTATATTCGGGTAACCATTAAATCTAGCATTATTTGTTGAGTAGGTGGTAAGTTAATTTATATATTTGAAAATGGTTTTATAACACAGAATTGGCAGAGGCTTGCAAATTTGCCATGTCGTTGCTTTAATTATACCTAGTGGATCCCTTACCTTACCCGCTCCGCTCCATCTTCTATTTTGGAGTTCTAGAAAAAATTTTAAACATCAATCCATGAGGCTTTTAACTTATCATGCTTTTCTGTAGAATAAAAATAGCTTACTATCAACCTCGTGAAGATGCTTTGCATATGATGGGAGAAAAAAATTTAACAGCTGCAAATGAAGGTTCACTTAACATTTGCTCTTGGTTTTGCTGTTTGTTCTGTTTTGTCAAGGTGAAGCAGTATGAGAGCTCTCCATCAAGGAGCAGGAGCCGGAGCCGTAGCAGAAGCCGAAGTTCAAGGAGAAACCGGAGGTTTGTGTGCTTTTTATTCTTTGGCATTATACTCTCAAGTAGCTTTTCTCTATAAATTGATAGTTTCCGCTTTCTGTTTTATGCAGCAAATCATTGGAACGATCTGTTTCAAGATCAAGGTCAAGGTCAAGGTCAAAATCTAGATCTGCTTCACCTCTTAAATCATCCAGGTAATTGGAGATTGCTTACCGTTTCAGCTTCTTCTCTTCGCATTTAATTTGCTGCTTTTCTTAAGAGTAAATTGATTTTTTTGTCATTCTGTTGTATTGAAATACACCCAGACCAAGATCAAGGTCCGGGTCCAGGTCAGAATCTCCCAACAAGGCAAGTGCCCCCTTGGTTTGTTAATGAAAAAAAAGGGCTAGGAATTTGTAGTTATTACTTCAGAGTTGTGTGCGTGGAATTTCAGTACAATAACTAGTAAAGTACTCAGATTAAGCTCCATCTTTATGCAGGCACGGTCTGGAAGTGCCTGACTGCTATAAACTACAGTGAAAACCGCCAAGGCCTTCTTAGATGGACTGCTCCTTTTAAATGTCGATGGTGAAGTAAACTCAGACGAGTTTCAGGGGCTAGTTGTACTAGTCATCCAGTTATTTACTTGGAATATTTTGATGAAAACATGAACTAGCAGTAGTATTTGGCCTGATGGTTTCTAGTCATTTTGTTGGTCTCGGATTTATGTTAGCACACTTTTTTATGTTGAACCTGGGCAATTTTCCAATGTTTGTGACACTCCCATCATTTAGATGACTGAACATCGTGTTGGTTTGTGCTCTAGTTTTCACTGTTACCGGTTAATCCCAATCACCCCATCGATATAAGCATGTTATTGTCGTTCTTGGCCGTCACCATCGGAACGTTGCTTGAAATGGTGACAATCCATCCCCTTGACGGATGAAAAGGGGACGAAGTCATTCATGCTCTGAGTATTTTGTTTGTTCTCATTGGTGGTGATGAGGAATGAGCGTCTGTGAATTATTGTGTATGGGAATGCAAGCGTGCGGCTGTGATTTGGGATTGGGAATCGGGAATTGGGATGCAACTGTAATTTTGCAAATGGATCGTTAGAGGGTGCTTTTTAAATTAATTTTTACTTGAAATAATATTTTTAATAAAAACAGAATTATAGTTAAAATAATTTGAAATAAAGAAAAAAATATAAGAAAATATTTTTCTTAAAATACTTTTGAAATGCAAAAATAATTAGGCTAATATGTTAGGTATTGTTAATTTTTGTGGTTGTGGTTTAAAAAATAGATTTAAGAAAATATGAATTGTATTTTTATTGGGATTTAAACAAAAATATAGTTTGTGATGCTTAATAAAATACTTTTAAAAATATAGATGGGATAAAACATAGTTTTATTTGTATCTTATCTCAGGTGTGTGGTGTGTTTGGGAGTAGTGTGGTGGTTTTTTATTTTACGAGGTTTATATAAAAATAAAAACATGTAATTAAAACTTACTTTCAACGGTGGTATTTTTGTGCATTTAATAGGTTTTATATCTAAAAAAAAATAACCACTTCATATTTCCAAACACACTTAATTCTATTACAGGCCAGTACATGGGTTATGATAATCAAAAAAACCTCCAAGGTCTTCGTTCACCACCCAGAGATTTACCTTCTTGGAATGCAGGTTTCTCCCTCAGATCATGTGATAACTAGAGTTTTTGCTATTGACTTAATTTTGATTCCATTCCACAATCTATTATATCACTGCAAGATTTCAGCAATTAAAAACTTCATCTCTGTTCTGTTCATTGAATTAACATAATATGAGTCCTGACGTTTTAGTATGTGAAAAGCAGTAATTATTCAATATTTTTGAAAATGTTGCTTCCCCGTGTACTCATCCATAAATATTCATATACTTAGATATTTTGGTATAAGCTATGTTGTTGCAGGGGTGTTTGAGGATATAGTAGGTTAGGTTTTGATTTATAATTTTATCTAATTTAACTTTTGATATTTTACATAATATAAACTTTCACTCATTCAAAAACAAATTTAGATCCAAGCGGGTTAGATGTATCGGGTTAGACTAAAATTTTTATAGATATTACTGTTATTCGTTGATTGATTATATTAATTCTCTTATTCTTTGATGATCCTAAAAAAATCGGGTTGTTATAGTTGGAATTAAATAAGACCCCTAAAATATATATATTAGAAACAATATAAAATCTATCACAATTTTCATATAAAAACAAAACAAAATAAAATCATAGTTAAATATTTTATCAAACTGTTAGGGTATAATATGATATAAAGATAAATTAGTAGGATGAGATTAAAAAGTTTTTTTGGGTTTGTGATTTGATTAGGAAGATAATATGAATTCTTGAAATTTTCATTTGTTTTTTAATGATTTCTTGGTTACCAAACAAAAAAGATCAGAAATGTAAAATGTATTGTCACTTCATCCTATCAAACTTCAAAAGAAATAACTATAATTTTTGTAAAAGTAGTGAAACGAAATAAGGGGAAAAGATTAAAAGAATAAGGACCAGTTGTGAGTGTAAAGGTGAGAGATAAACAAAATGAAGAGAGAGAAAAAAATATTAGTTATAACAAAAACTTCTTAAAGACCTAAATAATTTTTTTATGCCTTCAAATAATTTAATGTTGTCTAGTAAGATGTTCGGCCCCATTCAAACATAACGAGTGTCATTGATTTTTCATTTAAAATTTGTTTTAAGATTTTTTAATTTTAAATTAATCTTTTTATAATTTTATATTATTTTAATATGTTGATATTAAAAATAAATTTTAAAAAATAAAAATAATACTACTTTAATGTATTTAAAAATAAAAATATTTAAAAAAACAACATGTAAGTACCAATATATCATTATCAGGGGTGATTTTCAGCAAGCTAGCTGAAATTATGTAAATTTAGTAGTCTTCTGTTTCTCATATGTTGACTGAAGAGAGTGACATATTTGATGCTTAATTGCCAAAGGTTTCAAAATGCAGGGCCCCAAATTTATAATTTGCCACGTGTATGATCCTCCTCGGGAAGGCACCAGGCGCCCCAGTATTCGTTAGTTTTTGCTTAAATTATTAGGACCACGAGGAGGAAAGATGACTCATGCCCATAACTATCTATTGTGGGAATACATTAGTCTATTGTGTATTTTTCTTTTTTGCTTTAATGATTAAAATAAAATTTGATAACTATAAAATAAATTATAAATAGATAAATGATATAGTATAACTATACAAATCTTACTTGTATACCCTCTTTTATTTTTATCAAAATTTACTTTTGATAATTATAACAAAATCATGCTATGTAACTACATGCGTATTTACTTGGCCTGGGCCCTTCCCTTTCGTGCACTCAATCAAGGTTGTTAAAAATGTTTTTTTAATACGACATGAAATATACAATATAAATTCGGATTGTAAACTCGGATCGTAAAATTATAAAATCCCAAGAAAAATATTTTAACTAATTATATATTGACAATTTCAGTCAAGTAGTAAATAATAATATAACACAATTAAAATAAAAGTGAAATAAACAATACAAATGTCCAAACACCTTAAAATACATAATTCAAATAAAAATTTATACATGGTTTAAATAACTTTTGATAAAGAAGACTTGAGAGCTTTAGTGGGAATTTCTTTGCTTAAAGAGTTTCTCTTGAAGAGAATTTTACATCTCCAAGAAGAATTTCTCCTATTTTTATGTCTAAGTTGAGGCTCTCTGTTTATAAAGATTTTTTTGTCAATGTCGCATGTTATTATTTTATTTGTTGATTTTTATTTATGAAATCTTGTATTTATGATAAAATATCTCATCCCAAATATCAATTTTTCATTGGCCAATAAATATATAAAAACCCATTTATTTTCCATGTTGTTTATTTCAATTTCATTTTTTTTTTGTAAAAATAAAATGAAATGACACATGACTAATTTTGATTGGTTGCAAGTTTTTTGTTTCTACACTCAATCAAACCAATATTGAAGAATAAAATAAAAAAATCAATTAAAATAATAGAAAAAAATGACTCGAGTCAACCTAAATTAACCTGTCAAACCTGCGACTCGAGTCATGAAACCAAAATATCTCAATAGAAAGCAAATAAAAATAAATTTTGAAACTCATTTTTCAATCAACCCAATATTGAAAGATGAATTGAAAAAAAAAAATTGTATTAAAAAAAGATAAAAAATAACCCGAGTCAACTTGAGGTGAACACTAAACTCGTTATCTAAGTTATGAGATAAATTAAAAAATTATAAAGTCTAATTTCTAATTAATAAAATATTTAATAATAAATAAATTAAAAAAAATCCTGAATAAACTGAGTTAACCTATAATTTAGGTTATGATTCAGGTTAAGAGATTGAAATAACTTTATAGAAATCAAATTTAAATAAATTATTAAATCTAATTTTTAACGAATTTAATATTAAAAAACAAAATTAAAATTAAAAAAAGTACAATTTTGTTTTGAAAAATACTATGAAAGTAGATAATGAGTAATGAGATGATATAAACACACACACACACACCTCTTGCCAGCTTTGCCCTAAAACCCTAGCTAATAAACCCTCTTGTCCTTCGTCAACTCTCTCAATTTCCCAACCTAACGCAGCTCTCATCTGGAAAAGACACAAGCAAAGCAAAAAGCAATCATGTCTCTGAGTCAGTTCGCTTGCACTTACGCCACCCTCATCCTCCACGATGAAGACATCTCCATCACCGTATGAAACCAGAAACACCAGCTTTTTATCTTTTTTTTTTTTTGTTAAAAGAAATCTAAGGTGTTTTTTATTTCCTGAAATATTGATGCAGTCGGATAAGATTGCTACACTTGTGAAAGCAGCCAATGTGACTGTGGAATCTTACTGGCCAAGTCTTTTTGCTAAGCTTGCTGAGAAGAGAAACGTTGGTGATCTTATCATGAATATTGGTGCTGGTGGTGGTGCTGCTCCTGTTGCTGTTGCTTCTTCTGGTCCTGCAGCCGGTGGGGCTGCTGCGGCCGCTGCTCCAGCTGTTGAGGAGAAGAAGGTATGAACAATGGTGCTCTGTTCTTTTTTTTTTTTGGTGTTTTAGTCATAAAGGTTTGATCTTTAGGAAAAAATTGAGAGTTTTTGTTTTGGTTGTGATTTGTTTTGTTTCATTGTCAAGGTTTGATTTTTTGGGGTTTTGTTCTTTATGTTTTCTGTTTTGGAATATGGTTTTACCTGTGTTCATTGTTTTTCTGAGTTTTGAAGTTTATATGTTTGTATTTTTGAAATTTGTCCTTTTCTTTTAGTTGCAAAGGCTTGAATTTTAAGGGGAATTTTAGATTTTGTTTTGAGGATTTTGAGTTTTAGAGTGTTTGTGTTTTGTTTTGAGATTTGGTGTTGTTTATGTGCAGGAGGAAGCCCCAGAGAGTGATGATGATATGGGATTCAGCTTGTTTGATTAGGTGCTTCTTTCCATTTTCTTCAGTTTCAATACTCTTTGTTGCCTTAAGAAATTAGGATCGGCTTCCAATTGTAATGTGGTAAAATTTTGGCTGATGATTTGAGAACTTCTGATTGATTGACCATGAACTTTTTTTCAAGGAATACAAGGATGTTTGATGTTTTAGCTCTATGAATTTCTTGTTTATATTGATTTTGATTCAGTTCTTAATAATTCTTACTTGTTTGGTCGAAAATTCAATGGGATTTGTTGTATCCAAACTTGTTCATGTTTCCTATGCGATTGCTGTCGAAGTTTGATGTGCATATGGTATTGGAGATTATCCTATTTTTGGAAAGCTATACAGCATGAAGAATTTGAATAGAGTTTATGATGGTGGTTATGTAGGCTATGAGATCCAAGGTTTTTGGATGCCATCGTTTTCAAGTTGCCTCCATTACTGTGGCAATGCAGCATAGCAGAATCATGTGCCCAAGTTTTCCTTTTGGTTCGAACTTTAGTCACCCTCACACTTGCAACAGCTATGAGATGATTGTTATATGGAGGAGGTAATGAATGTGGGTTGACTAAAGCCCTCCTAAATTAGTAAAAGCTTGCATTGTGCACCTGCTGGTTCCATTCTCTTCTTTGCTGTGTTATTTCCCCCATAAATTCAGGTTCAGTTCCTCCTGTGTTTCTGTCTCCACCCTCCTTGCGCAGTGGCGATTTCAGCTAAAAGTATGTTTAGCATTGTGATAATTTTTATAGTCAAAGTTTGAAAAAATAAATTTAAGAAAAATTATAATTTTATTTTTCATAACCAAGACTTGAGAAAGTTTTTACTGGAACTCGTACAAAATTGTGATTTGGTTTTATTTTTTAAAGTGTTTTTACTTGAAAAAATATTAAATTAATATTTTTTAAATATTCTTAGATAATTTTAATACACTAAGTCAAAAATAAAAAAAAATCTAAAAAAATTATTTTAATATATTTTTAATTAATTTTTTTTTAAAAAAATCATGTCCGTAAATACACACTAAAAATATATAATTTTATCATCTACATCTTGCCAGAGACTTCCATTACATACGTATCCTTCTTGAACAAGGAAACATAATGGCCACCACCAATATTGAAGGTGAGTTTTAATTTATTTTTTATTAAAATTTAGTTTTTGTTTTTGTTTTAAATTAATTTTAGTATTTTTAAATAATATGCTGATATTAAAAATAAAAAAATATTTTTTTGATATTTTTTTAAATAAAAAATATTTTAAAAAATAACTACTATCATAATTCCCAACATCAAAATAATAGCTGAAAAAAATCAATCCATCAATAAATAATATAATTAAGACAAGATATATCCTATCTCCATTCTAAGGCGCCGTTTGGTATTGTGGCTGTGGGTGAGGTTCACCCGCAACCACAAATATTATTGTTTGGTAATGCTTTTACGGCAAATTTGCACTGGTGGGTCCCACCATTAAGCCACAGGTTTACAAGAAGCAGCTCGTTCTTTGTTTCTTGTGATGAGAAAACCCATGAACAGTGGAGCATGCTCCACTAGTCATGGGTTTTCTCAATGAACAGTGGAGCAAGGCTCCACTGCTCATGGGTTTTCTTCAATGAATAATGGAGCATGCTTTACTGTTCCGGCCGGACTGGTCCGGTTCAACGCTAAAAATACATTGAACTAGGCCCAACCCAACAAAATAAAAAAAATATTTTTTTTATTTTTAATTGTGTTTTATTCGAAAAAATAGTGTTAAACATTATTCAATGACTACATAAATTAGACGGAGATCGCTTGATGACGCCGCATTTACAGAATTTGATCGCAATCTCAATTTTGTTCTTGATTATATTTTACCTGATGTTGTTGCACTCTTAAGAAATTTGTGAAAACTGTAGTCTTTGTCGGATGTATTTCATATGTGATGAAATTGTAGATGGTTTAATGGAACAATAAAAAATATTTTATATAAAGTATTATTTATTTCATGATGTAATAGCAATAGTTAAATTTATAATATTTAAATTAAAAATCATCAATATTAATGTATATTTTTTTAAATTATTTTATAACCTCAATTTCAAAAATATTCTTAACCAAACACATTAAACTATTTTTTGTTCAATTTCAATTTCAACCACAGTTTTAACCAAATATATATTTTTTTAAACCAACCTCAACTAAAAATACTTTTTATAAAATAATTTTTTTCAAATCACAATCACAACAGCTACTGTAATAAAAAAAATTTAAGTAACAAGACAAGTGGACATCCACGTGGCTTGTCCAAACCCAACCTCCACTGGAAGAAGCCACCTCATCAACACAACCGAACCTTCCTACTTCCTAGATCCTTCATGCACAAGGTGAGCTCCCAGAGAAGTCCAATCAGCTGTACACATGTTGGAGCTTGGAAACTCATGTCCTAATGTCCACTCCTAGACATCAATTAATTAAATAATGTTCACCTTAATCTCAGCCCTCCGTGCATGTCATCTTCTAGGTGCCCAGCTACCAATGGACGGTGGAGATATCTTTATCCAGGTTGCAAATCATTACGGGACCAAGTCAACCTCCACCACCTTCCTTCCTTCCATCTTTCCAGATATTTCTAGGAATTTAGGATTTCCTTCACCCTTTATATACCTCTCATCTCTCCTCTCCCTCTCTCAATCCAATCCAGTCCAAGCAAGAAACCCTCGAAGAAGAAGAGCCCTTTCCCTTGAAATCTCAAAAAACAAACGTTGTCAAGCCTTAAGTATACAATCTTTGATTGGTTGCTTGGTTTTTGTAGCAAAAGAAGAAGAAACAAACCGAGCCCACTTCTTTGATCTGAGTTTCAATCATGATGATGTCTATGTTCAGTTCATTTGATGCCCTATGTGCAGAATCATTTGGACAGAAGCCCAACTTCTCGTTCAGTGCTCCCAAAGAAGGGAACAGGCCAGAAGTTGAGTCTATGAAGAAGAGCTTGATGTCTGAAGGGAACAAGGACAAGTCATCTGCATCGTCAAAATCACCTCCTGCAAGCGTTGACAAGTCATTACAGCAACAGAAGAGGGGACTAAGGTTTGCTCCGGAGTTGGATGGAGTTCACTGTTTTGAGACAATACTTCCTTACTGAGCCTTCATTTCTTCACTGATTTTTGTATATATTTAGCATCTTTAATTCAATTTTATGATCGAAATAAATTCATTAATAAAACTCGGAGCTGTTTCTTAGTGATTGAATAGATTCTTAGTAAATAAATAAAAGACAGTATTGAGGAGGGAAAGGAATTGTCAATTACATATCAATTATGAATTGCTCTGATCTTGGAGTTTCTGATCTCCACTCTCCAATGAAACTTGGGAATCCACACAAGGACCATGGTAATTGACTCTTTCAACAGAACAAATTTCTTACAAATATCATCGTAGTTGCGGCTGATAACGCATTCATCTGGCAGAGATGGTGTTCTGAGTGTTTCACTGCTAAAATCAAGTGACAACACAACTGGACAGCCATCTTTACCCTTTACAGAGCAGTGACATATCCATTTTTGCTGGAAAAGTTGTTAAAAGGATAATAGTAAGGTACTGATTTGATTGTGCCCGGCACTGTTACATCAAGTTTTTTCCAAGAGTCCTTCCCCAGGCTACATATTTCTACTTCATGTTTACGAGTCCACCAGTACAAATCAGTAAAATCCCAGATTAGAAGAATTCTAATTATCTTGAAATCATTGGTTTTTGAAGCAAAACCAAATCCAATGCCGGCTAACAATTCATTACCAGACACCAGGAAGATGTGGCCGCAGCAGCTGCACGAACCGTGTCGAATACGAAGACAAATCAAACCATAATAAGAACCCACAATTTCTACTTTTATATATCTATAAATACAATGGTTCGGTAAGGTTTGAGTCAAAAGACATCAAGTTTATGATGATCATACGAGATGAAGGAGAAAACATGATCCTTACTGATTTTGTCTCGGCGTTTAATAAGGAGACGATGGATTTTTATTTTCACATCATCATCATAGTTAAAAAGATGATTTCTGTAAATAAAATTTGGGTTAGAAAGGAGAGCGTACCAAGATTTGCAGACACACCTGAACCTTATGGAAGACCTGACATGCAGCCTTGTTAAGATACAGATCACCAAATCTTCAGGCAAAAAATCAATCATCGTGTATGTTCGTACTCAATTTTCTTCTCCAAAATCCTGAGAAACCTTTGACAGAGGAAAGAGTTATGACTTATGAGGCTCTCGTTATTTTGGTTTGTGGTTAAGATTTTGCGATCTTAAAGATGTGTGTATACATTGGAAGTCTTAAACCCTAAGACGACTTGTTGTTGTCCATATATAGGGTTTGTCAATTCAATGTGATTGATTTCGAAAGCTTATTAATCACATGACAAAACATGAAACCAGTTTCGTGTTTGTAACAAAGATTTTCCCGCATCCCTGCAATTTCAATTTACCATGGCAATTGACTCCTTGAACACGAAAAATTCAGTCCAAATACCAAAAGGGTTGCTGTAGTAGGGGAGGCCGATAGTGCAATCATCGAGCGGCAGAGGTGTAGTTTTAGTTCTTGTTTTGTGTGGAAAAATCCAAGCTAAATTATGTTAAATTGTTTTAAGTTCAGGAGTTTGGGAAGCAGAATGGGAGCATCTAGTGAAAACATGGTGGCAAAAGTGAAGAAAGAGGTGAAGAAGGCAAGTGAGATGCCAGAATTAGCACCTCAACTGGATGGTTTAAACTGTTTTGAAACATTAATATGTCACCTATCTGCTTGGTTTTTGTGGTTAATTAGCTCCAGTGCTGCCTTCAGGGCTGGCTGTTAGTTATTAATGATAAACAATGGAAATCACCTTTCTCCAAAAAGTTATTTACTACTACTGTTATAGCTAGTCATGCATGGATTAGACATTCATGGCACTTGCTAAAGAGCAGTGCTACCTTTTTAGTCTCGACGTTTTCTGATGATGTAATGAAAGAGGTTGAATTGGAGGGGATCAGAGGAGGGATATCTCCTATGTAACTTCTCATTTTGTAAGGTTTAATTTGCTGCTTTGTTGTGTTGTTTTTAACTGATAATATGAGAGAAGCTACGCCATCAAAGCAGATGACCTTATGCCAACAAATACTTCTGCAAAATGAGGGATACGGTGAGACTGATAAAAGTAAACAATTACAACATCTTGTATAACAGATAACATATAGACCATGAACTCTGTGGTTTCATTGATTGCAGAGAAAATTTCTGCCTTGAGTATATACATCCTCGTAACATCATTATGTTTCTGAAGTATTATACAAAGTTATATAACCTCCCGCGACCATTGGAAAGGGAAGAGTGAAACAAGGTTAAAAATAGAGCATCTCTCAAATTGAATTGAGAAAAATAATGGTTTTCAACTTTCAAGTACTTCCAGCATTCAATTTAGCATTCTTTCCCATGTTTCCAAACCTTCTTCCCACACTGAATATAAATGCCTTGGTCAAGAGTCCTCTATCAAAGCCGCATAAGAGTGCAATAGCTCCACCAACAATCAGAAGCTTTGGTATGTTCCTGCCAAAAGATTTCTCAGGAGCAGTTACTGCTTCAGTCTCTGACAAATCCTCATCATCTCCCAAGGATCTCAGCAACTCTGGATTTATTTTGGTGTTAATCTGAGCCATGAAAGCAGGCCGAGAAAGTGTTACTCCCGATGCTCTTGTTCTTTGGTAGGCACGTAAACCAGGCTCAATCTTCTTGACAGTTCCCCACATGCCATGCCGCACTCCAAGCTTAGCGATTTCCCATGGGATGCCCATGTCTTCATGATGGAAGAGTAATACCTCACAAGATGTCAACTGGCCATCACCTTTCCTTGATTCCACTGCCAAAGTGTAATTGAAAAGATATTAGTTGTCACTCTCTATTCTGAGTCTCGTAGCAAATAATCGCACAAATACTTAAGCTATTGTAGGTTCACTCTCTAATTTACAGACTAGCTCTTCAGGGGACAAAGCAATTGCCCAATGTTCTGGTAACTTGAACCTGAAGAGCTGTTTCAAGCTGAAATATAAAGGGACTATTCAATTAGATGGCAGAAAGAAAGAAGCTACAGCATACCTGCTCGAATGCACCAACTTGAGTAGTATAGGTCAACGCGTTTTGGTTTATCTCGCCTTGGGACAGAAGAACTGGGTACTCCCTGAGATTTGTTAGGAAAAGTAGTCAATAATACTGGACGTCCAAAATCTAACTGATGATTACAAAAGAGAACAAGCAAAAATAATAAAATAGCCAATAGATGAGATTGCTGGATGCTCCTTTTTGTTACCAAAGGTCTTTTTCCACAAGACCTTACAGTACAATGTTATGTCTCTCCCTGTGGTCGGAAGAGGTTATGACTGGGAGCAATAGAAAAATGTAGCTCCTGAAGAATGCTGAGTACTGAACTTAGACCAAAGGGAACTCCCTCATAACCAAAAGGAACAAGTCTTTTCCATCCCTACCATTTTATATATCATTACAAACCAAACATTCTCTTAGATGCTCACTCCTTACTGGTACAATCTTCGTTAAATTTAATCCCCAAAACATACACAAGTAAATAATTTGTCAATTTCCCCCAATCAGCTCACAAGGGTCTAGAATCAAGTATTTTATATGGTCAAATCCTATAACATCACCTAGGACACTAGTATTTCATAAACAGGGTTATTTAATGCTTCAAATGCTCCCTTCACAAATATATCTCATTAATCCTTTCTTTTACTTTCTCTTTACTTGTGACACCAAGATAAGAATTATGCACTCAGGGAAGCACATCTCTGCTTACACCATCCCAATTTTAAGGCAGTGGCGATCAATTATTTAATTGTACCCTACGGCCGGGGAGATTCGAAATGGAGGGTTAAGAAGATCAGGCATACTTAGTTAGCATTGGCAGGCCTAGCTGATTGGCTTGATTAGACCATTGTTACATTACACATAGCCAAACTCATCTTCCATGTTTGGCCCCACAAAAACTGAGATAGGCACTAAATAGATCCTACTTGATGCTATTATTGTTGTACATAGAATAACATACTCCTGTTTCATACCTTGGTCACACAGTAATAAGATCTGCCTGATTCCCATATTCGCCGACCAATTATGTATTCTCTGTCACTACAGAAAAAAGGGAACTGCCAACACAAACCATTGGGAGGGGATGAGCACATAAAACCATGAGAAGCTATGAATTAGAACATATGAAAGGAAGACTCACTTTTCGCATCCAATGCACTAGCATAGTCCCAGTAGTAGGACATTCATCTAATATTGCAGAATAAGAAAGCATGTCATCCCACTTTGGCCGGAAATCATCATCCCAAAAGAAGTCTCTCACTATCTCTGGTGAGGCATTCTCAAAGACAGTGCTGCTACGATATTGGGGAGGACCAGTCTAACAGCCCATCAAAACAAGAACTGTTCAACAAGATGGCATATATTCGAAATATATCCGATTGTATGAAAGAAAGTTGCTGAAATTCCAACCAAACTGAACCTCGAGACCTGATACAGCTGTTAGACTGAATTAAACTACTGTTTGAATAAGAGAAAAAAGTCTACCTTGGGATCTCTCCTCCATGCCTTATAACTCATAGTTGGGGTGGAACGATCCATCATATGCATCCAAGTAGGACCTCCATCTTTCACCTCAACAAGCTGGTACAAGTGTTCTAAATCCTCCTCCGTGACTTGGCTAGCAACATTAGACTGCTCTTCATTCAGCTGCGATCTGCTAGACAAGTATTAAGAAGAAATTATTTACTCGCCTCAAATTAGGCTCATGTAATTTCTTCTTTACCAATTATCCAAAACCATTTTTTGTCCATCCTATAGAGACAAAGTTTCCATTGTGTGTCAACCCCAACAACTGATAGTTATAAAAGAATCATAAAGCATGAGATCATTACGAAACTACAACCTATTATCACATTGAATCCCAGGTTTTTTTCTTGTTTCCTGCCTCATCCAATTTTAGTATCTGCAGAGATTCAAAGTTCTCACTAAGTTGCCATGATGGTAAAAATAACCCTACGTTTAGAACAAATGTGACAATATGTTGTGAATGTCTAATGCTTTAGAATCAATTAATCAAATTGATTACGAATTTCAATTCCAAAAAATGATTGAAAGCTTTATCCCTTATTTAGCAAACGACAAAACAAATACCACTAACAAACTTCTAAATTCATTCAAAGATTGCTTAATATTTTGTTGATAATGAAAACTAGACACTTTGATAAGGGAAGGTACCTGCAATCTTCATATTCTGTAGGGGACACAGGAGACAGATTCTGATGCACTAAATTGTTGTTGTTATCCACAACCCAAGAAGCATCACAAGTTGAGGACCTCAACATGAATGAATTCCACTGTGAAAAAGAACCAAAAGTCTTCAATGGAGACATCAAAGACCGACAAGGTGAAGATGGCAACGATGAATCCAATATCTTTGATACACAGCAAGTCAATTTGTCACTTTCCCTGGTCACCCATTTTGGCTTCCATGACCATCCAAGCACTAAACCAATCAGAAAAGCTACCCACAATGGACCTAAAAGTCCCACCATTTCTGTACATACCCCTAACATTGAGGAGGAATTCTCTAAAACCTCATATAAAGCCTCAATCAAGGCCATAACATCACATAAAACCTAAATGGGCTATCAATAAAACCTCTAAATTTGCAATCTTTTTTTTTTGTACCAAAAGTTTCAACCTTTGAATCAAATAATCAAGGAAATTGATAATTCAAGAGATAGAAAACAAAGGGTTTCTAGAGAGACGGAGAAATATCAAGGCCCAGAAAGAAATATCACATGAATTTGGCAAGAAGAAGACCAGGAGACTGTTCGTGTTCGTGTTCGTGTTTGAAGATGATTGAGGCATGAGTGGTGGGGGTGATAAGAAAAGATTATGCGTGCGGATAAGAGAAGAGGTGTGTTGGGTTCATGTCACCATTGTTCGTTGGAGGAGAAAGCACCTCTTATTATTGAAGTTTATAAAAGGAAAGGAAGCATGGAAGGCACTCGTAAGGCCCCTCTTTGAAAGAGAGGAGAGAAACAATTGGTGGAGAATGAATTTAGTTATGTGTTTTATCTACCAACACCACACCGCCCTCCTATATGTAGGAGAGAGGAAGGCATAAAATGGATCTGACACTACTTTCACTGTTTCTTTTAGGTAATACCGTAATACTGTTTCCTTGTTGGTTTTGTTGTGATGTTACCATTTTAGTCCTTCTATTTTTCACAATTTTTAATATAGTTACTTTACTTAAGTTCATTCTTTCATTCCATAATCTATCACAATTGTAAAGCCTCAACCGGCTTAGCAGCTCGACCTAGGATTTAAACTAATTCGAGTTAAAAAAAATAAAAAACTCAATTGACCTGTTTAAAACCTGATGCTTAACTTGTTATTTATTTTGAATTTTTTTTATTAAAACAACGACGTTTTGATTTTATTAAAAAAAAATAAAGATTAACTCTTCTAACACTTGGATCTTATCCCAAGTCAACTCTTTATTAAGATTTTACAACTATGTATTCAATAATGAATGAAGAATGTGGTTCTTTTATTCATTTTTTTTGCTATTAACTCTGCTATGTAAAAGACTAAGAAACAAAATAAAGGAAAATTAATTCTTTTTGCCCTTATTATAAAATAAACACCTTTTCATTCTATAAAAAGAGAATCAATTGTGAGAAAATTCAATGAATGCAAACTCATATTTTTTTATATTTTTTTTAAATTATTATCTTTTCTTGCTCATTAAGGTAAATATTGTTATTAAAATTTGAAGTATATTATCAAAAGGAAAAAATAAATGAAAAGAGGGTGCTCTAGAGTCTAGACCCACATTAAACAGTTAATTAATGATTGTTAGATGTTATAATAAATAAATAGTTTGAATTTTAAAATTCCTACATGCTTAACATTATCTATTTATGAATTATCGATCATTGAGTCTTTGACTTAATATTTCTTTTTTTATTTAAAAAATACTTGAAATTCGTGTCGATCTTATTTAATTAATAGTAATTAACATTAACTACATTTCTTAAAAGTTCCCAAAAGACATTTGTTAACCAAATCCTTATAAGAAGCAAAATAATTTAATTATTTGATTAGATAATGTATTTGAGAACAAAAAAACTCGTATCTATTATAAAAAGAAATGAACTCATATAACAAGGAGAAAAAAAGATAGCATACTAATAAGAGCATGGTTATAAAAATTGGATTGACCCTACAGGTCGAGCCGGGACCGGTCAACTTGGGGTCTAAACTAGTCCAGATTGAAGAATTTTTAAATTTTTTTTTAGCTAAATCGGTTAAAAAACCAAGTTGATCTGGTGGCTTATTCGATCAGAACTTGACTTGATCAAAACACACTCATTAACTTGTTGACTATTTTTATAAAAAAAAATTTGGTCAAAACAACATCGTTTTGATTTATTTTTTTTTTAAAATATTTTTAATTTAATTCTCTTGATCCGTAATTCGGGCCTTATCCTAAATCGAGTTTTATAAATATGAATAAGAGTAGACGGAGAGATGTTTGTCATTGATCACGCTATACAATGATGAATTAAAAAACAAAAGGGACGAATATAAAAAAATGATACAAGTAGAGGGACCAAATAAAAATAGGTTAAGAATCATCCTTTTCGCTGTGCGGTCAGATGCCTGCAAGTGCTGATGACCTCTTGTTTTTCACGTTTTGCCTCAGTTCGTGTACTTGATAATTTTCTATGATATCGTGCTGTCCAATGCTCATGTGATAAAGATTTTGTTTTTCTTTTTTTGGATTTTTGAACAGACAAAGATTCATTCAAAGGAGTGTTTGTGTGTTGTCTTCCTCTTCCTAACTCTAAGGGTGGATCCACGCAA
This sequence comes from Populus x sibirica, assembly GCA_019202695.1. NCBI lineage: Eukaryota > Viridiplantae > Streptophyta > Magnoliopsida > Malpighiales > Salicaceae > Populus > Populus x sibirica. The sequence goes on from JAGMVL010001591.1 coordinate 291,270, forward strand.
GCACCTCGACATTATCCCATAAATATTTATGACTTGGCAACAATGTTTATGCTTCGAATTATTTGTCTATCGATTCATCTATATATGATCTTCACAGTATTACAGTTTGTTGCAAGCTCATGAAATTCTTTGTAACAAAAGTACAACGTTGGGTTGTTCTAAACCCATCTGAGTTAAAGAAATAAAAATAAAAAGTGATATAGCTTACTTGATAATAACTCGAATTAATTTAAAATAAAATTTGATTAAAAATGTATTTTTTTAATTTTTTTACTTCAAATAATTTTATTTTTTATTTTTAAAAAATATTTGGAATCGACATGTCATCTTCGATTTGAGTTTCTTATAAATAACATCAGATATTGTTGATTTTGTCAAAAGAAATTTCAATCAAACAGTAAAAAGCAAAAAAGAAAAAATCATTTACAAATCTTGAAAGTGATGCCCTTTTGCTTTTGCCACTACCAATTCCAACAGCTCTTGGTTACAGCTTATTTTCTCAAGGCTTCCACAAATGCACCAAGTGGCAGCTAGCGAGACTATGCTTGTGGTTTACCCCATGGGCAACCAATCTAGAACAACTCTTTTTCACATCAGTGGCAACCACCACTACAAACCTAGCTCAAAAAGCTCCCATCTTTCTCTCTTATTTCCTTCAAAATCATTACAGATCAAGAATCTCTGCAAATCCCAATAAACCAAGCCAATCAATTAATGCTGTGCTCAGTTAAAACCAGCAAGTCCGGTTCAAACTGGTTAGACCGGCTCTGGTCCAACAAGGGCTTCAGCAACAATGATGATGATGACCCTTCTGTTCCAAACCCATCTAGTTCTCCGATTACCGATGCTTCCAATTCTGTCATCAACTCAAACTCCGAGTCAACTCACTCTGAATCAGATCAAAACAAAGTCACAACAACAACAACCAGGGAGATTTCTTCAAGTGACAATAAAGATTTGTTCTTTTTAATGAACAATGTTCTTTCAGGCCTCTTTAACATGGGTGGTTGCAGTGACCCGATTGAGGGAAGTTCAAGACATTCCAGGAAAAAGGAGAGGATTCCTAGAAAACAAACAAAGCCCAAGTTTTGTTTCGTTTCTGGGAATAACAGTAGTAATGATTCTTTAGATTGCGTGAGAAAAGACGAGAATGTCCTTGTTGCTACAGGGTCATTGAATTCTGATAAAAATTCTAATAATGTGGATTGTGGGGTTGATGATGATGAGGAGGAGGAGGAGGAGGATGTTGAGGAGGAGGAGAAGGAGAAGGGTTTTGGTGTTAGTGGTGATAAAGAGCTAAAAGGGTATTCAAGAAGTGAGGTGACCGTTATTGATACAAGTTGTCTAGTGTGGAAGTTTGATAAGTTGGTGTTTAGAAAGAAGAACGTGTGGAAAGTTAGGGATAAGAAGGGAAAATCTTGGGTGTCTGGGAGCAAGAAGAGGAAAGTAATTGACTTGGAATCTGCAAATGGAAATGGTGCTAAGAAGAAAGCTAAAGTTTCAAACTTGGAGGTTGGATCGTCCAAGGATGCCAATGATGTGAGTTTATGTCTTTGTTTTAGTTTTGTTGGTGTGGAGGAGGCAAATTTTACATATGGGTTTCATGTTATCATTGCTGCATAACTTGTTTCAGATAGAGTTACAAAGTGGTGAGTTAATAATGCTAGGTCTCTAACTTGTGCAACATTTTGAGCTCCATTCTGTTTTCTTGAAATGTTTTTTTGGTATTGCATGTGTAAGATATGTTTATATTGTTGAATTTAGCATCTATGTAAATTGCTGTAGATGATTGCATTGAAATTATAGCAGGCAGACTATTAAAATACATTCCTATCATTGGCAATGGATCATTGAATAAAATGCACAATCACACATCACATAAGAGCTTACGAGTTCTGCTACAGTTTAGCCTCTCATGTTACATAAAATATTATTCACCCGTCGAACTTGAATAGTCTGATTACTACTAATGCACAAACGAGCATCTTTTATTTCATCAGTTCTAGCAAGATACTCATTCCTCGTAGAATGAAAGTTCCTCTTCTTTTCAAAATAATGTTGTGCTGGCGCAGTTGAAATGATTGAGTGTGACTTTGATCTCTGTGAAATCATAACTTTTGGTTTCCTATGGCTTTATGCTCCTTGCTCATACTTGATTCTAATGTAGCACCTGCTTCTACTAAAAAAATTGATGTTCATGCGATAAAGTTGTTGGCTTTATTTCCATCATCCAGAATAAGTGTGCTGATTTTATGCTTATATGCCTGCGAAGGTTTTACAGTCTCTGATTTAGTGGGACTTCCTTGGGTTTGGGTTTAGGTTTAGCTTTGTCTTGGTAACCTCTATGATTTGGAATCTTGTTCTATGTTTCTGAAGGAATATCATAAGGGAGAAATTTTATGTTATTCAGTTTTCTCATCTTCTGAAGTTAAAGGGTTTATGTTTTGGAAAACCTTGATGAGGTGCACATTTTCGGGCCTTTGCCTGGCAGAACATGGTAAACAAATCCTAAGATCTACACGGCTTTCCTTAGTTAGTTGGTGTTTGAACCACATGAAGGTTACAATGCTCTAAGATCACTCATATATATTTGGGAATGTGATTCCTAAACTAATTAGGGGTTCTGACTCGTTTGCTTGAAATATTTTACTCACCTTACAGTCCGTTTACTAGCTACCTTGTTAATTTGGAATGGGGCTATTTTTTCCTGTTGCAGCAATCATGTTAGTTAAATGCATGGGTTTATTGATAGTTCTTTTCCAAAAGATGCAGAGGCACAGTTTTTAAGTAACTATTTTTTTGCAGTTAAGACTTTCTCATACTTGAAGTACATATGCCTAGGGTCTTATAAATTATAATCTTTTATGAACTTAAATATTGCCAACCTCTTGGTTCTTTTTACTGGAAGAAGTGGTCACGGCAGTTTAATAGGGTTACACTGCCTTGCATCTTTATTATTCTCCACTCAGTATTTCATCTGATCAAGTTCCAGTATTTTTTGTTTGACATTGTTATAAGTTGGCATTGTAATCTACATCTACTTGTCCAAAGACTGACAGCAAACAGATTAAAGTATCCTTTTTCTTTCTGCTTGTTTGAATTTGTGTTTTAAGAACTGCATCCAACACATGCCTATCTGAAAGATGTTTGGAAGCCAAAGATCACAGTAGCAAACCCCCATTGATGTATCCATTTTCTCTGTTTATTTGCTGACCTCTTGTGAAGCATGTTATGGCTATGCTTTTGGCATTTGGCTTGAACTGAGTTGAGTCTAGCAGTGTGAAATTATCAGCATTTCACATATGTCAAAGCATGGGAAGCAGGAGTTGACCAATTGTGCCATCTCTCTTCCTCCCTGTTTCTTCATTACTTGTATGCATTTCATTGGGTGATGTTTGGTACTTCTGCTGTTAATGCTGCCTATAACAGCATGCCATTTGATGGTATGAATGGGGAAGCATTGAGCATTCTTCAAGTTTTGACCGGAGAGGTGCTATTGAGTTTATGCTTACTTATCCTTCCTTGTGTAGGTTCAGAAACCAGAGGATGAGAGAAGGGAAGAGGTAGAAATGGCAGAGGATCATAGCCAAGTTGCCACAAAGAGGCAAGCATACTGACAAGCCTTGTGCCGTGTCTCATAAATATTCGTATTGTTTGATGCTTGAATTTACATGAGAGATGCATTTTCTCTTATTGAATGTGTTTCAGGATTCATTTATCCAGATCTCCTGACAAATCTAAAAAGAGTGGTTCATCTGTTATTTTTATAAAAGCCATCCCTACAAGCAACAAAAGTGGGAGAATTACCAAGAATCGTCTCAAGGACACTCAAAAGTAAGAACAAGACTTGATTGATTTGTTCTAAACGCCTGAATGGAAAGAAGCAAGTTGTCAGCAAGACCAATCCTTTCCTCCAGGCTGCAGCAGCTTTTGGATCTGTAAATGGTTTAGTTTGGTACCGTACTCTCCTTCGGGATAGGTAACAGAATTTGGCTGTCGAAGTTCAATCTCCCGACTACCTCAAACCCATTGACACGATTCTAACCCCTGATTGATTAAAACATGGTGCGGTAATCATTGTTATTGTATCTGTAGCATTTGTAACATCCTTCTGCTAACATTATATATTTTATTTAGAGGGAACTGTAATGAATATCTTCAATCTTTTCATCAATATGAACTTCGAAATTCCCCATTTCAACTTTTACCAATGATCTGGTTTCGCATTCTCATCACTACCAACAATTGAAAGCCTAACTGCATGCAACTGTGATTATAATATTATATCCGCATCACTAGAGTAATAGTTGTTCAACCATCAACTATCTTGTTTAAATGCCAAAAACAAGTCTCTTCTGACAAGGGGTGTTCAGCTGTTCATGGTCATTAATTCTTGCCATAATCCTAGGTCCTCTAATTGTGATTAGAAGAAGGTTCGGTACTTGGGAGAACTTGAATCCTACTCAATGAATAGGTGAACGTGATTTTCAACTTAACAGTTCAGCATTCAACTCTTGAGCCTTAGTTCGGATAGCAAGCAGATTTGCTTTTCGTATTCTCATCCAAATCCAATACCTATTTGTGAGAAAATAATTTCTTATAGATGTATTATTTCATATCTGAATCATAATTTTCAATGGTCTGAAAGTGCTTTCGAACAGTGGAAGTTGGTTCAAATATTGTTTGTCTACGCGGGTTTGCTGTGTTCCGTGTTCCAAACTATGTTTTAAGTCAAAAAAGCGTAACTTTTTAGCTTGAAACACAGTTTTGCTCGCGTAGATAAACCGGCGTAGAGCGTTAAAAAAAATCTAGCATTTAGGCCAACACATCATGTTGCTGGTTACAAGTCATGCTAGTACTAGTAGATAAGCGCCAAGAGGAAAGACCAATCGCAATATCCTTTATTTGAAAGCTGGAACACCCGCGATACAGTGAATTCACTGTCAAAGCGACAAAGCCTTCAACTTCTATAGGTACAAGCTCATCCAGAGAGGGAGAATACCTGAACAAAAACAACCATGCTTGCAACAGCAAACCCTTTATTTTCTTCTTCAAATTCTTCCTTTCTCTTGCAAGCAACAAACCCATTACCAATAAAGCTTCAATCTTTAGCTGCTCCATTCACAACTTTCTCTCCCCATGGAAAGTTCACTCTAGCAAACTTTGCTAAAGCTTCAAGATTCTTAGCCCCTGTGGGTTTTCCACTCACTAAACACCTTCTAGTCCAGTGCAGCTGTCTGGAATTGCCTTCGATTTTGCAGAGTGAATTTGGTGAGCAGTTTTCACTCTCAGAGACCTTTTGTCAAACATGTTATGCATATTATGCTTAGTTACACATTTCCATGTAGCTTATTGTTTCTTTTTGTTTCAGGTTTGATTTATTCGTTCTTTGCAGAAATGGGTTTCAATGAGAAAGAAACTGGGTTACTGTTAGAGCAGAACCCAGCTCTAAAGTCTGCATCTTTTGACTCCATACGAGCCCATGTTTTACTCTTAGAGTCTGTTGGAATCAAAGGCGCTGAACTATATCACTTGATTGATAAGTCTCCGGATGTTTTAACAGCGAAGGAAATTGTTCCATTGATACATTTTGTGCTTAATGATTTAGAAGGAAAGGTCGAGCCAGCACAACTTAGGCGCCTTTTGATTGCCACTGTGCCAAGGTTCTTGGCTGGTTTTGATGAAAAGGTTAAGCTGTTGATTAAACGTGGAATTCCTCAAGAAAAGATTGTTCATGTTCTCAACAACGTGAATTTGACCAAGGCTTTGAGCCTTAAGTCTATTGAAGAAATTGAGAAGACTGTTACTTACTTGAGTCGTTTTGGTGGGGTTGACTTAATCGTTAGGCGGCCAATGATACTGAATTTTGATTTGGATACTCAGTTGATTCCTAGAGTAGAGTTGCTCAAGGAGATTAGTGGTGGAGATGAGGATGCCACGGGGATTGTGTTGCATAAACTCCCTGCCATTTTAAGTTACAGTGTGAAGCATACGGGGGGGCATGTTGAGTTGTTGAGATCTTTTGCTGGCCTAACTGATCCACAAATATTCAAGATTTTTTCTGTGTTTCCAAATGTGGTTAGTGCCAGCAAGGAGAGGAAGTTGCGTCCAAGAATAGAGTTTCTCAAGCAATGCGGGTTGAGTTCTGACGAGATATTCAAGTTCTTGACTAAAGCCCCTGTATTTCTTGGCCTGTCCTTTGAAGATAACCTCGTGCATAAACTTGTTGTTTTGGTGAAGATAGGGTATGAAAATGAAACCAAGGAATTGGCTGCGGCAATGGGAGCTGCATCAAGGACAAGCTGTGAGAATTTGCAAAATGTGATTGGGCTATTCTTGAGCTATGGTCTTACTTATGCAGATATTCTTGCCATGAGCAAGAAGCACCCTCAGATTCTACAGTACAAATGTGGTGCTTTGGAGGAGAAGTTGGAATTCTTGATTGAGGAAATGGGTCGTGAAGTCAGAGAGCTTTTGTCTTTTCCTGCATTTCTTGGTTACAACCTTGATGAGAGGATTAAGCATAGGTATGAAGTAAAGAAGTTGACTACAGGGGAAGGGATGTCCATCAATAAGCTCTTGAGTGTCTCAGATGATAGATTTCTAAATCAGAAGCAAAAGAAAAAACCTATTCCCGAAGGACAGTCTGAACGAATGGTGAAGGTTGGATGAGCGTGCAAGTGCCTTCAGATATGGCACCTTTTTTTTTCATCTTGTCAGCACTCTCAGTCGCACTACCATTTTATTGGGAAGGAAAAAGGCTTTCCTTAAGTTCTCTCCAACCAATTTTGAAGTAAAGAGTTCTTGTTTGTCTCAGGAAAGCAGAGGATGCGCTTTGGTTGGAAAAGAAAGGAGCGAAGTGTAGGAAGTTTGCTCAACAATAAGCTTTGTTCAAAACCATAAATATAGTTCAAATGGATTTCAATTTTGTATTTTTTTTTCTGGTGAGCCATTGTAGCAATCATTGTAGCAGCTCTAACCTTCATGAAAATGTATTCATGTTGATGTTTTTTTGTTAGGGCTCTCATTGAACCCAAAACGTGATCAAATAGAATGCCTTGAATTTCTGTATTCTGAAATATTGAACTATATTGCTAACTGCTAAATTAGTTCTATTGACCTTTCCTGCGTTTCCTCTATGCTCTATTGGGATGCCTTAACAGGTCTCTCATTTGAAAGCTACTATCTTTATACCTGCAGTATTGACTTCTGATCCGTACAGACTAACATACATCAAGGGACTCAAAGAAGTTGGTTGATCCAGTTCATTTTGCAGAAAGGCATCATGACCTCAAATTATGTAGCAAAGTTGGCCTCCTTTCTTACAAGGTTATAGCAGATTATACTAGATACTCCTGTGACATATACTCTGCCATCTCCCCAGCATACCATGCATTCAATACCCACCCTGATGGTAAAGCCTTGTATTCTGGATGTGAATCTTCAGTCCACAGAGTCATAACTGTCATCACAAATTCTGGAGCTGTTTATCCAAATGTGTGGCCATAGTTTAACCTCTGCTCGGCACAGCCATAGCAGTAAGTCCTGATTTGCTGATCTTCAACTCTGTGATCATGATCTTTTTTACTTCACCCTCATGTTTTCCTCTGCTCACAAATTAATACAGCTTGGGAGACTGACTGGCTCAGATGGGCACATATTAAGAAGTCCAACATAAATCGAGAAGTGAGATTGGAGAACCTTTTGCTTGAAGAGCAGAATCAAATGATCTGGATAGGCCAGAAGTCCAACATAACTGCAAACTCACTAAATAGAGCATGGATGGAAGCTGTCAGTGGACAAGAATCTCAGATGTAGAAAGCAACATATTGATCTGTACATATGCAATTGAAAACTCTTAGCTGTCATTCTATTTGCAGTAATCCAGAACTACAGTTGCCTGTAGCTTGTAGTCGGCTTGTTCCCTTCCTCTTATTCTGCTTTGTAGCTGTGCTTGGCTCTTGTTTTTGTCCTTTATAAATCAAATTTATCCATTCGTAAAAAAAAAGTTTGAGTCCGAAGGTCAAGAAAGGAAAGTTGCAAGGATGTTGGAAACCAAACATAATATAGAATGTCTATTTATATTCACTATCTAAATTAGGGTTAATCATTCCATCACATTTTCCTTGTAAACATATAATATTCACTACAACAACAAAGAAATCTATAACGACGTTATGATATGTAGGAAAAAAATGTCATTATAGGCAATCATATTGGTAAAGGGGATCAATGTAGCTTGCTGATTCTTTTTTTTTCGCAGGAATCATGGTAAACAAGGTTATAGCAGATTTATGCACATAATAGTTAATGAGTCGTTAAAACTCATCTTCAACTCTCTCATCATGAACATCACTTTCACTAAGAAAGTGTTCCTCTGCTCATAAAGGTAAATGCAAGTCGGGGCCCGAACATGGTCAGATGGGGCACAAGCATGGAGTAGGGAAGTTCAATATCAACGAGAAGCAAGATTGCAGAACGTTTTGTTTAATGAGCGGAGTTTAATGACCTTGATAGGCCAGCAAATCCAACATCTGTAAACTCAGCTAAGTAAGCTGTGCAGCAGTTTCGGATTCCATTTAGCTAGCTTGTGTTAACGTCCAGAGAGAGAATTCACTAGAAATTTGGAAAGCCAGACATGGCTGCACGCAAAGTATGTTCATCAAGCAGAATGTAATGAGAAAAATAGAATTTCTAACGACATAAGGCAGTGAAAATCCATGTCACCACCTCATCATGGAAACAGGACTTTTTATCTAACCAATTTCCATATAAACTGCTTGCTCACTACATTGAATCTCATTAAACTGATAACCAATAAAATCATGTCAGAAAAATAGCATCTTGTACCGACGAGTCACTGAAACTTCAAAATGGATCTTGGGCTTTCCACGGCTGCAAATGGACTGAGATGTTTGGGCTTGAATGTTGGACTTTCATGGTTGAAAAAGATTTGGTTTGATTTCTCTATCGTTCCTGCCTGTAAGATCAAGGGACCCTTAAACTAGCATAATAGGAGAGTAATGAGCAGAGGTGGGAAAATTTAGAGTAAGAAGTGGTGTCTGTGTATTTTTGAATGAATGTTGTGTGGGAGGTTTTGAGGTATTTATATACCCTAATAACTGAGACCATGTAATTTTTTAAAGGAATTTGATGAGAAGTTAGGTTGGCATTGGAAATTATCTTTCTAGCCAATGAAAATAACAACTAGCTGCGTAGATCTACCAAGAACAAGAGTTGTTGGCGTAGGGGTGGGTATCTAGAAAAAATATTCCTTTTCCTTTGATATGTCAACAATAAAGTGAGATAATTTGTGAAAACTTTATACGCTCTGAAAAAATATTCCTTTTCCAAGTGGTTAGGAAATCACCCTGTCGTTTGAACCTCGCCTAAGTGGCATGGCAAGCCCAAACAGCAGGGGATGTTTTTTTTTTCCTCACTATCATGTTCAAACAACATTACCAGTGAATTTTTTTTTATTAAGCCTGGTTATTAAGCTACAAAACCTTCATGATCAGCTTCTTCTGAAGGGGCTTTGATTGAGCCATTGACAAAACCTAGTTTGTTTTTGGAATTTAAGGCCAGAGTCATGGCCCTTTTTCCAAGTAGAATAATTTTCTCCATTCAAGGGTTTTGAAATCAAAACCAAACCCGGATGATCTGAATGATGAGTGAAATAGGGATTTGAGAGATTTGCCCTTGAAAATTTTGCAGAAGTCTCTGGTTTTGGTGTGCCAGGATCAACAATTTTCTTGCCAGGGACGAAGGCGTTGTGGTACTTCAACGAGATTAGAGTGCGGCGATGGGTCAAGATCTTAGTCCTGCTTTGATACCATGAAAAGATGAAAGAGAGATTGAATTTGCTAGCATACACTATTATTGCTGATATCATGTATTTATACAGGGAGATTTCTAAACATTCCTACAAGTCAGGAATTAGTTACTACATTATAGGTTGTCTTCTTATATAGTTCAGCACAAGTTGTCTTCTATATGGTTAAGCATTACAATAGGAAAGCTAATATACACAGATTATCTATTTGGAAGATATGAATTTCCTAACAAGCTGCTTGCTTGCATGCAGTGGATGGCCTAGCTGAAACCCCGAGCTTTGTTATAATGATTCAAGTCTCTGTCTGCAAACTGTGTGCTTTTGTTTATAATATTAAAGTCGTGCTATTCTCTTATCATGTAGTTTTTTGCTCAATACAGGCTTCAGTCGAGTGAATATGGAGTTCAAGAGCAATGTATCTACTGCACAGAGTCAGTTCCTTTTGATTCTCCAGAACCTGCATATTGCCAATTAATGCTCTAACACCACTGACAAAACTGTTCAGAACCACAAAATGGCAAGGTGTGCTGTTTCCATGCAGGTTTGCCCAGCTACCCCTCTATGGTTTTGCAAGTGTTGTTGTAGACGGGCTTCCAAATTGCCACTTGAGACCTCCTTTACAATGCCTGGTTATCCTTCAGATTTCAAGTATTTGACAGAATCTTCTGTCAAAGAAATCCCCACGAAACCCTTGAGTCCCTTTTGTGGGATACTGCTCCAGAGATCACAGCCAGATTTTCTACTCTCAGCATTACCAGCATCAGCTTTCATTCATCTCTATATTTATGTTGCCATACATGGTGAGGGTTTTTTTTTATATCATTCTAGAAGAGCAGAAAGCTAATGGAACTCTGAGGAATTAGATTTACCCGGACTCGGAAGAAATCTGAAGGCTAGTGAACAGTTCATTGTGCAATGAGAAGAAGAATAGGAAGTTAACATGAGGGACAGGGAAGAAATTTTGAGGCTAACAATTTGGTGTGGTATAGTATCATGGTGTATATTTTGGAAATGGTCAAGTATACTGTATTGTATTATTGACAGAATATGCCAAGAATGTGCTGCTTGAATTTTTTTTCTGGTTTGTCCTGACTGATAAGCTTTCCATCCATCTGGTAACTTGAATTCAGGAGCTGGAAAAACTGATGTGATCAAGAGGTTCTTAAGCTTTGACCCAATGTTCAAGAAATGTTAAGCAATTTCATGGACGTGGGGCTAAAAATTCTGCAAAAACCCCCCCAAAAAAAAGAAATTGTTGACCACAAAGTTCCAATCTACAAGACAAGCAAATCATGCACCACCTCGCACGCAGCCATGTGGAATATATATGGCTAGTGACTCATTCTCGGCCATTTTTTGAATTCTCGAGTCCCAAGGAGGCAAGGACAATCATTTTAGAATTACTCGTGTCATGCAGCCCGCCCTCGGAACATCTTGTGGTCTTTAAGTTTCCAGTCAACATCAATTTCCAACATTAAAATAACAAAAAAAAAAAAAAATATATATATATATATAGATATGTATGTATAAACGGAGGCTGTTCAAGGTCAAAATCGTGTTTTGAAAATAGAAACTATCCGAGTGTTGCCCGAGTCTTATTACAAGGTCAGAATTTTCATTCAAGCAAAGCATCAGAATCTTTGGTCTGAAACTTGAAATTCCATGTTGAAAATAAAGCTGTTCAAACCATCTAAGCTTGTGCTTCTCTCTGTTGCTCATGATTTCTTCTTTTTTTTATATAAAAAATATCATGCCTTGATTTTCATATATTTTTATCTTATTATGATAAAAATAAAATTCGAGCAATATTCAAACTCAAAACTCATCATATACAAGCGTGCACGAAATCAATCCATGCAATAGAGGATTTTTACCAAACATCATGTTAGAACAAATCAATCATCAATGTGTGATGTTAGATATTTGCTGCTTTTAAGTATTTTTATTATTATTATTAATGTGAGTGTCCGGGTCAGTTTGCGCGTATCTTAACTAATCCCACGAGTCCTGAAATTAACGACCATGTAAGTTTCCAGTGACCGTCATATTAGCAACCACAAGACTCGAATCTAAAACCACAGGAAAACAAACATCTTGATTCCAAACTCTTACCATTGGATCACTTACTAGATAATTACTTTTAAGTATTTTTAGTTGTATCTTTGATGATAATACAGTGCAGAGTGCTCTTATAATTTTTATTTTTTTTACATGAACATATCGAAAAAATATTAAAAAATCAATTTAATATTATTTTCAAGTAAAATATAATTTAAAAAAAGTAAATTAAACCATAAAAACAAACCCATTCTTAAAGCTATGATGCATTGATCATTGATACTTCATCTTCCTAAAATCTAGAAAGCATGTTAGCAGTGTGCTAGGTATACTTTCAAGGGAAAGGGACCTCTGAGCACAAATTAAATATGAGAGTGATGTCCATCTAATTTTTTTTTGTTTTTTTTTTATTCTATAGTAGAATTGATGGGTACTGGTTGCACGAGGCGAGTATGGTTAGGTTAAATATGATTAGAGCTCCTTCCTTCTAAAGCAATAATAATTAATAACTCCCTAACACCAACCTAACTCTATGACAAGAGATCATAATAGGTTTTGAGGCAAGATTTGTTGACTCTTTTCTAAAAATTAAAAAATTATGTTTGCCTCCAACTAAGAAAGACTGAATTTTTTGTATTCTCAAAATAAAAAGTACAGGATCGATTAACTCATGTCCAATTACTGTAAAAGTTCTTGTTTGAGTTTACCACTCAGCCTCTTCTTATAGGTATTCAAGAGTCTGTTTGAAATTATAGTAACGGTTACCATTTGAAATATTTTTAGTTTAAAAATAAATTAAAATAATATTTTTTTAGTTTTTTAAATTATTTTTAAAATTAATATAACAAAATAATTTTAAAAAAAAACATGATTTCAACCGTGTTTCTAAAAACTTTCCGAATAAAAAGGTAAGCCTCCCTGGTGACCTTGGAACACATGGGGCTGTACAGGCCGCCATTGCCCCATGCTCTATCAAGTTGATCAATGGAGGACTCGTAGCATCATTTTCGAGTCTATTGCTCTTAAATTCTCAAGCTGAAAGAAAGTGTGGGGGGTAAATTACAGTAATTAATAAAAACTATACTTTCTTTCTTCTAGTTCACGCTCGTACGTCACTTTCATTTTCAAAACCTCACTAACCACAATTATTATTATTTTTTTATTATCATATACGTTCAGGTCAATTTATACATATATTTATTAATTTTATTGATTTTAAAATTAACAATCATGTAAATTTTTAATAATTCTGAGATTTGTGAGACTTGAACTTATAATTTTTAAATAGTAAATTTAAAATCTAATCAATGGAGTTACACTTAAAGATTTTATTATTATTATTATTATTATTATTATTATTATTATTATAGTGAGTTTTTGAATATGATTTGACAATTATCGTGAAAAAGAATGCTCATGTCACCACCAAAATAAATTGTGAAAAAGAGTGCTCATGTCATCACCAAAATAAAAATCTAGCTAAATTATTCTGCTGACGTAATCGGCATGGCAACACCCAAACAAAACTCAATCCTCAACATGTTAACTTTGTTTTTTATTTTCAATTGATTAAAATAATACTATTTTGGTTTTTCTTTAAATAAAATATATACGCAGGTTAAACCTCTTATTTCATAACTTGAGCCAGCTATACCAAAAAAAAATAATTAAAAAAACATGTATAAAGTGAAAATTAAAAAATAAATTAGGAATGTGAAAACTACTTCTTGGCAGGCAAATGTTATTTTTATTTACGTGGCAAGAAAGCAACAAGGAGTCAGAATTATAAATCATGAAAACACCCCATCACAGATGTTGGCCATCAGAAATCAATGGCTGAGACTTGGCAATCGAATCTATCAGGATCAAGATTAGATGGGGGTCCATCACACAAATTGCTCACTTTTCACATTTGCAATTCAGCCATCGGTTTCAGGGACCCACCCCCACCACTCCTTGTTTTGTTTCTTCAGTCTTGGTGAATTAAGTCCACATCAAATATATACAAAGTAGTCCTTTAATTTTTGAGAATATGTAAATCAACCCTCACATTTCCTGTAATTACATTCATACTCCCTACTGTTAATGGCAGTCCCTTTCTTGTCTCTCTTTTATCATGAAAATGATACTCATTTCACTAGGGTTTTTTTTCCTGATAATTAATAATTAAAAACAATGATTAAGCTGCCTGTTTCATGCATGGAAAGTAGTTTTAGATCAATACTTCAAATCGTGGCTCAAACATGAAATTGCTCTACTCCTAGCTATGTTCAAATCGGATGAAAATAATCTTGATTTGATACCCAATTTATCATTAAATTTTCAATCACATCCCTCAATTAGTTAAACTAATAAGATTGTAAAGTAATCTCGTCAAATTAAGTGATTTCTCTCCTTCTTTTATACGTACTGAATGATCAAGCTCCTTGAAACATAGTACTGTGCTGTATCTCGTGGCTAGAAAAATATTAATAATTTTTTATTCATTGAAACTAATGGAAGGATCTAATTAATAATCTTACATTGACAACTTAATTGAAGAAAAAAAGAGATTAGATGGCGCATTGTGATCATGTAGGCACCTTTTGATGCATGCAGAATAAGGGTAAAAATACAAATAACTCTGAAAAATTTAATTCATCTCTGAAATATTAAGCTAACCATGTATGTCTCCTAAAGAGATTTACAATGTCTTTTAACATCGACTATGAAACAAAATTAGAATCCTAACACATAAAGAAAATTAACAAAAAAAAATTTCAAAATCAACAATGAATCCGAGAATATCCAAGAAAAATAATAAAATTGACCCAAACAATAGCATTCAGGCCTGATTTCTAATTCTAGAAGATCACACGGTCCGATAAGTTATGCAATGGCGTTCTATAGAAAAGACTACTTGTAGAATCACGTGGAAAAAACCTGAGTCGGATCTCTTGTTATTGTCATTTTAAATCGTTATTTCGATCTAGCGCGATCAAATATTTTCTTAGATTTAGACTTGTCTATGTTGTGTACAGTCTGTTTGAGATAGATCCTTATATAACTGCTCATACCCCGTATTTTTGCAAACCTGACTACATAAAAAAAAAAATTATGTTTGCCCAATATAGTGAAAATTGATTCCTTAATTATTAGTCCAATCCCACATGGTTGGTTGTCTTAAAACCAGTTACTAGAATTAAAATGCATTGGGATTTCGTGAAGCAATAAATAAAACAAAAATGGCTATCAATGGTTCTGGTTTGTCGGGCAGTAGGAAAACTTGACCTCTTTTCTTTTTCTAGTAAAATAAAAGTCCAAATTGAAAACATGTTCAACACCTCAAACCTTGTACAAGTTCCTTACGTTAAGAGAATCTTTATGTCTATCCTGTTCTTCATCTCAGAACTAAAGGATAGAACTTCCAACACGTTCTTCAATTATGAACGGTCAAATCCCAATACCACACCACACCACCCCACCCCCTTGCTTGCATGTGATGGCTCTGAACAAGTGAAGGGCATGCATGGAGCTCAAATTAGGCAAGTTATTATTGCCCTTGATTATTTGAGGAGACCATCTTGGATTCAAATTCAAAGAAAAAACCTCAACTAGAAAGAGATTTAAGCATGGTTTTCATGGATGTTCTTCCGGATATGTTTGATTTGAAGAGGACAAGGATATAATCTCTTTAGTTATGTTTCAATGGTTTTTTTTCTTTTTTCTGTTTGTAGAATCTTAAAATTAAATCATATTAAAATTAAAATTAAATCACATCGGATCGAATCGGATGAGGGGATTTATTATCTTAATTATTATTTAATTTTTTAATTTGTAAAATTTATTTTTTATTATTTTAATAAAATAAATAAAATATTAATAAGTTATTTTTTATGATATTAAAAAATATTTTTTAATTTATTTTTATGTTTCGTTACACTAAAACATTAAAAATAAATATTACTTTTCAAGACAACCTATTTCCAGTAAACAAACACGAATTGATTTTGTTCCGCAAACACAAAGTGTGGGCCCCTACTAGGTTGTTGCCCTTCTCGAGGAGGAAATAAAAACAAGGAGACGCTATCTGCCTGTCACGGCAGGGGATAATGACAGCTTCTGTGACTCTAACTAACAACCAAAGCTCCCAGCAGCGTGGCACTTAGAGATGACGTTTGCCATAATTTTAGAGATTAGGCTCGTCCACAGGCTATCCTTTCTACCTCTAGCTTGTGTGCCATGCATGCATGAGTGGATGGCTCATGACATGACATGTATGGAATTCTTTTTTACTGGAGTGGGTTGGTGGATTAAATTGAAAATATTTTTCGATTTCTGGGAACATAATAGCCTAATGATGAAGGTAAATATTTTTTTAATAAATAAATATAATATTTAGATGGAACAAAACCAGCAACGTGGAAATTGGTTTCAACCAACTTTATAAATTGTGGTTTTAAGAATCTTTTTATGTTTTTAATAATGTCTGTGCTTTGGTTAGGTGCACAATAGTTTTGGAACTACTTGAATTCAATCATGGCCGAAAATATTGATATTGTGGTGATTTTGATTATGAACATAACCAATAACTTTTATAAAATTATAATCCCATGAATTATCACTTTTTTACTGTTTTAAATAAACAAGTTTGCCCAATAAGTTTATAATATAAATTATAATTAATATGAGAATCGATTATCTATAAAAAATAATAATGAACATAATTAATATTGAAATCGATCACTCAAGAAGAAAAAATATATTTAGAAAACTATGAAATGATGGACTAATTGTGATCCTCATGTCTAATTGTCAAATTAATTAGAATAATACTTTGATCATCATCAGATATAAACTTTATCCATGCCCCACTAGTTTAAAATCAATAACATCCCTAACTCGAATTAAAATATAATTTATTAACATGTACATATATTTTTAAGAAATAAATAAATTAGATGAACATAAAAAGAATCAATTATAAACAATGTTCGATCAAGAATTACAAATTAAATGTGAAAAGCAATTAGAGAATCATCAAGGATTACAATTCCATAATACCTTTAATATTTCTTTATTTTAATATCCACCTTCCAACTAAAAGGAAAAAGAAGAAGAAGAGAGAAGCAAATATTCAATAGAAATTAAATAAATAAATTTAGGATTCAAATCCTATTTAACTAGTAGCTACAAATAGAGATATACCAAATTGATACATAGATGGTATGCAAATAACTTCACCTACTCCTTTTACCTTCGTATCTCTTAAAAAAATAAAGGTTTGATATTTGTATCAAAATTTTAAAATTTACATCTTATAACGAGTTACAAGGATGAATTTCTTATCATGAGTTAGGAGGATCGACTCGACTCAATTTACTTTTTTTTTAAATCAAAACGACAATTTCTTGATCAATTTTTTTCTAAAAAAAAATTAACGAATTAATAATTTTAACTAAGTTATGCATGACTCAATAGAATCATGAGGTCGACTTTGATTTTTAGCCGAGTCAACTAAATTTTTTATTTTTTTCCACTTAGATTAATACAAATATTAAGTTAGTCGGTTTCAAGTCGACCTATATAATCAATCTAGATTCTATATTAACCCAAGTCGACCATGATTTATCACTATGATTTTGATGAAAAGACAACTCTTAGA
Organism: Populus x sibirica; assembly: GCA_019202695.1. NCBI lineage: Eukaryota > Viridiplantae > Streptophyta > Magnoliopsida > Malpighiales > Salicaceae > Populus > Populus x sibirica. The sequence continues at coordinate 308,804 of JAGMVL010001591.1, forward strand.
ATCAGAAATACCTTTTTGGACATCATCCATGACACATCCAACCCATCCAGACATTGGTGTTATTGGAACCTAAAAAGGAACAAAGCATGGGTCTGGTCATCATTATATTGGGACACCATTGTCATCTTCTTATGTTGTAGTAAAGTTGGAAAATGTTAAGTATGTCGTAATTATCTTTAGAAAAAAAAAAAATTGTACATAAAGAAGGTCCAAGAAGGCATAAACGGACGATCCAAAGAACGCCCCTCTCCTCTCTCCATCTACTTCTTCTTTCTCTCTCTACAGCTATATCTACAAAGAGAATCATCAACACTAAAATTAATGCATCAAAATAGTAATCTAATAAAGTAAAAGGTGCTCTCTGTTTTACACATCTTTACTGGGTTTCGTCTTGTTTTCTCATTCCTGTACATATAATTCTCAACTGGGTTCTCTCTTTAGCATCAAATGGAAATGGTTTAGATAAGGGAAACCAAGCAGGTATGTTTTTTATTAATTTTTTTTTATTTTTAATCTGGGTTTATCCTAAAATTTTCATTTATGTGATAAAAATTGGGACTTGATTGGTTTCTGATAAAAAGTCGTGAACTTTACAGAGAAATCTGAAGAAAAAGAGGGATCTTTTTTGTGTCTTGGATACAGAGAGAGAGAAAGAGGGGTCTAGTGTTGTTTGTTTGATTGATTGATCATGGCTGTTGCTGAGAATGCTGGAGTTAGGAATGGAACCGCTGGTCAAAACTTTGACAACACTGTAGTGTCGTCAGAGACCAATGATCTTGAGAGAACATCATCAAAACCCAGAAACGAATCAGTGGGTTTCAGTAATACTAAAGACTCAAACTTTCAAAGCCAAAACAATGATCATCAGAGTGTTAACGGCAAGTCTGGTGAGACTGGGGGTTTAAGCAATGGAAAGACTAATGGGGCCCAGATGCAAAATGGGTTTGATATGAATCAGTCTGGTGGCTATGGGGATGATCAGATTCGTCATCAAAAGTCTAAATCTAATGAGGTGAATGATATGAATGATTTGGTGGAGATGCTGTCAAAGCTGAATCCTATGGCCGAAGAGTTTGTGCCTCCTTCACTCGCTAATCATCATGGATACTTTGGTAACGGGTATGGCATTAATGCTAACAATTTTGTAGTGCAAACCATTAACGGGAATGCCAATGGACCTATTAATAGAAGGGTATGTTTTATTTTCCTCTTTTTACTTGTTTTTTGGTTTTAGTTGTCATGTAGTTGCTGATAAAATGGTACCTTTTGTTTTGTTTGGATTGTTGCTGTCTTGTGGTTGCTGCTGAAATGGAATAAACTGACTACCAATACTGTTTCTTATTGTTATGTGGTCATGGAGTGGTGTTTTGGTTTTTACTTTTTTCTTGTATTTTTTTGTTACAGAAGAAGAACTTTAATCAAGGGAGGCGAAGGATGAACAGCAGGACAAGTATGGCTCAGCAAGAGGAGATAATCAGGAAGACTGTATATGTTTCTGACATTGATCAACAGGTAAGCAGCTGCATTTGTCTCTTGTAATATCTCTTTTTGTTAGGTTTCTTCATGTCTTCATGGCTGTTTGTACACTGATTTTGGGATCATTGTTTCCATGTGATTGAATACAGGTTACTGAAGAGCAGCTTGCGGGGCTCTTTATTCACTGTGGACAGGTAACTGGCCTTGTTTTCTCTCATACGTGAGACTTTCATTTTACTAATTGCTGATGGTGGAATATGTTTCTGATTGATTTCCTCTTGTTTTTTTGGGACAAAGGTTGTTGACTGTCGTATATGTGGTGACCCTAACTCTGTTCTTCGTTTTGCCTTTGTTGAGTTTACTGATGAAGGTAATTTCAAAACAGCTCATACATCTTATTTTTCTCAATGGATGAGTTTAGCTATGTTGATTTAGCAATCAAATGTGCTTGCAGAGGATGCCAGGACTGCATTAAGTTTGTCAGGGACAGTTCTTGGATATTACCCACTAAGAGTGCTGCCTTCAAAAACTGCTATTGCACCTGTTAACCCAACATTTTTGCCAAGGGTGAGGACTTTGTGCAATAAATGATACCTAATCATCTACTTTAGAAACCATATCAACAGAATGGTGCTTGTCTTAAATTTCTGTTTTGTTACCTAACTTTCTGACATAATCATGATCCTCAGTCTGAAGACGAGCGTGAGATATGTGCAAGGACTATTTATTGTACAAATATTGACAAAAAGGTAATATTTGGAAGTTACATGATATCTGATATTTTTAAGAGTGACATCTGGAACATTTTTCCTGATTTCTTTGATTTCAATTAATGTAGATCACCCAGGCAGATGTCAAGCTCTTCTTTGAATCCTTTTGCGGAGAGGTCTGTAGTGGCTTATATAACAAACTTGCAAACATTGCTTGTCTTGGATTGCAGGCTATACCTTATTGTACATCTTGTTTTGTATAGGTTCATCGCTTGAGGCTTCTTGGAGATTATCATCATTCAACCCGCATTGCTTTCGTTGAGTTTGCAGTGGTAATTACCTATGTACTCTTGATCTTTGCGTGCTGACTTTTTAGCATCCATATGTTACTGGTTTAATATATATGCCATGTCTCATGCATCTTGAACAAGTTTAGAACCATTCATAATGTAGAGTTATTCCTGGAATCTCATGTGGCCTCAATTTCTCTGTATTCTTAGCCATTTGCTTTCCTTCAACTGTTGGGCCCATGTGCCTGATTTTCCTGGAACCATTGTTTGAAAAAGCATCTTGTTTCATTCTTTTTTCTTGTCGAAACAATCTCCTTTCTGCTTGCTAGTATTTGTGCATTTTTATAGCATGTAAAACTGGATCAAACTTTCTATTGTTTAATAAGGGCTCTCATTTCAGAAATGTTCAGAAGTTGCAATCTGGTATATTCTGTGAGAATGCTAAGAAATGCTGATGCAACATATATTTAGAGGTTGCATATGAACCAAATATAAAGCTTTAATTGAGATATGATGATGCTGTGTTGGAATTGGCACTGATAGGGTTACAAGAAGCGCCACCTTTGATGTTAGAATTATTTGGCTTTTTGGAGAACTTTAGTTTAACCTCAGCTACAGAAGATCAGTAACTAAATTTTGTGGCTCACTGAGGATTCTTTAATTGCACAAAATCATATAATAGAATTAGACATTGGTTGTGGCCTTAAATGAGTCCATTCATAAATCGATTGTGGAAAATGCAATTTAGTTGAATGGATTTGAAAATTTTGATTAGATTTCTATTGTAGTAGTTGTTGGTGTTCTGGTTGTTTATATTGGGCCTGATGTAATTAAAAGGTTTGGGGTTACCGTGGTAGGAAATGTTGCGGCTTCTCTTTTGTTGAATCATGAGTCACTTGTAAATTCAACCATGATTTATTAGTTCATTCAGTCTTAACCTCCTCCCTTTTTGGTTGTCCCTCTCCCTTTTCTTTTATGTCATTCTATATGTAAAATGGGCACTAAAGAGTCAGGGTTGGAAATTTTAAGGGTTGTGGAGTCGCAAGCCCTTCACACTGCTTTCCTTGGGTGTGAAGCATGGTCTTTGCATCATATCACCATTTTTTGATCTGTTTCTCCAGTGTCAGTCTTGGAGTTAACTGATGTCAATTTAGATTTCTCTTTTTGGGATCCTTTTAACCATGGTTGTGAAAGCTGGTCTTAGATTGACCCTTCATGCTGCTTTCTTTGGTTGTGAAACCTGTCTTTGCATCATATCACCATTTTGGATCTGTTTCTCCAGTGTCGGTCTTGGAGTGGATCTATATAGAGGTGTCAATTCTACAACACTGGGAAATGCCTTCCCATTTTGACTTTAGGAGAACCCTCCCTCTGAGTGTGCACGTGCTTGTGACTGACTCGGATAGTAAATTAGAGCTCTTAATTTTAGGAAAAAAATTGCTTACCAGGCATTGCCAATCTGCTACTTTATTGGGAATGCTTAGTTTGTCTTGGTTTGCACACTACTACTCACTTTTCTAAGCTCCTTTAATCTATTTTGTTTTATTTTGCCTCTCACTTTGTCCTACAATTCTTCGTTTGTCTTTACACCTTTAGAATTAACCCACTGCCTGATTTCAGACTTAGCCCATTTTCATTCAATAGTTTGTAAGCTTCGATAACTAAATAATTATACATAACATTTAGTTTCTATACTTTTTTATTAAAAAATGATAGTGAAGCTTGGCATGCCTGAGCCATATGCATGATTCTGGCCTTTGGGTGCTCCAAGGATCAAGCCCATGTCTACCTTGGGGAGGCATTCCCATTTCCACCCTTTGATCAGCAAGTCCATTAGGAGTGATCTTCCCCGACCAAAAACCTGGTTATGTACACATTAAAAGATTTTGATCTCACACTGCTAATTGTAAAGAGTATTAGATGGATCTAAAAATAGTGATCCTCTGTACTCCATCAAGGACTGCTCTATAGAATCCTACCTTTAAGATATCTTAGAACATTCTTTTAAGTATTCCAATGTTCCCTTTCTGGGATGACTAGGGTACTTCCAAGTGCTCAGAGCATATATCATGTCAGGCCCTGTGTGGTGTGCCAAGACAGCCAATCCCCTAGGATACTCAAGATGGTGGATTGCTTTGCCTTTGTTGTGCTTGTTTGAAGCAAGGATATGCAGGTGCTGATAACGCCACTCTCCTAGCTTTGTAATTCCACCACCCCACAAAAGCTTAAGCCTTTTCTTGGATATGGAGAGTTGAAAACAGGAGTGACATCCTCATTGTCACTAGTGGCTGAGTTCATTTTTTTTGCCACTGGTGCAAAGGTGTTGAAGTCGTCAAACTCATTTGTATAAACCCCATTGTAACATGTTGGGTTTTGTATTTGTGCAAAGCACCATCTACATTTTCTGACGATTCAGTTACAGCCACAGGGTTTAAAAACTTGGAGTGATATCTAACATAATGCAAATATTGTTGGACATTTCATATGTATCTTATCAATGACACTGCTTGCTGCCATAGTGGAACATTATGTGAAGTCATAGCCTCAGCTTAATATTCTTGACCGCTTCTTCACCATAACAGTATAGAAGTTAGGTCCAAACATTTTAGGCTCAACATTTTGGAAACTGTTTAGGCATGACTATTTGGAAACTGTTTAGGCTTGACCATTCAGGATCTCATCCTTGCATCTTTTGAAGTTGAAATGGTCTTTATTTTCTTATTCTTATTGTTAATTTTTATGCTGTATTTGCAATTTCTGTTGGTTAGTTAAGCTGCAACATGCTGGAGTATTCCATGTTTGGGCCTGATTTTGTGGACTTGTGAGTGTAATATGGTACTATGTGTTGAGAATGTCTATAATGCTGTTCCTCCAACCCTTGCAGGCTGAGGGTGCAATTGCAGCACTGAACTGCAGTGGTGCGGTTCTGGGATCACTGCCAATAAGGTAGTTTGGCAGATTATCATTGTTTTTGCTGGTCGTTCAGTTTCTCTTTTTTCCCCTCACAAATTGTTCTTTTTGTGTTTTTAACGATATTTTGTTTTATATATGCAGGGTGAGCCCATCGAAAACACCTGTTCGCCCTCGCATCCCTCGCCCACTGTTCAACTGAATCATGCCTAATGCTTCCTGGACTGATCAACTGCTGAGAGATATATTTATATAAATACATATATAGATACTGAAATCTTTTGAAGGTACTTGTGGCGTTTATATCTATATCCTAGCATGTTAGCCCGGTATCTTTGTTACCTACAAGGGGGTCGTTTATTTTGTCTGTCAGACTATAGAGTTGGATGGGATTTCAAGGATATGAATGGCTTTATATATGTTGTATGTCATGATGAATTTCTTGAGAACTCAATACTGTTGGGATATTTCATGACAATTGAGATTGACTCCTTTTCAAGTTTTCACCTCTTACTAGTTTTGGCTATGGTTTTCCTTTCTTGGCTAGGGCTCAAGTGTTGGAAGTGTTTGGCATCAATTTTTGAATCCAAGAAAAAGAAAAGACCTTAACCTTGTTGAAGCTTTCCTTTGTTCATGGACTCTTGTGGAAGTTTTAAATTGTGCTCAGTGGCCTTTCCAGTTTTTTCTTTTGAGGATAGTGTCAAGTTGAACAAAATATATTAGTATTCCACTCATCATCAAAGACAGAGCTAGAGAAGGCCTCTTGCAGGCACTGAAGGGTCCAGTTAGTTGCATAATGGATATCTTATAAAATTCTTTTTAGCTCACGTGATGTCTGTCATACGACTTGTTTATTCCTTTTAAAGAACTTTGCAGCCACCTGAGTTTTGAAATTGTCAAACCAAAGCTTGGTTTGACAACAAAACACAAATTTTCTTCTACCAGAAAATCAAAAGTTTGGGCCATCGCTAATGTTGTGTTTGAAAATGCGTGTAAAAAATATATTAAAATAATATATTTTTTAATATTAGTATATTGAAACTAAAAAAAAATTAATTACGCTCAAGATTGTTGTTTGGGAAAAGAACTTAATTTAATGTAAGTTCGATAATATCAGCTGAAAATAAAAGTTGAACTAGGGAGAACCCACAATTTGAGTTTGCCATCTTGATTCACTTTTGAATCCAGTTGAGTACCATTGCAAGTGAAAAACTGATTTATCATGTAAATATACGTATTATATTTTTTAGCAGATAGATTTCTCATTTCTGCTTCATGGGAATGATGGTGTGCCTTGAGCTTAAATCTTTGTCACGATTTCAATATCTGGGAGAGTTCTGCTAGGCCTGGAGTCCACTCATGTTTCCTAAGTTTTAACTTAGGAAAGAATTGAAAGCCCAAGTATACAGGGCAAACAAAAGCCCGACAACACTAGGCTGTGAAAACTAGCAGCATTTACCTGGGAGGGCTGACTACAATTATCTCAAGCAAAGAGCTGAAAGCAATGTTGTGTTTGAAACATAGGACACTGATTATGGAAAGCTGGAAACCATAGTTGAATCAGAAATCCATAAAGAGTTGATGGCCAAGCTATCCAATCTTTTCTTTTGATCTCAACCAAATGATGAAACATCACTTTGCAATAAGCTTCATGGTCGCAAATACGATGGAATATAAACTTTCATGGCATATTGCATCTCAGAACGAACAAATTTAAAGCAGAAGGGGAAGATACTACTATGATAAACCATCAATGACAGACAAAATGTATGAATGGTGTGTGTGTGTGTCTTCAAGGAGGGAACTATACAGAACCTGCAGAAGTTTCTTCTATGGAATCTATTTCTGTTACATCCAGTTGACTCTGAAATGGTGTGAACTAATTTTACTATAAGAAATAAGCCCATGACTTCTGTTCAGATAAAGTTATTGGTACTCTCATTGCTGTTGTTCTGCTATCGCGGCAGGTCTTGCTTCTGTTGCTTCTGCATACATAGCATGTTATCATATGTTAGTGTCGTATTCATGAAACATCAACACAAACAAGATTGCTCAAGACACTAAACTGGTATTTGGTAGTGAGGAAGCTGAAGTAGGATTTGATAAGGTCCCAAAAGCATTGTATTGCTGAGAGTTCTGTATCACTCTGGGGTAGTAACTTGGGCTGTTCTGTCCATGTTGAGCATAGAATGGGTAATAATTCAGGTAGACTCCAGGGGACCCTGATGCCGCGGCGGGGTAATAGAATTTCCCTCCATATGCGCTGTAAATATTATTCTGCAAGACAGTTAAGAAACTTGTTGAGCTACCAGAACTTCTATATTATGAAGATGCCCTGTGTCCATGCATGCAAGCATTTATCAGTGAGCTATTTCAAAAAAAACCAACCATTGCAGAAGTGTCCTGTGGGTGGATAGGATACCTGAAATTAGGAAGGCAATAAGATCAGAAGACAATGAAGTACAAATAGTCAGACAATTCTTTTCAAATAAGATAATTTCCTTACCCGTAAACTGAATAAGGAGATGCATATTGAGGCATTTGTTGATTGAAGTATGCAGAAGGGCCATGAATGTTTAATGGTGCCATGAATCTTGGTGCTGCAGGTCCAAGTCTACCAATTCCTGCAGCTTTAAGGAAAAAGTAGGAACAAAAACGGGAACATAGTTAGAATTATCAAACATAGAATAAGAATATAAACCAAAATTATGAACTTGCTACTGGAGGCAAGCATCAATCAAGGACCAGGCTTAGTTGGACCTTTCTTTTTAGCACCGAAGGCTGCAAGATTACAGTTGGCTCTCCTTCCATCAATTACAGGATATGGATTTTGACAAGCTCTTGTTGCTGAATCAGGATCCTTAAAATTTACCTAAGAAACACATACATGACAAAACTACAATTGATTACATACATGATCATGCCAAACCTATAAAAGTCTTATAGCTAAAAACAGCAGGGCTAGCTTACAAAGCCATATCCTTTAGATCTTCCTGTGCTCCTATCAACGATGACAACTGCTTCTATAATCTCTCCAAACTGCTCAAAATAACCCTGCAAGGAATCTTTTCTGGTCTCCCAGGGCAATCCTCCAACAAAAATCTTGGTGTAAGTTGTGTCATGAGTGGATTCTGAGGCACTACTAGTTTCATTGATCACCATCCTACTTTCCATGATCTCTTGAGACATCCCGATACAGATATAGATACACTAAATCCAAACTGCCTCAAGCTTCCACAAGAACAAACCAAAGAACTAGCTAGATGATCCTAGCCCAGATACCAAAATATAGTGAGAAAGATTCAGAAGGTGAGAAAGAGCCGTTTGATCAATCAAAATCAACAACAAAGACTACTTTAATCAGTAAACTGCCTTTTCTGACTCCTGTTTCTAGAAAGGAAAAGTACAAGAATTAGTCTCTCGAGTGCTCTTGGATTCCCCAACAAAGATACTCCTAACAAGAAAATTGTTTACTGCTAGACAGTTAAAAGTAGAAAAAGAAAAACATGAGAAAACCCTAACCACATGTATGCTTTTTTTCTTTTTTGCTTAAGCAAACTAACATGGAAGGATGGAAAGATAGAAGAAGAAGAAGAAGAATTAAGAAACAACAAAAAGAATAAAGAGCAGATGTTTAGGAAATTTCCAAAGAAATAAAAAACATAAATCTTTTGTTGTCTTTCTTTCTTTGGAACATCCTGTAATGGGTCCAGAGGGTAACGTGCCCTAATCCATCTAACTTGCTCTCGCCCACTTCCTCCTCGACCCTTTTTCTTCTTTATCAAGGTACTGTTTAGTACTGTAACTATTAAATACATTCCGAACTGAGCACCTGCCTTCATGCATTCAATATTGTTTTAGAATAAAAATAAAAAAACGATTTTAAAATAAATTTTTGTATTTTCAAAATCAAAAGTATAAAAAAACATGTTCCTAAATGTTTTTATCCCTTTTGTTACAAGATAATAACCAAACAAACGCTAATATACATTATTAAAATATATATATATATAAAATTAAATGATGATCTTGCAAGTGATTACAACTAGAGAAAGTACATTAAGATAAATCAAAGATAATTATTCCAACGGGAAAGTTCCAGATTTGTCTTCATTTTGTATTGAGAGAGAACGTGGCAGGCACTGATTTGTATTTGATGTATGAGCCAAGCCTCTCTACGTTGTTAGCTTCTGTAATTGGAAATTTCAATGTTTTTTTTTTGAAGTGTTATTATGGTGTTATATAAGCAGGATATGAACACACTGTTTACTTCCAAATTATTACATTTTTAATTTAAGAAATGATTCCATACTTTTAACTTTAAATTAACAAAACAATTAAATTGCGTTTTTAAGTATTATTTAATAAATGTATCCCCTGCTATATCTCTACAAAGATGAGAACACAAATTCAAGTTTCATGGGTTAACCTGGTCAACTCGGATCAACCTGAAAAAATTTAAAAAGAATTTAAATTTTTAATATTTCATATGAAAAAATCTATGTAAATATATGTTATACATATTGTAAACAATAAAGTTTAAAAGAATATTTTTTAAAAAAATTTATCCCACATTAAAAAGATATTATGTTAACCTTTTAAGTTGAAGTATTTAAACCAAAATTTTTTTTTATCCCACAATAAAAAAACATAATTTTTTTCTTTGGAACATAGAGTATATATCCTAATAGGTTTCATTGAAATATTTATACCAAAAGATTTTTTATTCCACATTAAAAAAATATAACTTTTTTTTTGGGAATATAGAGTATATATACGAAAGGGCTTCAAATTCCACATTGAAAAGATAATATGTTATCCTTTTTAAGTTGAAATATTTAAACCAAAAGGTTTTTTATCCCACATTAAAAAAATATAATTTTTTTCTTGAGAACATAGAGTATATATACTAATAGGTTTCAAATCCCACATTTGAAAAAAAAAACCGGGTCTCGTCCGGGTTCGCGGGGTTTGGCCGGGCTGTTGCCACAACCGGTCTTTTATTAAACCTAGACTGTCCGACCATCGGGTCTCGGATCGACCCGCCGGGCCGAGCCGAGTTTAACAACACTAGTATTGAGTTGATGATAAATCTATTTTTGTATCTTTTTATAATGTAATAAGCTAAAAAGTGATTCGATCTAGTACTGAAGTTCATATATAATCTAGTTGCAAGTTTGATGGGTTAATTATAGTTAATTTGACTATTTTTTTCTTTAGCTATTTTTTTTGGATTTGCCGAACCAATAATGTCATGTCGGAACAATCCCCACGTATTTAATTTAAAACTCGAGCTAAGCAAAAAATTAAGTTGAGAGTTTTTGAGTTTGAATTATTATACAAAGTTTAATAATAATATCAAAAAATTTTATATGATTTAATATTTTTTTTTTAATTTTAAAAATATTGATCCAACCATGGAATATCACATTTAATAATCTAGTTTAAATAAAAAGTAATAGGGTAAAAAGAATAATTTAAACCTTAGTATATTTGCACCTACATAACATCTGTGCTGTGGAAATTAATCATAGCTGATCAGATGAAAGCAGCATAAGTTGGAAATCATTGAGCAATTTGAAAACAATTAATTTTACCATAAGTAATTAATCATAGATTCTGCTTAATTAAGATACACAAAAAATAAAATAAAAATAAAAGTAAATTAGAAAAAGAGTGAAGGGGCAATCTTAGACATTTGATCCATCCAAGTATATACGACAATCCAAAAAGGCAGCACTAAAGATAAGGGTGAGGTGAACTGCAATTAGTGACATGGTATTAATTACAATATGATATGGGTGATGTATAATGAGTGTGTATCGGTCTAAAATCTAAGTTATGGTGGATTCAAAAAAATAGGTTGAAAATTCGGTTTTTGAATTGAAAAAACCATTAATTTTATTTTTTCAGCACCATAATAAATGAAAATTAGGCAATATAAATGAAACGTCGTTTGATTTTTTAAAAAAATTTGAGACAAAAAGCATGTTGTCCGCTCTAGCTTTCAAAAAAAAAAAAAAAAACCCAATCATATGAGCTCTAATGAAATAGATCAAGTGGGCCGGTCTGGCCTGCTAGGCCAAATAACGCTTAATCTTTTCTTTTCTACTTTTAATTTTATTAAAATTAATGTTTTTTTTAAAATTATTTTTTTATATCTAGATTAATACACATTCTTTCTTTTATTTTGTTTAAAGAGACTCTATTAAAAGACAATTATTTTTTTGGTTATTATGTATGTATTTAATTTTTGAAGATATTTTCTGATATATATATATATATATATATATATATTATCTTTTGTATAGATGAAATTTATTTTTAAAATAAAAATATTTATTTTCAGATAATATTTTTAATATACACAACCTTGCATAGTATTTTTTTTCGCTTTAATTTTATTCGATCAATTTAATGTGTGTTTATTTTTATTATTGTTTGATTGAATAAAAAATTATTTTAATAAATAAATTTAGTAAATATAACTGGGTAAATATCATGTTTTGTAAGATTAAATATCTTATTCTATACCTGTCTTTTAAATTTTTCAGTTTTAATTTTAGTTATTATTTATAATTTTTTTTATCATTTATTAACACATATAATTCTTAATTTATTTGATTATATATATGCATAAAATTTTTAATTTTTACTCTAGAATTTTTTTAACTACAAAAAAAAAAAAAATGTATATAAAAACCTATATATACAATTAATTTTTTTAAAAAATTCAAGTGAATCCTATACGGAAGAACCCACCCCAGTTCTACCAGGTCGGATAATAATTGTTTTTTAAGCAGGGCGGGTAAGTTTTCGATCGGATGGAGTCAAATTGCCATAGATTCAAATTCAATCTTGGACATAGCCCAAGTACACATGTTGGAAAGCTGGACTCTTTTATGTGGACGAAGACAAGAGAACTAACGTTCAAGGAAAAACACATCGATCTTCTCTCTCTCTCTGGTGATAGCGTTTACAGAAGTTTTAGCGAAGACAAAAATGGAAGAGAAAGAAAAAGGCAGCAAAGGAGGCAGTGGGGAGAGATGGAAAGGAGCTATAGCTAATCTAACAGAGATGACATCGAATCTAGACTCTCTTCAAAAGTTACTCCTTAAAAAAGCTGTCTTTGTTAATGAAGAAACCTTCTCAAAAGCCTCCCTCACTTCTGAACAAGCCCGCTCTATCAAGGTATTGGATTCTTGATCCGGGATTTTCTTTTTTCATGCAATCTTGATAGGATTGCTGTTAAATTATGATTCTTGACGTTGGTTTCTTCTGTTTGATATGATCATCGATCAATTTCAAAATCTGGGTTTTGTAAAGGTAGTGTTTTTTAAGCATTTTGTAGGAGTTCTTGGGTAATTAATGCTTGGTTTATTTGACTATGAATGTATGAGTAGAGTGAATGGATTAGTTGGTTCTTGAATGGTAGAGTAATGATTTATTAGCCATGGGTTGGATGAGTTATGCTAGAGTGATGATTAGAGAAAACTTGCAAAATGTTGGCAATTTAAGTTAAATTTTTGAAATGCTCTTGCTAGTTCGTTCACTGAGGCACTTTGACCATTTGGAGAAAACCAAAAAAGATCATTAATTTTTAATCCAAATTTCTGTGGACACCAAAAGAAGGCAATTGTTTTAAATATTTAACAAATGAAGTTACATGCTAAGGGAAAACTTTTGCTAATACATTGTAGCCCTTGCATCATGGGATGGCATCCTTTTAGATTATGCCTTCATAAAGCTATTAGTCTTGTGATTGGGATTTCAAGAAAAGTGATGCTGGTTTGCTAGTTTGGATACGTACTCCATATGCACAACCAACATGCATCTAGATTTTAACATGACTGGGTAATTTTACAATTTGAGTTGATTACTACTATGTTTGCAGAATGCTGTTTGATACTGTCTTTGGTAGGTTTTCTTATGTTTTCTATTATTTCCCTTAATTTCTGAATGTACCATCAAGGCAGCATAAAAAATCATATGCAGGTTGTCTTTTGTGTGTAGGTTCTTGAACAACGGGTAGAGACTTTGGAAAGAGAACTTGATGCTGCCATCTCAGCTGCTGCTCATGCTCGTGCAGAAAAGCGTCAGGCAGAGGCAGCACAAAAGGATGCTGAATTACGTGCACATGAGATCACAAGAGAACTCGAGAGCACCACAAGTATGCCTACTATCTCTTCTTTTCAACTATATATTTGTGCGAGAAAAATCAGGTAAAGTTAGCTTCATTCCCATTTCAATGTGAATATATGAGCTCGCATCTCTGTAATTTTTAGATTTCTGGAGATTTCGTAGGTCTAGATTTCTAATATAAAGTTCAGCAGTCTTCAAATTTTTTTGTTTGGTTAGTTTTTGCCTATTTTACATAGAAATGGTGGTGTTTTCTTGTACAGTAATTTGAATCTTTATTAGATTATGAGTGCTATAAACTTTGCATACCTATGACATCTTTGGATAAGGACAAAGGCCATATTTTCAGAGAATTACCAACAATTATGCTATTGTGAATGTGCGATGCAGTCCATGTTAGGTGTGAATCTTAAGATCCATAGTGCGATACGTAGTTTTTCCCCTTTATGTGTAATTTCTAGAAGCTGTGCTAGTGTGAGAGGTACCCTAAAATGCCAATTTTCCAGAACCTAGCCTACCACAATACACTCGTGGAGTCGCGGGGAAAAAAATTTCAAATCTGTTTTGTGTTTTCTAATTGCAATATTTACAGTTTTCTTATGTACTTCATTGTGGATACCCTATGCTCATTAGCGGATAGTTTATTTGTTGGCTTGAAAGTTTTCTGTGTGAGAGGTACCAGATGACAGAGAGGGTATTTGTCGAGGATTAAGGGTGTGTATATAGTGAAAGTAAGGTGGTTTTACTAACAAGGGAGGTGTAGGGGTTGGCAAATAATATGGTGATAAGTAGAACTGGTCTGGGAAAAGATTTGAGTCCACTACGCCAAACCTCTCTAAGATATCCCATCAATCTATAAGACTAATTGACAGATTCTTCGACTAATATCTCATTTAATCCTCTTCATCACCCGTGATTAAAATAATGTCATGTTAGAAACAACAGTATTTGAAATTAGACTAGTAATCTCTACATAAATTTACGTTGAAGGTTAATCTGTGCAAAACAAATCTGAATCTGAACAATATCTCCATCAAAGTCCTACTTTATAGAGCCTAAGCAAAGCCCATGCAATATAATCCTGTGCTTTACTGTTAGTTGTAGCATCTGGACGTCTTTTTATTAGTTTATAAGTGAAATCAATGGCAAACCTCACACATCTTTCAATCTCACCAATTTCTGGTCATGATGATTGCCTCATTCCTTGTCAAAATTTGTTGGCAATTACTACTTTATATTTCCACCTTGCCAAAATTTTATAATATTGCTCTCTTTGCTTCAGAGGTATTTGAACTACACATGGAGGAGTTGCGTGCAAAGCAAGAAGAAATTTCTAAGCGTGACAGTGACATTAAACTTCTGGAAGCGATAATTCAGACACGTGGTGGTAAAGAATCCCGTTCTACAAGTGGGTAACTTGGTTTTTCCTCTTCCTTCTTTTCTCGTTCTTTCTTTATGTAGATGAAAGCGTTCTGTAAAATGCCCTGTATTACGTTGTTCATGCTTGACAATAAAAGATCTGGGAACCTAAGAGTGTGTTCTCTTTAACCTAATACTGTTCACTGGTTACATGATAGGGTACCGTGTTTGAATTTATCCCTCCTTTAACCTCTCTCGCGGCAGACAGGAGTGTGGGTCAGGTCTGATGCTTTGATCTCAAGTTTTGTAATTAACGGTGGTGATTTTACCAATTATACTATATGCTTTTAGCATAGTGCAACAGTGCAGAAAATGCTATTTAAATTGGTCTGACAATTCAAAGACGGCTTAGCTCAACAATATTCATGCATTGTTCCTA
Organism: Populus x sibirica; assembly: GCA_019202695.1. Lineage (NCBI taxonomy): Eukaryota > Viridiplantae > Streptophyta > Magnoliopsida > Malpighiales > Salicaceae > Populus > Populus x sibirica. Next base: position 324,127 of record JAGMVL010001591.1, read on the forward strand.
TGGGAGTCCATTTTGTTAAGCTGTAAAAGAGAGCTTCGAAGGTCTGCAAAAATTCAATTTTTTTTGGCTTAAAAATATATATATTTTTAATGTTTTTGGATCGTTTTGATGTGTTGATGTTAAAATTAAAAAAATATTAGTTTGATATATTTTTAAATAAAAAACACTTTAAAAAACATGATAATATAAATACAATTCCCGTCATTCATTCGGAGCCATGATTCACTGAATTTGCGACAGGGTAATGATCGACAATTGAAGAAGATACATGGCTCTAAATGAAGGCCATATAAAAAGACTGTTTAATTAAGAATGCAAATGAATTTAACCTAATCAAGTTTTAACTTATTCAAATTTGACTTGAAAAGGACTTGCGGGACTTTGTTATATATTTTTACAGAGCTAACAACTCAAACTCGAGGTTCTTGTCATGGTTATTGTCTCATCCGAGAGAGAAATAAACCTCGCATGAGTGGGAAATGTGTTCTTTATTTTAGTCTGTGCATACATATGTGTTCTACCTGATCCATTAGTAAAATTATAATTTAAGAAGAATGTGAAAACATTTGATGCTGTTAGACCTGACTGTAAATTATAATTAAGAGAGGGTAAGTTCTTTGTTGGCTAGCCAATGCCAGGATGGAGGTTAGGTTTTGATGTGTATTGATCTGTTGAATAGTCAATAGACTAATTAGTGAGTCAACCGCCTCAGTTAACTTATTATAATTAATTAATAATTTGCACTTAATTTGTAGATTATTCTAGGAAAATCTTTGTCATTATGATTTCACCCTTCATTTTCCACGACGAGACAAGGACATTTTTTCTTGGTGGAGACTCCAACAATGCCTGGCAAGAGCACTTTAAGGAAGTGAAAACTATCAAGTTAAATGATCATTAATTAGACTTACACCACTAGTAGATTACTGGTAGGTGCCTATGCTAATTACCAGCCAATGCCTTAACAACTTGCTGCACTTGCAAACGCTGCAATCCTATCATCATCTCTTGCGTCACACCTTGCAACAAGTTCAGTAAATGGATGATGAGTCTGATTTCCCAGACTCAACAGAAGTGTTTTTTTTTTCTTCATTGATTTTAGTCTAGTTTAGCAAAACTCGCCTTTGCAAGGCACTGCCATTCATTCAAAATTTTCCATTCCAAAAAACTATCAATTATAGAATTAGTATATGTTTAGAAACACGAGTTAAACCGCGAGTATAGCTATATTTAGAAGGTTACACTGTGTTACCTAGCCTTATAATGTTCATCAAATCCTGCCAGAATATCAGTTCAAGCAGTCAAGATATTCTTATTGAACAACTTTTTAAATGCCCTAATGAGTTAAGATCATCAACCAACCTTTTGTTAGAACCACCATTTTAATAGAGATTTTGTTCACCAGATCCTAATATAAAATTATTCACAGGAGTCTATAGGGTGTATAGTTTACCTGATCCTAAAGGCCCTAGCTAATGTCCCCTCTCAACCTAACCCATCATGTGCCAACTGCATATTTTTACCAGCAAAATGCTTGGTCTGTAATTTTTAATACATGCTCAATTGCTGTACAAACTGATCAGTTGCAGAAAAAAGACGACTAATCCTTCTCTAATTACTCTCTTTATGGTAGAATCTAACACCACCTGGACCGCTAATTAGATGCTTAGACTGTAATAAGTGCAGAATCTGAAAAAGATGAGGCACCTAAACCCACTAAAGCTCTTTAATGTTACAATAGTCTTCCCCATACCATTTATAACTTTATCTTCCAGCCCTTACATAATCAAAACCGTAAGAATGATGCAACAATTACCACAGAAAAACCGTAAGGGACAAAAGAGGAACCCTAAACTGTTCAGCACAACCTAGATATTCCATGGACAACCCACTATGCAGAGAGGGTCATAAATATCAAGCATACTACATGAATATTATTATTTGTAGTGGTCACCCCCCCTCTTACTTTAGTCCTCTACAATGGCATGGTATAAGCAGAGCAATACTATTATGCCACCTTCCACTAACCGACCTATCTTGCATGCGTGTTGACAAATTTTATATATCTTTTGCTTTCTAAACAAAATTTAATATCTCGTTGCTCCTCCTTTAGCTTTCTAAATTCAATTTTTCCGTTTAACTTTTAAACAGAAAGAAAGATAGCTTTCTACCCTCCACTAGTATAGTAACTCCAGCACAAGAAAGACTCTTACATTTCTTAAGTATAAATATATCTTGTAACTCCTCTTCTCCCTCTTCATTCTATACAACAACAAGGTAGAGAAATCCCTCTTCTCCTCTTGTAAGACTTCTTAAGACCTCCATGGTTATATTTTCTTGGAGAAAAATGGGCAATTGCTTAGCTCATAATTGTGTTAGACCTCCCTTTATAGGTTCTTGCATCGGATTCCCTCAAGCGAAGCATGAGAAAGTTTTGCATGTTGTCAAAACAGATGGAAAGGTTTTGGAATTCAGCGCTCCAATTCTTGTGAAAGATATCGCGGTCAACTTTCCTGGCTCAGGTATTGGTCTAACAAATGAAGCTCTAGAGCATCTGCCACCAAGTTACGAGTTAAAGCTTGGAAATGTTTACCATGTTCTTCCACCGCCTCCAGGGACTTCACCGGTGGTTGACAGGGAAGAAGAAGCAAGTAGTGGTGGTGTCAAGAGGATTAAAGTTGTAATAACAAAGCAACAACTTCAGCAGCTTTTGGAAAAGGAAATATCTCTTGAGGAGGTTCTGTTAGGGCTAGAGCAGAAAAGTTCTTCTCTCGACTCTCCAAGAAATTGGAAGCCAAAGCTGGAATCAATCCCTGAAGGATTTGAGTAGTATAGCTTTGGAAATGTACAATTTAGGTACTGAATTCTCTCTTGTGTAGCTGACAATGAATTTATCATGTAGATGTACTGATTAGCCAAAGATGGAGAACATGTAAAAAGAAAAAAATTAAAGGAATATAAAAAGAATTCTGTCTGCTACAGAACATTGAAAGATTTTCATCTATTCTGTTCTCAACGTGTTCTTACCGGCTTGATTTCTTGAAACAGAAAACAGAAGATGATTCTCTGATATATTTCTGCTATTTTTTGACTGCTAGTTTACTACCTGAGACAATACAGGCTCATCTAGTCCATAGTCCACAGCCCCCCTTTTCCATTTTTATATTCTTTCCATGAAAAATTTGAAGGAATTTCTTCTTGCTTTCTCTTGCCTAGGATGGCGAGGTAGGGAAATACTAACAGCGGTCATGCACGTCTGGAAAATTGGTGTCAATGAAGCGCCTCTGAGTAGGACCAAGCACTGAGCGCGATGGACACCAATTGCCTGGGTACTCGCGAGCAGTCCTCAGGTCAACAAGATACTATATGCCAATTCAAATGTTAAGCGGAAGGAACAAAGTCCTGTATTGATAGTTACAATAGGACAATATCCAAGTGGGTCGAAAATGAGACAAACTTCTAAGAGAAAATTTGAACATGAATTACCAAGTTGTAGGTTGTCTTTTCTTCCAAAGTAAGCGATAAGAGAAGACTTTTCATGAGAAGAATTGCATTACTGTCCATTTTTCTAAAGCCAATCTAGCAAGTTGGCGGCTCAAATCTTCATATACTAGACTATAGGGTAGGCAACGTCCAAAAGATGCAGGGGAATGCCAGAGGGGGGAACTGCTCTCCACATCCTGCTTCGGTTTAACTTGATATGAACGATTCCTTTCTTAATTTCTTTGAAATGTTCATGAACTTGAACAAAAGAGATGATCAAATGTTACATACTTGTTCTTGAACACAAACATCTATATTCTTCTGCACAACAAGAATCCGTGGCTCGGATTTTGGGGACTTGTACCTTACACTGGTGCATGTCCAACACGATTCCACATCTGTGTCCAATGTCGAAAATGGATATCTAAGGCGAAGAGAGTAGTTGAAGCAAGATAGGCAGGAATAGAGATAGGAAAGATCCTGAAAATCACATTTTCAAATACAAAAAAAAAAGCAATATACATGGTACAAACTTCTTATAAAATCTTTTACTGGATGTGCACATAAATGACCTTACGTTGTATTTTGGTCTTAGGAATGTTAACGAACAGAACTCCATTTTTCAGCTCAGCCTTAATCTTATCCTTTTCGCAATTATCTGGAAGCCTATGTCGGGTATCGTAAGAACTGATACTGCTACCAGACCATGAATCAGCACCAGTTTCTTCCCTTTTGTGCTCTCCTTTAATAACAAGCACATCATCCTCGATCGAGAGCTTGACATCCTCCTTAGACAGCATGTCAAACCTCATCTTGATCTCTTGATCTCTTGTTCCTCATCTTTGATTTCCCATGGTGCTCGAACCTCCCCTCCTGTCCTGTTCCTGCTGCTAGGAATTGTCATTGCATCAACGAAGATCCGGTCCATTGTGTTCAACATTTGACGCATTGTCCTCGTTGGTGACAATGGATCCAACAAACCTGTAATTAATGTAAAAAATCTTAAATCATTGCAGAGATCGATTTTGCCATTTTTATTAAAGAAGAATGACTTTTTCCTATTAAAGAAAACTAAAGGGTCTTCAACCAGGGCAGCATCGGAAATAAGACTTTAACATCGCCAGGAAGGAGACTTAGTTGACGTTAGCCTGAAGATACCTGACCCTAAGAAAAAAACAAGAAGGAGAAATCAGACTACTTACCGGAAGGTGAGACATCAACAACCAGCCTTCGAGGCCTTCTTTCAACTGCTGTCCCTCGGTTGTTTCCCTGCTTATTGACATGCAGTGTCCTTGTGTTCTCCAGCAGCTTCGGCTCTCACCAAAGCCAACCTTGAAGGTTTACTAGTATTCTTGCCAGAACCCCTTGATGGAAAAGACACTGAGCAAGGAGCTATTGCCTTGGTCGAAGGCACAGCTTTGCCCTTGTTTGACAACAAAGGGGCAGATGACGAAGACAATGTTGATGAAGCCATAAATAGATTAAAAAAATATATGCACCAAGTTTTAAACAAAGGAGAGGTGCTAGTGAAAGTGGCTGTACACACTACACTACAGTTTGCTTTTCTTGATTTTTGAAGCCATGGATAGAGAAATGAGATTGCAATATATAGAGAGAAGGGAAGTATGGAGATGAGTCTTGAAAGTTCTCCAGCCAACTCGAAGAAACACCTGGAGTTCTTGCCATCATCAAATATTATCCACACTAGATTTTATACTCTGAGTTTTTTCTCATTCTTTCGTTAAACATCCTTATGCTTGCTGTATATGGGCTGGCTTTGCTGGATGTAACACTATCTGAATCCTAGCCCAGTTGTGTTTCTGGTGCATGATATTTAGACAAAAGTTACATACAGTATTTTTGCACTTCGACCCTTTTATTTTGGTTTATTCTAAACACAGTACTCATAACTTGATATTGCGTTTGAAACCGGGATTGAATAAAATTTGAAATTTTTTTATTTAAAATTATTTTTAAATTGTTTTGATGTTAAAAGTAATTTTTTAAAAATAAAAATAATTGTTTTAATAGATTTTCAAATAAAAAACACTTTAAAAAACAACCACAACAATACATCTGAACACCTTCATACACGAAAAATAGGACATCACACTTCATAGGATTCTATGTTATCCATTATGTAGCATAAAATGGATTCTCTTTTCCTTTGGACCTGTTTATTTTTGTATTTTAAAAATATTTTTGAAAAAATTTGAAATATTTTTTTATTTACTTCAAATTAATATTTTTTTTTGATATTTTCAGATCATTTTGATGTGCTGATATTAAAAATAATTTTTAAAAAATAAAAAAACATTATTTTTAATACATTTCCGAATAAAAAACACTTTAAAAAATAATGAGAACCACACTTCCAATCACATTTCCGAGCAGCAGGATGTTAAACCACTAAACACTAAGAAAAGGTCTTCAACCACAAAGCCAACATTCCATTGCATTCCATCTTTGTTGAAGCTCTCACAGTGATTCCATGCTCCAACTCCCTGATTTACATCTAAACGTGCTTGTAGTTGTACCTCTGATGCTGATTATTAAGTTTTTGGTTAAAAGAATTGTTGGAATAAAGCAGGCTGGGTTTGGGGGTTAGAAAATATTTTTAAGAAAAGGGAGACCAGCAATATGAGAGGGCTGCTTCAATATGGATTTGATGGAACTAAGATATATAGTATTTATTTATACGGTCCAATCATGATACATGATCATGATCATGATGACCCAGACAGTCATACAAACACAAAACAAGAGGATATATCCTTCCTAGGCAGTTAATTTCCAGCAACTCATGAAGATCTTAACTCACAAGTCCCTGTCTTGTTCCTTTTCCTTTTTGTTACAACTAGATGATCATATGTCACAATCTTTCAGATGACCAAAATCTCCATAAACATAGCAAGGGGCGAAAGAAGAACGGCAAAGAAGAGGAGGCTGAGAGAGAATTCGTAACAGTTTGACTGGTCTATGAACTGGGACAAACTGTAACTTTCGAACCGTAAACAACGTCATATAAGGTAGCCTCTAGCTGCCCTAATCCCTACAGCAGTTACCCTAAGCTAGGGTAGGTCTACATTCGAGTTCCCAAATTCTCCATAGCCAATCCCAACATGGCAAGTCACAAGACCACCTGCCAAACTGCCTGGAAAATGACCATTACAGCCCTGAGAATCATACTCGTTTCATCCCCATTGGAAGATCACTGAAGCAAAACACATTGTTCTCCTCTTCTCCACTAATCCCAAATCCCCAAAACCAGACTGTAATCATTTATGGAAAGAAACCATGGACTCTCTCAACACGTGAAGCCAAGGGAATTTCTTTGTTGTTTTAACACCAAAAAGCAAAGCAAAAGCATAACAAAGCACACCTACTCCCTCCTCCTCCTCCCTTTTTCTTCACTACAGGAAATACTATCCAGCTTTCAGCATCCTCGAGGGAGTTAATTATAAATTAGACCCCGTAGTTTAGTAAAATAGACTTCAATTAGTCCTCATCATTTCAAAAGTTTAATGCTTAATCCCTATATTCTTAAATCTATTTCTTTCCCACTTTATATGATTTTCCTCTTTTTATTTTTTTTAAAAAGAAATAGACAATATGGTAAGATTTAGTACTGTTTGTTTGACATCGTGGTTGTGTATTGAAAAAATAAATTTAAAATAAGATATAATTTATAGTCTTTTTAATTAATATTTTAAAAGTATTTTCAATGAGACCCATATAAAAATATCATGAATGTTAATTAACTAAATATTTTTAAATTTATAGTTGGGCAAGCGTGGACCGCATTATAAAAACAAACGGAGCCTAATGAGATTAAAAAAGACAATTTTTGAAGGAAAAAAACTGATAAAAATAAATACAATCAACACTAGGCAAAGATTATTTATTTATTTATTTATCTTTTAGGATTAAATGTTATTTTCAATAAACTACAAGGACTAAATTAGAATTAACACCTCTCGAGGGCACTCACTCTTTCGATGTTGTCTCCAACCGTCTGACACAACTCCTTCAGTGTTCTTCTCCATGCCACGAGAAAACACCATTTCTTTTTAGCATCAAGCACTCTGTCCACATTATTATTATTAACATTTTACATTTTTGTATTGTGGACAACGCACAGACTCAGAGCCTGTTCCCAAATGGATGGACTAGCTCTACCCCTCTTGCAGGCTAAATTATTTGTTCATTTATTTCACTGTCTTTTGCATTGAAACATACCAACCACTCAAATCTATGAAGCTACTGGCTCTAGATTAATTGGTTTTCTCTGCCTTTATATTCAGCCAAGGTTTTTGCTTTGCATAGTAGTGCTCTTGATTGCATCATGGTGAAGATTGGAGGAAGTTCTTGGCTGAACGCAGTCAAAAGGGCTTTCAGGTCTCCTAGTAAAGAGAATGATAAGAAAAGTAGTAGAAGGAGAGAAGTTCATGAACAAGAGGAGGAAGAAAAGGTGAAAATTTAGTAATTTCTTTGTAACATAATTAACATTGCCTATTAAAATTTTTGTGGGTTAATTTGTGCAGAAGAGAGGGAAAAGAAGATGGATTTTCAGGAAGTCATCGAATCAAGAAACAGTAATACACCATTGTGGAGTGACCACCATCACTAACATTACAGCAACCACCAATCCTGCATCTGCTGCTAGTAATAGTATTGGTACTGAAGCTACTGATGCTAAGCAAAGACAAGCCCTTGAAGCGGCCATGGCCACGACAGCAGCGGCACAAGCAGCAGTTGCTACAGCTCAAGCAGCTGTTGAGGTTGTTAGACTCACCAGGCCTCCCCTTCTTGCTAAACAACATTTTGCTGCCATTGCTATACAAAAAGCTTTTAGAGGATATCTGGTAAGTGATTACAAAGAGAGTAAAGAGAAATTACATATCTCAAGGACTATTTGACTAACTAATGTTTGTGTTATTTTGAAGGCAAGGAGAGCTCTTAGAGCACTAAAGGGGCTGGTAAAGATGCAAGCCTTAGTGAGAGGCCATAATGTTAGAAAGTGTGATGTTTTGAAATTTAATGAGTAGGTAAAAGGCAATAAAGCCCTTAGTGGCTTAAAGAGTAAGTATTATTAAATGAGGGGTATTGTGGTAATTGTAAAATAGTTGATAAATATAAATAGAAAGAATAAAAACAAAATGAACAAAAAGAGGGAGCTGTGTTTTTGAGAGCAAACCGTGAGAGAGAAGGGAGAAGGAAGAAGAAGAAGAGAAAAGAGGGAAAGATAAGGAAAGGAGAAGAGAATTGGAGGAAATAAGTTTAAAGGTAAGATTATGTATAAATGTATGTTCTTTAAGCCTTAATTTCTGTTGTGATAAATGTTAGGGTTTTGAATATTGTGTTTTAAGTTTAATTGATGAATTAATTGGAAGGTTATGGGTTGATTGTTGTGGGTAATTGGTTAATTAGTTGATTGTGAGAGATTGGAGGTAAAGATGATGATTTTGAGTTATGATTTTATTTGAATGGTGAAATTGTGTTAGAAATCAGAAGATGACAGTAGGTAATCTGTGAAATTCTGGGTTTGAGGTTGAAGATGACGAAAATTCAATTTGGTCCCTCAATTTGTGAAATTGCAGTTTAGTCCCTAAACTTTGGGAAAATTATAATTTGACCCCTAATTGTATTTTGAGATTCTGGACAGTGTTATTATGAGGATAAGGATGATGAATCTGAGTTTGATAATTGATTTGGAATATTTTCAGTTTGGTCCCTCAATTTTGGGAATTTACATTTTAGTCCCTGAACTTTATGAAAATTACAGTTCGGTCCCTGGTTCGTTCTAGACAGAATTAAGGATGGTTTATGGGTGAAAATTCAGTATAGTTATGTATTTTCCAGATTGGTCCAATTTTGGTAAAATTACGTTTTGGTCCTTGTTTTGGAAAATTGTCGTTTTAGTCCATAAACTTAGGAGACTAAACCTGGGTTTATTTTATGCATTGGGATCTTTTATTTGTGTTGCTTTGAGTTGCTTTTGAGTATATTTCATATATTTATTGTAGGTTCTCCTAACAATCCTCAATAGGATTTCGGGTCTTTTCGTCGACATTCCTTTTAGTTCTATATTTTCCGGGTGAGTGGGATAATCTTTAATATGCATATATGATAAGTAAATATGTATTCTGATTATACAATGAGTACAACTCGTTAATTTCTTGAATAATTATATATGTTACTTATTTTCCGAGTACTCATTTATTCTTGAATTTGCACTCGCAATCTGTCAAAGTAAATTCTATTTGATATGATATACGTTTCTCGATGATTACGTAAATATCTATTATGCCTTGATATCGGACTTGTCAGTAACTCCATGCTAACGGAGAGTAGTTAGCCTATGTGCACATAGTATTCTGTATGTATACCTAGCTGGTGAGAGAGGCATCAGCCTGTGGCGACTGATCATCCCACAGTGGTCACCTTCGGGTGTCATCGGTCCGGTCACCTTCGGGTGTCATCTGGTCACCTTCGGGTGTCATCTCGGTCACCTTTGAGTGTCATCGATCTCGACATGTATTCCACTACGTTATGATAATATGTTTAGTATGTATATGTATCCGTATATGTTTATGAGGATAAATTTCCACTACTTTATGATAATATGTTTAGTATGTATATGAAGATAAATTTCCACTACGTTATGATAATATGTTTAGTATGTATATGTATACGTATATGTTTATGAGGATAAATTTCCACTACTTTATGATAATATGTTTAGTATGTATATGAAGATAAATTTCCACTACGTTATGATAATATGTTTAGTATGTATCTCGTATCCGTATCGTATATGTTTATGAGGATAAATTTCCACTACTTTATGATAATATGTTTAGTATAAGTATATGTATATGTATATGTATATGTATATATATATATGAAGATAAATAGTTTTGCAAACTATTACTATCTAAAATATCTGAAATGTATATTAAATATTATTCCCTCACCGAGTTGGTTGAACTCACCCCTCATTCTTAATATTATTTCGGGTTCTTAGTTTCGATAGCAGTTGGACTTTGTTGTGTGTTCCCGCTTCTTCGGTTTTGGGTCGGTATGCCTTGCTTATTTTTCAAGGCTGTTTTGATTCGATGTCTTAGACGCTTCACTATTACTTTGTTTTAATTAAGTTTGGATTTTGACAATGTAATGAGTATTTATTTATTATTGTTTTTGGTTTTAATTACTTATGAGGAGTTTTAAACTATCTTTTGGTTTCATCGGTTTTGAATAATATAATATTTCCGAAGATTATGAAACGCCTGCGTATTTTTGAATAAATTATTCTTTTGATATGTTCGTTTTGAGGCTTAGCGCGGGAGGGGTGTCCTTCCGCCACCGCTCTGCGTTGCCGGTCACGGACCGGGATTCGGGTCGTGACAAAGGTGGTATCAGAGCCCGGTTTTATTAAAACCTCAAAAAAAAAAAAAATTTGTTGTTAAAACCCTGTACCCTGGTTTTGCTAAAACCTTGTAATCTGGTTTGTTAAAACCCCGTAATATGTGGAGCTTAGGATCCTTCTCGTCTAATTGTGATTCCTCTTTGTCTTTTTGTTTTGAACTCTTTTTTTTTTTATTGTTGTGTTGATATTCATGTGAGGAAATATACATGTATGTAAATATTTGATATAAATATATCATTGAATATACTATATATAATATATGTGTTTTTCATACATGTGATAATATTTGATATAAGTATAGTCTTGGATATAATATATGTGGTATATGTGTTTTGCATACGCGTGAGAAAATACTTGTGTGTGTGAAAATATTTGATATAAATATACCTTTGAAAGTATTTGTACAATATGTGTATTTGAGTAATAGTATTTCTTGGAAATACTTAAGTATGAGTATTTGGTATAAGTATATTTTTGGAAGTATTTGTATAATATATATATATGAGTATGAAATATATCTCGTAAGTATTTATGAAATATGTGTATGTGGATATGTTTGTGTGATATGGAGTGAGTAATTATTATAAGTATTATTTAAAAGTACTTTGAATTATTAGAAGAATAATATTATATCTAAAATAAAAATGATTCGTTTATATATCCGATTTGTCATTTTGTGACTTTGAAATATGAATCGATATGAAATTTTCAAAGTGATTTTGATATATAAATCTGATATGAATTTTTCGAGTTAAACAAGTTAGAATACCAACACTAACTTGTGTGAAAGGTTACAAATAAATCTAAATACTCTATCTATGTCTCGATTTTTCGACTCGTAGCGCTCTAAAAGTATGTATATGTACGAATAATGTTAGTGAGAGTATATTGGATGTATGTATGTATTTTTTTTGTATTTGAACAACTTATAATATTTATTTTATTTAAAGTGGATTTTTTTTATCATATTTATATCTATATGTGTTATCTTTGGTAAGTATTCTGAAAAATATGTTTAATAATCTTTTTCTATGATACATATATGGCTGGAAATATTCTATGAAATATATATGTTTGATAATATTTTTCTGGGTGTATTTATTTTGATTACTCTTTGAGTCATGGAAGCTCATCTCTTTTCGCAATATTTTTATCTCGAAAAATAGATTTTGAATGTAAGAGAAAGTTGAAATATGATTAATCGGTTATGGATGATGAGACAGTTATTGATGATGAGACAGTTATTGGAGAATTTCTTATTAAGGTTGTTATTATAGGCTTTTGATTATGATCTATATGGTGATTAATATGGTTATCTTGAATTGGGTAAATTGATGGTATGAATATTATATGTACAATCTAGTACGAGACTTACTTGAAATATTGGATTAAGATATTTGATTAATAAAATTTATTTGTGAAGTTTTCCTTTCGGGTTATGTATGATATGTATGTAAGGGGTTTACATGGTTATCATGGTCTATGGTGATCCTCTCGATTATATGTCGATCGTGTCGGTACGGCTTTGGGGTATGACACCCATCTTCACTCGTCTCAACCCTAAGATTGGAAAAAAAAAAAATCTTCTTCAAAGCTTATGTTTCTTTTCTTTCGTTATGTTGTTACTTCGGTAGATATTCTTTATCTTTTACTCTCTTTTTTCGCATCATTGAGGTTGTAGTGTTGAATCTTCATCTTGTGTTCTCGCCTTCTTTCTTATCGAATTCATTTGAATAGTTCTTTTGCATATCTGTATTGTGTTTAACTTCTGAACCATAAGTATGATTTCGGTTGTATCAATTATTTTCTTACTCCGATCCTCTTACGCCACCAAATCGGTTATTTCTACCTCTAGATGATTTTCCTTGACGTCGGTTCCTTCCGATGCAATGAAGTCTTTGTGGCCATGAACTTTTAAAATAGATTCAAAAGTCTATTTGCTTGTTTCATATTCCGGAGTCTGTAATTTTGAGGCATTATTGGGCTTTTGCTTTCTTCTACTTGGACTTCATTTATACTATCCTTTTTATGCCTGTATTGAGTTCAACCTTAAATCCGGAGTTTTCAAGCTTATTGGTTTCATCCTTATGCAAACATGTATCTCCTGTTATCTTTGGTGGAGATCGATTTTATGGATCGACTAGTATTTTCACTTACACATAATCTTCAATATTCGTAATAATCATTTCATTCCTACAATCCTTTTTCTTATAAAGAAATGTCATTGCCAGTGTCTAATTTTGCTCTTCTAATTTCTTTTCAGGGATAATTTGACTTGAAGTACTCTCATCTTCTTTTAATGCTTCAACTTTGAGAATTAGTCATGGATACAAATTTTGAATCATCCTCGATTTCTTCTTTAATTTCATCGGGAGTTCCACATTCTTCTTGTAGTACCTTCTTTGGACTCGATTTTGTATATCTTTATTAGATTAAAGCTTTAATTGAGAGATGTCATATTCCCTACGATCATCTTCTTGCAAGGATATGTCTTTTGTTTTTCTCAAATAATCTTCTAGATACTCCACATTCTTATTTTCTACATTTCTATTAGTTGTTGCTGAAATTCCTTGCTCTTCTTTTGTATGACTTCTGAAGAATTCTAGCCAATAACAACTTCATTTATTGTTGCTTCAGCACCTAGAGATTCAACTATTTCTAGGATTTCTCATTTTCCTCTTTTAATTTTGCTTATGATTAGCTCTTCAATACCATGATCTTTGGATTCCTAAATTACATCTGAAGCCTTTTCATTTTCCTGGCATCATCTCGCATCTATGTTTTCTTTAGCTACTTGCTCCCTCGTTATGTTTTCACGATCATTAATCGGAATCGAGATGTCAAGTTTAAGTAGGGTATCTTAAGTCCCATGTTATCTTTGATTTTTTCTTTCTTTCTTGTTGAACATGTTTTCGCTTCAATTTCAAGAGAAGCACTATCATTTGAGGTAATATTAGAAACCCTATAACAACTTTTCATCCGGCTAAGCTTCTTCCAAGTTGATTTTTGAAGAGATATGATTTGGGATAAGTTGTTTGAGAAAATTTGATTCAAGAGAAATTGAAGGGTGTGTTGTTTGATTTTGAGGGATATGAATTAAGAAAAGTTATGCATGGGATATTTTTTTTCAGTGGATATATCAGAGTGCGCAATGAAAGCATGGTGCTATTTATTGATTTTTGAAGTGGACTTTAAATGATAGTTTAAGAAACACAATTATAGAGATAAGTTTTAAATAATTTATTTGATCATGATGGTAAGACTTTGGTTCTTAAATTTAAGTTTCGAGGACGAAACTTTTATAAGGTGGGGAGATTGTGATGTTTTGAAATTTAATGAGTAGGTAAAAGGCAATAAAGCCCTTAGTGGCTTAAAGAGTAAGTATTATTAAATGAGGGGTATTGTGGTAATTGTAAAATAGTTGATAAATATAAATAGAAAGAATAAAAACAAAATGAACAAAAAGAGGGAGCTGTGTTTTTGAGAGCAAACCGTGAGAGAGAAGGGAGAAGGAAGAAGAAGAAGAGAAAAGAGGGAAAGATAAGGAAAGGAGAAGAGAATTGGAGGAAATAAGTTTAAAGGTAAGATTATGTATAAATGTATGTTCTTTAAGCCTTAATTTCTGTTGTGATAAATGTTAGGGTTTTGAATATTGTGTTTTAAGTTTAATTGATGAATTAATTGGAAGGTTATGGGTTGATTGTTGTGGGTAATTGGTTAATTAGTTGATTGTGAGAGATTGGAGGTAAAGATGATGATTTTGAGTTATGATTTTATTTGAATGGTGAAATTGTGTTAGAAATCAGAAGATGACAGTAGGTAATCTGTGAAATTCTGGGTTTGAGGTTGAAGATGACGAAAATTCAATTTGGTCCCTCAATTTGTGAAATTGCAGTTTAGTCCCTAAACTTTGGGAAAATTATAATTTGACCCCTAATTGTATTTTGAGATTCTGGACAGTGTTATTATGAGGATAAGGATGATGAATCTGAGTTTGATAATTGATTTGGAATATTTTCAATTTGGTCCCTCAATTTTGGGAATTTACATTTTAGTCCCCGAACTTTATGAAAATTACAGTTCGGTCCCTGGTTCGTTCTAGACAGAATTAAGGATGGTTTATGGGTGAAAATTCAGTATAGTTATGTATTTTCCAGATTGGTCCAATTTTGGTAAAATTACGTTTTGGTCCTTGTTTTGGAAAATTGTCGTTTTAGTCCATAAACTTAGGAGACTAAACCTGGGTTTATTTTATGCATTGGGATCTTTTATTTGTGTTGCTTTGAGTTGCTTTTGAGTATATTTCATATATTTATTGTAGGTTCTCCTAACAATCCTCAATAGGATTTCGGGTCTTTTAACGTCGACATTCCTTTTAGTTCTATATTTTCCGGGTGAGTGGGATAATCTTTAATATGCATATATGATAAGTAAATATGTATTCTGATTATACAATGAGTACAACTCGTTAATTTCTTGAATAATTATATATGTTACTTATTTTCCGAGTACTCATTTATTCTTGAATTTGCACTCGCAATCTGTCAAAGTAAATTCTATTTGATATGATATACGTTTCTCTCGATGATTACGTAAATATCTATTATGCCTTGATATCGGACTTGTCGGTAACTCCATGCTAACGGAGAGTAGTTAGCCTATGTGCACATAGTATTACGTATGTATACCTAGCTGGTGAGAGAGGCATCACCGTGGCGACCGATCATCCCACGGTGGTCACCTTCGGGTGTCATCCGGTCACCTTCGAGTGTCATCGATCTCGACATGTATTCCACTACGTTATGATAATATGTTTAGTATGTATATGTATACGTATATGTTTATGAGGATAAATTTCCACTACTTTATGATAATATGTTTAGTATGTATATGAAGATAAATTTCCACTACGTTATGATAATATGTTTAGTATGTATATGTATCCGTATATGTTTATGAGGATAAATTTCCACTACTTTATGATAATATGTTTAGTATGTATATGAAGATAAATTTCCACTACGTTATGATAATATGTTTAGTATGTATCTGTATCTGTATCTGTATATGTTTATGAGGATAAATTTCCACTACTTTATGATAATATGTTTAGTATAAGTATAAGTATATGTATATGTATATGTATATATATATATGAAGATAAATAGTTTTGCAAACTATTACTATCTAAAATATCCGAAATGTATATTAAATATTATTCCCTCACTTGAGTTGGTTGAACTCACCCCTCATTCTTAATATTATTTCGGGTTCTTAGTTTCGATAGCGGTTGGACTTTGTTGTGTGTTCCTGCTTCTTCGGTTTTGGTTCGGTATGCCTTGCTTATTTTTCAAGGCTGTTTTGATTCGATGTCTTAGACGCTTCACTATTACTTTGTTTTAATTAAGTTTGGATTTTGACAATGTAATGAGTATTTATTTATTATTGTTTTTGGTTTTAATTACTTATGAGGAGTTTTAAACTATCTTTTGGTTTCATCAGTTTTGAATAATATAATATTTCCGAAGATTATGAAACGCTGCGTATTTTTGAATAAATTATTCTTTTGATATGTTCGTTTTGAGGCTTAGCGGGAGGGGTGTCCTTCCGCCACCGCTCTGCGTTGCCGGTCACGGACCCGGGATTCGGGTCGTGACAGAAAGAGAGCAAAAATGATTCTTCAGTGCATGCAAGCTATGGTGAGGGTGCAATCTCGGGTGCTTGATTCCTATGAAGGCAGCACAAACTCCATCTCCAGTGATCAGAATAGCTTGTGGGGTTCAAATCTTGCTGAGAGGAAATCTACTGTAATAAATTTTGTTACGGATAATGTGTTATGCTTCGGCCTCGGCTTTGATTTGGTTAATCCTTAACAATGTATGCTGCAGTGTAGGGATGCAAGCAGCACTGCTGATGACTGGGTTCATTGCAATAATTACAAGCCTAAAACATTAGAGGAAATACAGGAAATGTTACAGGAAACAAAGGAAGTAGTCGCTTTGAAACGTGAAAAGGCCCTTGCTTATGCTTTCTCTCAACAGGTTTTTGATCACATCCCTTGCCATTTGATTTATCACCTTCTATTTTGGCTGCAATTTAATACCAAGCCAGCAAACATTTGACGCAAACTCCTGCTTTGTTAGATATGGAAACCTGGAAGAGACTCATATGCAAGTGAAGGAGAGGTAGAAGAGAATCCCAGATGGCTAGACAGGTGGAGAACCAGGAAGGAATGGGAGAGAAGAGGGAGCGGTGCATTGTGTGATCAATTATATCCCAGTAGAGACCCTGTCAAAACTGTTGAAAGGGACACCTCTAGACCTTACTCCTACTCTACCCCAAATGCTCATAAATTCAATCATCAATATCACTACCAACAGCACAGGCCTAGTTCATATTCAGTTGCCTCTCCTCTTCAAAAAAACCACAACACTCTCTCACAACCAGTCACACCATCCCTTTCCAAAACAAGAGCACTACTCCAAGTCCATTCAGCTAGCCCTCGCTGCCTAGGAGAAGGCAGAAACCATGTGATGGAAGCAACCAATCCTTCTTCTGCTTCAATGCCTAACTACATGGCTGCCACTGCATCTGCCAAGGCTAGAATTCGATCACAAAGTGCACCAAGGCAGAGAGCTTCAACCCCAGAAAGAGAAAAGTCAGGTTCAGCCAGAAAACGCCTGTCTTTCCCAGTACCTGACCTGGCAACTAGCAATGGGGGTAACATGGTTAACGATTATAGCCTGAGGAGTCCAAGTTTGAAGGGCATTCATGGAGCTAATATGGTAATGGAGCAAAGGTCTAACATGTCTTCTTGTTACACAGACAGCATCGATGATGAGGTATATCCTCCTTCAACTAATGATCTTATCAGGTGGTTAAGGTAAAGCCAATATTTGCAGGGTAAGAAAAGGGGTGAATTATCTTTTAGTCCCTGACTGTTTAATTTAGTTGTAACATAATCCTTTATGTTTAATTGTTGAGCAAATGTTTTAATAATAGAATTGAGACACGAGACTTTCAAACATGAAGGACTAAGTTATAATTGCATTGAAACTTGAAGGACTAAACAATAATTTACTCTAAAAAAACCACAAGCCTGGCCATATTGAAGATGTTAGAACTGGAGTTAGTTGAAGAATCAAGAAAGAATTCAAGATGAGGATATTACTTCTGTGATTATTCATGATCAGTTTCATCAGAATAACCCTATCCCTCTTAGATGTTAAGAGGATTAAACAAATCCACATCAGTAGTCTTTTAGCAGCTTTTGATGGTACAATGCACTACATTTATTAAATACTGCGTGCATGATCAGTGCTGCTGCTGCTGCTCCTTGAAAAATACATAGCATTATTGGTTTGATGGAGAGATGTCTTGAGCATTAAATTTAGTCAAAGATGTATTTAAGAACTCAAATTTCCAACTTCATTGTAGAAGCCAAATGTGACACACTCTTCATTAATTTAGCTAGCTAGCTAGCTAATGATGTCTGCTGAAATCGATTTTCTTCGTCTTCTAAATTGTCGACAGCCCTCAGACCACCAAATTGGTCTGCAACAGCTTCTTGTTAACCAGCACAGAGGAGCTATTCTTGTGCCTTACCTCGTGGAAACGAAGAACATTTACAGGCATGAAAGGCCTTCAAGAAGAAAATGATAAGAAAATAATTTTTTTAACTCGATTATTTAAATTGATTTGAACCAATTCGAACTAAAGAGATAATACAATTAATTTTGTTCTCTAGGGTATATGTTACCTTTTCAGTGAATATATGTCATTGATTTGATGCTACAGGGAATAGTATAGTCTTATGATATTATAGAATAAGGTAAAGATTCTGTGGTGTCGGCTTTTAGCTGTATGTATCAAAGTTAGAGCCATAATATCCAAGCGTGCATTAACACTAACAGGGATCCAATGTATTCCATGCTGCAAACTACGAAGGGGTCAGGGCAGAGGTATCGAAGAAGCCCTTTTTAGCACTGCTCTCAGTTTTTGTTGCCTCTTTTATCTATCTTTGTCACCTAGCTCCTAGTATATGAAATATTAAATATTATAAAGTCCAACCTTCCACTGTAATGATATATATTTTTTTATTTATTAAACAGTATGTATTATTTTCGATTAGCTTATCCATCAATCAAAATTAAATTTCTTTCTCATATGATCCTAGGCATAGTTTTAAAATTTAAGTTGGTCTACCACATCGAATCGGAACCTAGATTAGAGATAATTAAAAAAAATTTAAAAAAACTCAACTGACCTGACAATAGATTCAGGTTGATCTGGTAAAAACTACCTAATTATTAATCTGTTGACTCTCTCAACTTGTAAAATTATGATCCTAATTGTTAAAAAATCATCTCAATTCAATAGCTTAAGTTGTTAAATGAAGTCTCAATATATGATTTATATTATTCTCTAATACACCTTCTCAAGTAAAAGATTTTTGAGTTTAAAACTTTCATAAACCCAAATTACCTTGTGCTTAATTTTTATTAAATAAATAGGAATGATGAGATTCAAACTCGTAACCACTTGATCATCAAGACTCTGATACCTGTTAAAGAACCATCTCAACTCAATAATCATTCAAACTCGCAACTTCAAGTTGAAACAAAAACAAAATCTTAAACAAAGACATGGCGAGGGAATTAGGAAAAATAATACACATATATAATCAATTTAGCATCGTCAAGCCCATCTCAACTTGTAAGTTAAGACAATCGGAGTAGAGTTATTGAACTCAAATAGCAAGAACTTCCAATTCTGAAGGAAGACTGTTGCATTGCAGAAACTGAATGAAATAGAATTCATTATTTTTCTTCTAATAAAAAACATATAAGAATATTTATCAAGAGGATTAGCGGGTTACCATGTATTTGTGGGTGTTTGAACTGGCTTAGAATCTGTCCTCGAAGCCCGAGAAAGAAGATCCATTGCATATTTCTCCTGCAAGAGAAATAGACCCTATGGAGCAGTAGCAACCTTGATGCCAAAAAAAGAGAGAGCAGAGAATGAGACTAAAAGTTATCACCTTACCTTATTTGTCAAAAAGCACATTTGACTTGCAATTCAGACTTCTTTTTAAATTTATACTTGATGTTAAATATCCCGATGCAAAAGTTTTCGAGTTGAAGCAGAATGTGAGGTGGTTTATGGCAAGCCTTTCCCTGCTCTGTGGAGAACTGGCAAAAGCATGTTTTCTGTAATTACTTGCATACAATAGTGAGACTAAGTAGAACATAATCAAGTGGATTTTTGTTTTTTGTTTGTTTTTTAACATTGAAGCTTTTTGTTTGTGACAGGGTTTGTCAGTCTATCTTGTTTGAGACGAAGAGCCAAGAAAAACATCCTAAGAGATACCAGCGGCATTATTAATCAGCTGTGGTTCTGTCCATGTGCTTCTAACATGTGTGGGGTGTTTTTCACTTGTCTCTGAAATTAAATAACGAGATGCTGTAATTATAAATGTATTCGAGCATAATGTAATGTAACAGAAGCATAAAAATGGCCACCATCTCCTCCTATAATATTACATTACGTATTTACTTGTTTTGCTCTCCCAAACCTATCCTTACTACTCTAGAAAAGTTTTTCCTCGCATAAGCTCCTGCCCTACCTGTGATGTTCTATAAATATTGGTCTAACTAGAACTGAAACTTCTTATGGCAGGGAATATCATTTAGGGAAAGACCCAGTGCAATCTGATAGGTCAACCAGGTGCCCTGCCGACCCGAGTTGAGTCAACGAAAGAAACCAATTTTTTTTTATAAAAAAAATGATGTCATTTTTGTTTTTTAAAAGTCAAAGTTTGAATTGTCCTGCCAATCCAACCTACTTAATTTGAGCCTGGAGTCGATCTTTAATAACCTTCAGACGGACTGCAAGTTGAATGTAGCCTACTTTCGTTTTTTTATACTCTTGTGCAGGCCACTCTAGCTGGGTTGTATTTAATTCTGACATCGGGCATGGCCCTTCATGTTATGTATGAAAATAACGGGGCCGATGTGATGACTGCTCTTAACCTTATCTTCTCAATAGTCTTCCTTGTTCTTGAACTGATCTTGGTATTAAAGTAATTTCATTTTGAATTCGGTAACATGAGATAATAAAAAAAATGTAAACATCCAATATACATGTGTGTGTGTGTGTTAATAAAGAAAGTCAATGGCATCAATCTCTGTACATATGAGAGTTTGGATGCTTGTTCATGCTTATAATTATAATATTAGCTGAATGGAACTTGATGTCTTGTATTTAATAATATCTGCTGATTTCACAATGTCCTATACAGCTTTATAAAACCAATGTGCAAGAATCTGGCAGCCCAGCAAGCATGAGTTAAACATCAACTCTTATTTTATGTCTACAAACAGCGTGAATAATAGCTACGACTTTCTGCAGCAGCAGCATGAATCGATGACGCATTCCATTACTTCATCGAATCTTTCCCTTTTATATATATATATATATATAACTCTTCAAGTCTTTCTGTTTATCTGACAATGGCTCAGCTGGCTGGCCCTGATGAGATAGAGTCATTTCGGATTGAGTTAGCAGAGATTGGAAGAAGCATAAGGACCTCATTCAGGAGTCATGTGTCGAGTTTTCGTAGCGTTTCAACTGTGAAATCTGAGCATGGTAGGGATGCTGATGATGAAGATGGGTCACCATGGGTTGATGTTGAGAGATTACCAACCTTTGAACGGATTACCACTGCTTTATTTGAGGAGCAAGATGGCACCGCTGGAAATGGAGATGTTAAGGGGGGGAAGAGAATTATTAATGTTTCCAAACTTGGAGCTCAAGAACGGCATATGTTCATTGAGAAGCTCATCAAACACATTGAAAATGATAACCTCCGATTGTTGCATAAACTTAGGAAAAGAATTGACAAGTAATTACCTTTCTACTTGCCCTTTTTGAAACGTGTGCTGACAGTCTAGTCATACATATTAAAGTACAATTGGAAACGTTGCTGTGCTGAGTACCAAACTGATAGAATTCCTTGAAATATTAGACTCTACGTGCACATATTAACTTCAATTCCTTCATGTTTAATGTATATTTTCCACATATGTCCTATGATCAATAGATGTCTCTCAGATATTAAATCTAATCTTTTTATTGATCTAGTTATAATTATGTTTTTCAGAGTTGGTGTGCAGTTGCCCACTGTAGAAGTGAGATTCAAAAATCTGTGTGTTGAATCAGAATGCGAGATAGTTCAGGGAAAGCCTCTCCCCACTCTATGGAACACTGCCAAGAGCATTCTCTCTGTAAGTATCTGCATGTAAGAGGAATAAGTTCTCCAAGTGTTTTTCTATTAACCTTTGGATCATCTTTTACAACATGAAAATTGCAAAATTTTAACTTGAAACGATTGTCTTTCTTCTTCAATTCAAGGTGGAGCAAGTCTGTGAGTGTTGAAACACACTTAACTAGCTCAGCTAGCTTGGTTTTAATATTCTAAATTGATGAAACACACTTATTTATACTTGAAACAAACCCTCCAAGCTAGGAAAACAACAAACAAGAAATTCTAAACCTAGACAAGTTTTCCATCTAGCTAAAGTAGAAGGCAGAAATGAAATCCAAGGGGCAGATTCTTCAACACAAATTCTGTCACCATGTCCAGCCTCTCTAGTTAGCCTATGTTGCTTTTTTTATTGACTAATAAGGCTACTGACATGTAAAGAGAGTTGGAGGTAAGATTGTCAAAGCTCCATTGAATGTTAATTGACAAAAAGAGGGCAGTCTTGCATGTTGCAAAATATGGCAGCAGGATTTTTCGATCTGCAGAATGGTTTATCAGCCTGCGCACTTGTCAGAACAATGACCATAACTCTTGGTAGGAAGCTCCAAATCCTGCACCGTTTGATGTGTTGAAAACAAGAGACATATAGCGTTTTAGGGATATATGGATGCCTAGTTTTTTGCTCATAATTAGTGCAGTTTTTCCTTTAAAGATAATCCTGAAATCGGAGCTTGTTATGAACCTTTTCAACTCTCTTGATACTCGTTTAGCACCAGTTATCTCGTCTTCATTTTTCCATGTAAATTTCTGATTTATTAGGGATGCTTTTGCATTACTTTTCCATTTATAAACTTCTAAAAGCTAAACTATTTCTGTTTGTGACAGGGGATTGCCAATCTGTCATGTTCGAAACAACGAACCAAGATAAGCATCATAAAAGATGTCAGTGGCGTTATTAAGCCAGGAAGGTAGCCTTCAAAAGCTGGGATTTACTATGTTCAATTAATAGTAGAACAGGAGCACTTGAGCCCTCAATCTCATTCCTTCCCACATGCTAAACCAGCAACATAGCGATGGCCACTGACAAAATTGCTGTTCTGACTCACCATTTATTCGCTCAGTTCTCTTGAAAAAGACACAAGTAGTAATGGCTAACTAAATTGAAGATTTCTCTTTGAGATTAAAAAAAATCTATAGTTTAATTCGGGAAAGAGTATTCGTATGAGTCCTAAGGGAACTAAGTAATTAGGTTGTTTATTCTAATAAGCAACTTTCTAGCCTTCACATGGGTTGTATCAATGTGTGTTTGCTCATATGCTTCATTACTTACGTTGGAAACAAGCAATGTACTGAATCTGACATGATAACTTCAATTTCACTTGCTGTTCATGTTTTTTTTGCAGGATGACTTTATTGCTCGGCCCTCCAGGATGTGGAAAAACTACATTGTTGTTGGCTCTCTCTGGGAAACTAAGCCATTCTCTGAAGGTTTTATTGCTTCTATGACACAAATAAGAGAAAAATAATTTTCAACAGAGTTAAAGAACAGTAATGGGGAATTCCATAGAGAATCTTGACTCAGGAAATGTTTAGAAATTTTTGGAAGTTGGTCGTGTACCTTATTGTCTAAACAATTCTGGTGTTTGTAGAGATTTGATTCACTTGAAATTTATTTTACTGAAATCCATGAACACATTATTATATTCAATAAAATCTGAAATGCATCATACTTGACTATATTTGTGAGATTGCTGCTTGCACTGCTGCCTAAAGCTCTCAAATTTCTCCACAATTAAAATTGTTATGTGGAAATGGGATCGTCTCAGCTTTTAAGTTACTCACTGATCCATACCTTCTTATAAAGGTTGCTGGGGAAATGTCTTACAATGGTCACAAATTGGAAGAGTTTGTTCCTCAGAAATCCTCTGCATATGTAAGCCAATATGATCTGCATATTCCAGAGATGACAGTGAGAGAAACAATTGATTTTTCAGCACGTTGTCAGGGAGCAGGAAGCCGAGCTGGTAAGAATTCTTTATAGACACAAGTAGTGAATTTTTCTTTTAATTGAAATCAAACTCTCAACGTGATTCTGTAGAGTACATTCTCATTTTCCTTGCAACCCTTATGTTATTTGTTGTCCTTTCATGAAAGAGATCATGATGGAAGTCAGTAGAAGGGAGAAGCAGGCAGGAATACTTCCAGATTCTGATGTGGATGCCTACATGAAGGTAGATATGGTGGATCCCATGTTTTGGATATTCAGAAGGTTCGCTTACATGTTTTGGAAGAATTTATTTACTTTATTTTTGTGGTCAGGCAATATCAGTTGAGGGATTGAAAAGTAACCTTCAGACAGATTACATATTGAAGGTAATTTACTAGGTTTATTCCACAGGGCTGAAGTCTTACGTTCCATTTGCTTATTGTCCAAACATCCTATTGTTTTACAATATTTTTCATCCTACCCTTTCTTTCAGATTCTAGGACTTGATATTTGTGCCGACACAATGGTTGGCGATGCCATGAGAAGAGGTATCTCAGGAGGTCAGAAGAAACGGCTGACTACAGGTATTTTATGCTTGAGATAAGAACTGATACTTCAGAGAATATGTGTTCCTCGAGATCTTCAAGATGCTGAACTTCATTTGATGCCTGTGAATTTTTTCCCTTTGTGTTACAGGGGAGATGATTGTCGGGCCAACAAGAGCACTCTTCATGGATGAAATATCAAATGGCTTAGACAGCTCAACCACTTTACAAATTGTATCTTGTCTACAACATTTGTCTCATATTATGGATGCTACTGTGTTGATTTCATTACTTCAACCAGCACCAGAGACCTTTGATCTCTTTGATGACATCATTCTAATGACAGAAGGGAAGATTGTGTATCACGGCCCACGTTCTAGTATTTGCAAATTCTTTGAGGACTGTGGGTTTAGATGCCCTGAAAGAAAAGGTGTTGCAGACTTCCTTCAAGAGGTGGGTCTTCAATCTTCTGTTTGTCTCTCCATTTATATTTCATTTTAAAGTTGACTTGTGTTACTCCTTCGCTCTGCTCCAGGTTATTTCCAGAAAAGATCAAGGACAATATTGGTTCCTTACTGAAGAACCATACAGTTATGTTTCAGTTGACCAGTTTGTTAAAAAATTCAAAGAAAGTCAGCTTGGCAAGAATCTAGAGGAAGAGATCTCGAAGCCATTTGATAAGTCTAAAAACCACAAGAGTGCTTTATCCTTTACAAGCTACTCATTAACAAAATGGGAAATGTTTAAAGCTTGCAGTGTAAGAGAATTTCTTCTAATGAAAAGGAATTCTTTTATATATGTATTCAAAACTACACAGGTATCTTTCATTATACCCATCATCTGCAAATCTTTTAGCTTTTACTTGTAAAAAACAAGCCAGCTTATCGGAAACATCCCTGCTTTCTTTGCACAGCTATTTATCATTGCTTCAATAACAATGACTGTCTTACTGCGCACAAGAATGGCTATTGATGCGATCCATGCAAGCTATTACATGGGTGCTTTGTTCTATGGACTGGTTATCTTACTTGTAGATGGATTTCCAGAGCTGCAGATGACTGTCTCTCGACTTGCAGTTTTTTATAAACACAGAGAGCTATGTTTTTATCCTGCTTGGGCTTATGCGATCCCTTCTGCTATCCTTAAAGTTCCAGTTTCACTCTTGGAAGCTTTTGTTTGGACAGCTCTTACTTACTACGTCATCGGCTACAGCCCTGAGTTCGGAAGGTGAGCTCTAGATGGGGGGTTCAAAAATTAAGCACCTAAAAGTTGAACTTACTGGTAAATATGATGCAAAAGAGTGGGTATGTGGCTATACCTGATACTGCATGAAAAAACAACTTACGAACCTGCTCTGATCTGGCTGCGAAAAAGTGATATTATTGTCAGTTCAAACACTTTTTCCATGATGAGGCAAAACCAGTAACTTGGGGAGAGTATATGTGAACCTACTAAGAAGTTTTTATAGTACATATCATTCATAGGATGCATAGAAGAGCTATTACTGTTTTCTGGAGGTTGAGAAAGCTATAGATTCGTTCTGGCTGAGGTTAACCAGCTAATGTCTCAACTACTTCAGTTACTATACTCTTTATTTAGGAACTTTGGATGCCATGAATTTCTTTATTCATCTGCTGAGTAGTTGTGTTTCTTAGGTTTCTCCGCCAGTTCCTTCTACTCTTTCTGGTACACTTGACATCAACATCCATGTTTCGGTTTGTTGCATCTGTCTTCCAAACTGCGGTAGCTTCAACAGCAGCTGGTTCTCTCGCTATATTAGTTGCTTTAGTATTTGGTGGCTTCGTAATTGCAAAACGTGAGATTTCATACTGCTCCTCATAATCCTGTGATATTGTTCAAATGATTTTCCTTAATAGTTTGTGCTGTTGCAGCCGCTATGCCTGTTTGGCTGGCATGGGGATTTTGGATTTCTCCATTAACATATGGTGAGATAGGTTTGACTGTCAATGAGTTTCTTGCTCCTCGGTGGGAAAAGGTACTATTCAAGTATTCAGCCTTATGTAGGCACTCTTTGGACACCAAGGCTAAAATTCAGTCGGGTTTTTTTTTCTGGTTTATAAGTAGTAATTTGGAAGAAATTCTTTTTGGAAATAGAATCTAATATTCCTACTGGGTATAAATCAACTCTGTTGAGATATTTTCATTGATTAGGTGATCCAGATGGTGTGTGAGATTCCTATTATTCTGCAGTTGCAAAAATGAGTTATTTTTAGTGTGTTTGTTTGTGCAGCCTGCTGGGTGTATGTTTGTTTTTGCTACTGTGTTTTTTGCTTTTAATGGAAAGCGAAAACACAGCAGCAAAAACATGAATTTGCTGCTTTTACTCGTGTTTCTTATGTGAAGGGTTATATCCCATAGCAAAAGCAAAAACAATCATACCCGTACGTGAAGCATATTTTGATGCTTTTTGTGAGGCTAACCATGCTGTTGGCCGCACAAACAAAAGGACCCGGACATCCATGTAGTGAAGTTGATTTTTACTCTTCGACTTTAAACTCAGGTTGTCTCTGGTTACACATCCCTCGGACAACAAACACTAGAAAGCCGTGGATTAAATTTTCATGGCTACTTTTACTGGATATCAGTTGGTGCATTGATTGGGATGACAGTGCTTCTCAATATCGGTTTCACAATGGCTTTAACCTTCTTAAAACGTGAGTCCATCTTCCACTGCTTCGTGGGTTTTCTTTATAATATATATGTAGATGCATCCATGCTAACCAAATACATTGATCCTCATTCAGCCCCAGGAAACTCTCGTGCAATTATTTCTCGTGAAAAGTACAATCAGCTGCAAGGAAAAATAAATGACCGCGATTTTTTTGACAAGGACATGACCCTCACTGCTGCTCCTGCTAAATCTAGTACAGAAACCAAAAAGGGTGTGCTTGTTTTCTTCCTTCTCTCATCAATTTTGACATTTAGCATTTGTACAGAAGCTTTTGTCTTTGTAGAATGTTTCATGGTAATCTACATTGGCCATAGAGTGATAGAGAGATATCTCCACATCTTTACAAGTGTTGCAATCAATAATTTTTGCAGGAAGGATGGTTTTGCCTTTTGAGCCCCTTACTATGACATTTACGGATGTTCAGTACTACGTTGATACGCCACTGGTAACCAAGATAATTCTCGACAGTCATAAAATGCAGTTTCTTTGTCTAAAAAATGTTTTTATACTTGTCTCAGGAAATGCGAAAACGTGGTAATCAACAGAAGAAGCTTCAGCTTCTTTCTGACATTACTGGTGCATTCAAACCTGGCATCCTCACGGCATTGATGGGTGTTAGTGGAGCAGGGAAAACAACTCTTATGGATGTTCTTTCTGGAAGGAAAACTGGTGGTACCATTGAGGGAGAGATTAGAATTGGCGGGTATCTAAAGGTTCAGGATTCATTTGCTAGAATATCAGGTTACTGTGAGCAAACCGACATTCATTCCCCACAAATTACTGTAGAAGAATCTCTGGTATACTCTGCTTGGTTGAGGCTCCCACCTGAGATAAATGCGAGAACTAAAACTGTATGATACCCTTTAAAAGATGAACTAATAGTTTTGTTCCTGGACCTTAATCATTAAGACCGGGTTGTACTACAAGTTCTTATGATCAACTTTTTTTTTTTTACAGGAGTTTGTAAATGAAGTTATTGACATTATCGAGCTTGATGAGATCAAAGATTCTTTAGTAGGCATGCCAGGAGTTAGCGGTTTATCAACTGAGCAGCGTAAGCGGTTGACTATAGCAGTGGAACTTGTTGCCAATCCATCTATCATATTTATGGATGAACCCACTTCGGGTTTAGATGCAAGAGCAGCTGCAATAGTTATGAGAGCAGCAAAGAATATAGTTGAAACGGGAAGAACAGTAGTTTGCACCATCCATCAGCCAAGTATTGATATCTTTGAGGCATTTGATGAGGTAAAAATAAAGTAATGATAACATTGATACTCTTGTCTCTTCTTCACCATTGGTTTGGTAAGAATAGAACCCGTCTACCCATACCACCTGAAGCCAAGTCATCTGCCATTGCACAAAGACATCGATGGCTGAAATGGCAAAGCTAAAGCTATGAAGGTTTTAATATCCATATCTTAGATCATAGTGCATATAATTGAGGTTTTGACACATCCTACTCTCTACTGCAGTTGATTTTAATGAAAATCGGAGGACGCATAATCTATTCTGGACCATTAGGCCAGGGGTCAAGCAGGGTGATTGAGTACTTTGAGGTTAGTCGTCGCGAAATCCTCTGTTTTTGATGTCATTGTCTTTCAGGTAATTCTGGTAGCTGACAGACTTCTTCATCAACCTTGATTCTATTTTCCTGACTTCATTGGATAGAGTATTCCTGGTGTGCCTAAGATTAAGGACAATTACAATCCTGCAACATGGATTTTAGAAGTTACTTCTCAATCTGCAGAGGGTGAACTTGGTGTAGATTTTGGTCGAATTTATGAAGGGTCTACCTTGTATCAGTAAGTACAAAAACCATGATGATCTATAGCACTGATATTAAGAAGGAATAATAACCTTACGCCTCTGACTGCAGGGAGAATGAAGATTTGGTCAAGCAATTGAGTTCACCAACTCCTGGTTCCGAAGAACTGCATTTTCCTACTCGTTTTCCACAAAATGGATGGGAGCAACTCAAAGCATGCCTGTGGAAACAAAACTTGTCTTATTGGAGAAGTCCTTCTTATAACCTTGCGCGCATTGTTTTCATGTCCTCTGGAGCTTCCCTATTTGGCCTGCTGTACTGGCAGCAAGGAAAGAAAATGTAAGTCAATAAGCATTGATGTTTCTACAAACCACAAAATTTACAACCTGTATAAAACGTTTTTCTTTCCTTTATCCTGTTTTTTTTCAGAAAAAAGTCATGTTGCTCATAAAATGTTTCTTAGATGCTTTGACATTTAGTTTCTGGCAGTGCTTTTATGGAGAGGCATTTTCATGATAATTTAGTTCTCATTTTGTAGAAAAAACGAGCAGGATTTGTTCAATATAGTCGGCTCAATGTACGCAGTCATCGTATTCTTTGGCATAAACAATTGCTCCTCAGTCCTGCCTTTTGTGGCAACAGAGAGGACTGTTTTGTACCGGGAAAGATTTGCTGGGATGTATTCTTCGTGGGCCTATTCATTTGCTCAGGTTTCAGATCTCTTTCGAAAACTAGATTGTTTACTTTCCTGTCAAGTACATGGAGAAATTTAAACTAGCTTTCATGTCTCTACTTATGAACTAGATATACTCAATCCTTCTCTTTTACTTTAGCTTGTAAGTTTACTGGTGATGATTCGGTAAAAACTCATGGATACCTGTAAGTTGAAGTCCCTAACAGTTTCATTTTATCACTGAAGTAAAATATCTGGCAGTTCCTAGGTGTTCCTGTTAGAATCTCAACTAGTTTACACTTGAACCAAATGAACTTGCCATGTTATGTTTGATATCAAACGGAAGATGGAATATCAGCTATGCCTGCACCAGAAGCTTGATCATTTTGGATGTTAATCTGAAATAAGAAGGTTATATCTGACATCTAAGTATAAAAATAGCAATAGGGTTTATAAGTCTGATAAGTTTTGCCTCTCTAGAAGTTTAACAGGTCTTTAAATAGGACTGAAATTGACCCTAATAAGATTGAAAAATCATAATCCCTAAATAAAATGGAAAACTAATAGAAAATCCGAAAATAACATATAAAATCAAGGAAAAATAACAAAATTGGATATCCATGCATGTTATTATTATTTTGTTTTGTATTACTAATGCATGTTATTATTATTTTGTTTTGTAGGTGCTAGTTGAGGTTCCATACTTGCTTGCTCAATCAATCATTTATGTGATCATCACATATTCTATGATTGGTTACTCGTCGTCTGCCTATAAGATATTCTGGTCTTTCCACAGCATGTTCTGCACATTGCTGTTTTTCAACTACCAAGGGATGCTGCTTGTGTCATTGACACCAAACATTCAAGTGGCTGCCATTTTAGCCTCATTTTCATACACAATGCTCAACTTTTTCTCCGGCTTCGTTGTCCCAAAACCGGTAAGCTTTCCGACCATCAATTTATCTTACTGAGGGCCTTTTTACATTTATTGCAATTTGAAACATGGTTGCCTGCGCAGACAAACATTAACTACCATAGTATCAATCCAAGTACTATCATCTCTAAGCATGCCTTTTAGCTTTGCCTTTGATGAAGACACGTGAACAGAAAAATATGCATGTTGTCATGATAAAGATGGCTAGGTTTCAAAATCTAATTTCTCAGGTTTTATAATTTCAACGAAATTAATAAAATGCTGCCAACCATTAAAAGAAAACTAGGTATATATCAAGATCTTGACCAAGATGGTGTGAACTAACTAAGAGGGGATTGAAATACAAAACTGACTGATCACTTATGGTTCTTAATTTGTGCTTGGCAACGTACGCAGCATATTCCAAAATGGTGGCTTTGGCTGTATTATATTTGCCCCACATCCTGGGCGTTAAATGGCATGCTGACCTCACAATATGGAGATGTAGACGAAGAAATATCAGTGTTTGGCGAGGCCAGAGCTCTTTCTGATTTCGTCGAGGATTACTTTGGGTTCCATCACAGCTTTTTGAGTGTTGTTGGTGTTGTTCTAGTAATCTTCCCCATTGTCACTGCTTCTCTTTTTGCTTATTTTATAGGAAGACTCAACTTTCAGAGAAGGTAGAATTTGTGTTTTGTATCGTTTCTTTTTTTTGTAATCGAAGGTCGATTTTGTATTGATGCATCTGTTGTTGTATCATTAATTAATACTTATATTAACTATCCCATGCAATTTTTATTTTATTTTATTTTATTTTATATGCAGGAGTACAATATTTTTTTTTTCATTTTTTCCCGTTCCTGTTTATTTTTGGATTTCAAAAGCACTTTTGAAAAAAAATTAAATTTTTTTATTTTTTTCTTTACTTCAAATTAATATTTTTTTTAGTGTTTTCAGATCATTTTGATATGCTGATGTCAAAAATAATTTTTTAAAAAATAAAAAAAATATTATTTTAATGCATTCTAAGTGAAAAAACACTTTAAAAAGTAATCACACCCACTAAATATTTATTTAATAAGCAATCAAGCATCACCCCTAGCTCTTATATGATATAGTTGAAAAAGAAGGATAACAAAATTGATTATGAATCAAAACTCTCAAATATCAATAATACCATAATCATGAAAAAACAATTAAAATATTTAAGTTTTATTCATCAAAATATATTTGTCAAAAAGTTATTACAATCATTTATACACAAAAAAACTAGAAAATCCTAAGACCCTTTGTAAATAAAAAACTAGAAAATTCTAATAATATTGAATAATAAAAAATAATAAAAATATTTTTTTAAAATTAAAAAAAATAAAAAAAACCCTAATAATACTAAATAAAAAAATAAAAATAAAAACTATTCTCTTTAAATAAAAAAATAGAAAAGCCACTATCATAATATTACTTTAGAATTTGTTAATGGTTGAATCCAAATTTTTTGGATCTGGCATGCTTAATTATTAGACCAACGTTATCTTGGGCTTGATTGACTACCAAGCCCAAGTGTTTTGGATCTAGCATGTTTGTCAAACTCACGTTATCTTGGAATTAGTTGACTACATCCAAGTGCTTTTGATCTGGAATGGTTGTCAGGCTCATACAACATTGGACTAGGCTGACTACCAAGTCTAAATTCTATGGATCTTGCATGTTTGCTAGACCCATGTTATCTTGGGCTCGGCTGACTGCAAAGTCCAAGTTTTATGAATTTGATATGTTTGTCAGACCCATGTTATCTTGAGCTTGGCTGACTATAATCTTGGACTTGGCTAACTACAAAGTCCAAGTTCTTTGAATCTAATGTGTTTGCTAGACTCACGTAATCTTAAACTTGGATAATTGTCAAGCCCAAGTGCTTCTACGTCATATTGAACTTGACTGATTGTCTAGTTCAAATTTTTTGGGTTTAGCGTGTTTGTCGAACTCACGTTATCTTGAGCTAACTGTCAAATATGAATTCTTTGGGCCTGACATGTCTGCGAGACCCATTTTGTTTGCAAGATTATTTTTATTTATAAAATATATAATAAAAAAATATTGACTCATCATAAATACTCTCTTCTAAGTGTTTAACTGTTTATAAATATAAGTTTTTATTGTGTAATAAATTATATGAAAATCATGATAAATAGGCTTTCCTAATAAATTTACTAATTTGATTATAAGGATATTTATAATAAAAAAAATTACACTTAAGCATTTAAAACATTAGAGAAAATAGACATATAGAAATTGTATCTTTAAGGTGACGTATGGAACAAATAATCAGTTTAAAAACAATATCTTTACACCTCTAAACTATTTTATTTTATTTTTTGTTTTCTCACCCAGATAATTTACCAATATATATTTGTGTGGATGGAAAGCCAAAACTGCTTAGAAGATATGAATGAGCAAAAAACAATTTAGCGAGAGGATGTTTGTGTATATAGTAAAGGTTGTTTTGTAAGTGTTTTTTATTTTAAAAAAAATATTTTTAATATTATCACATTAAAAATAATTTAAAAACATCATAAATATATTAGTTTAAAAAATTTAAAAAAATTTAAGTTTTTTAAAAATTTTGCCGGCTGCAGTGTCAAACATCGCCTCTTAAACGTCACATCTTGAAGCATTTCCAATGGCCAAGAACCCCGCTTAGAAAGGGTAGGTGTATATCATTATGACCAATTATTATTCTTGTCTCCATTCGTTTTCACCGATTATAGGTGACAGAAGATTCTTTTAAAAAAAAAATAGAACTGTTTGAAATTTCTTTTTTATGTTTTTGGTAAAATAACTTAGTTTAATTTATTTTTTTAGTGAAATACATAGTTTAGTAAATATGTTCTTAAAATATCAATGCTTGGAATAAAACAATTGTTAAAATAAATTGACACAAAAATAGAAAAGAAAGAAAAAATAAAAGAATAAATAAATAAGGTTTTAAAACCTCATCAAAGCTTTAATTAATGATGATATTATTAGAAAAATTATACTAATAACACCAGAAAGTATTACAAAAAACAAGTGAACCAGCTATGGATAATGGCTGGGAATTGGAATGGACTCCACATGCTGCTAAAAACAAGAGAGGCAGCTATCCTTCTAGATTAATGAATCTCTAATCCATTGTAGCAGTCCATTATTGTATAGTGACATTGTATATTATCATCATGCATCCATAGTTGTCCCGCACCGCATTTAATATTTTTATTTTTTTATAACGTAGATGTTTGAACCAGCTTATATATATCTCGATTAATTTTATGGATCATATCACATGAACCACAGTCACACTCAATACTTATCAATAATATGGATGGATAGATGAGATTTTGTTCACCACATCCTTGATATAGAGCACTTAATCCTCCTGTTAAATGATAGAAATAATTCATTTTATGTTAAATAAATCTAATTACAGGGAAATCTCTATAAATTGATCATAAAAACTTATTAATTAAATGAGATATTATTGAAAGTTATCCGTATATGCTAATCAAGTTAAGCTTCTTCTAGAGAGTAGAGAGGACCCCTCAAATTCAATGTCCCTGTTGATCCTGCTAGTTTATATATACAGACCTTCTCCCATGCCTCCTTCAAATCATCACTTGTTAATTTCAAGGTCAATATGGATCGTTGGTTCCTCATCCTCATTTCTATCTCCCTCTCCATCTCCATCCCTGGCCTCCTCAAATTCGTTCTCAACAGATACTTCATCAGCAAGAAGCCCGCTCACCACAAACTCCCTCCAAGCCCCCGATCGATTCCAGTGATTAGCAACTTCCTATGGCTCGGCCGCATATCTCCCTCTAATATCCACTCCATCCTCAACCCACTACATGCCAAGTTTGGCCCAATCCTAACTATCTACTTCGGCTTTCGCCCTGTCATCTTTATAGCTGACCGCTTCCTCGCTCACAAGGCCTTGATCCAAAAGGGTGCCATCTTTGCTAGCCGTCCACCAGCTTCTGAGACTCAAAGATTTCGCGGCAGCAATCGGCGACTTGTTAGTCTTTCTTTCTATGGCCCGACTTGGCGTCTCCTGCGGCAAAACCTTACCAAAAACGTTCTCCATCCTTCCTGCGCGAAATATTCCGCTCATTCCCGCCGTTGGGCGCTACAAATCCTTAAGAATCGCCTGGAATCCCAAGAAAAATCTGGTCAGCCTGTTTGTTTGAGGGAGCACTTTCTACATGCCATCTTTTGCCTGTTAGGCGTAATATGTTTTGGTGACAAGGTTGATGAAGACCAGATTAAACAAATCCAGGATGTAGTGCATCGAGCGTTTTTGAGTTCTCGGAGGTTCGATACGCTCAATTTATGGCCAAGTGTGACCAAGATCGTGTTGCGTAGACGCTGGGAGGAATTATTTCAGCTACGTCAAAGCGTACGAGATGTAACAATTCCCTTAATAAGAGCTAGAAAGAAGTTGCAAGAGGAAGAGAGGACAGGCATGGACACTCACCATGATCATGTTGTACCTTATGTTGATACATTATTAGCTCTGGAATTTCCCGATGATAAAAGAAAACTCGACGAGGAGGAAATTTCTAATTTATGCGGCGAATTTCTAAATGCGGGCACTGATACTACCACAACTGCCTTGGAATGGATCATGGCAAATCTGGTTAAATACCCAAAAATTCAAGAAAAGTTATTCATGGAGATTAAAGGGGTTGTTGGAGATGGAGATGTGAAGGAGGTGAACGAATCTGATTTGAAAAAGATGTCGTATTTGAAAGCAGTGATTTTGGAAGGCCTGAGGCGGCATTCTCCTGCACGTTTTCTGGTTCCACATGCGGTGACGGAAGATTTTGTTTTGAATAATGAATATTTGATACCAAAGAATGCAGCCATAAATTTCCTGGTTGCCGAGATGGGGTGGGATCCAAAGGTGTGGGAAGATCCCATGGCATTCAAGCCGGAAAGGTTTCTGAATCATGAGAACGGAATTACGAAAGAATTTGATATCACAGGGAGTAGGGAGATTAAAATGATGCCATTTGGTGCAGGGAGGAGAATTTGTCCCGGTTACCAATTATCCATGCTCCTTCTGGAATTTTATGTGGCTAATTTAGTTTGGAAATATGAGTGGAAGGCTGTTGACGGAAATGATGTTGATTTGTCCGAGAAGATAGAGCATATAATGGCGATGAGAAATCCATTGCAGGTCCACTTATCCCCAAGGTAGAAAAGCACTAGTTATGCCCTGCATTTCAACTGCCCCAAGCCTACATGTCTATCCTTTTCCCGACGTTGAAAGTAGTGGCAGTTTGCTCCATTATAGTACAGTGACATTGTACACTATCATCCATCCATCACTCAAATAAATTAACTCAAATAAAGTATTATGATCACTATATCAGTATGAGAAAACCAACGCTGGATTTGCATTCTATGATCATACTGCATGCATGTTTTATATCAAGATTGATGGTTGGATCTAAATGTTCAAAGCAGAATTATGATTACAATAATTATACATGATCTGGATGGATACACGAGATTTTATTTACCACATCTTTGATTTAGAGTCAATCCTGTTCAATGATAGAATAGTGCTTATAAATTTTTGTAATTCATGTATACTTAGCGCAAAAACGCGTTTCACAGCATTCTAGTGAGGCTCACGGTGATCTTTATGCATGTATTGGCAAACGGAGATCACAGCATAAGCAATGTCCAGTTGAGTGAGTGTTTGAAAAGGCTGACCATCCATAGTTGAAATAGGAGACCATGTACGTAGTAGTGGGTGTTTGAACTGGCTTAGAATCGGCCACAGAGGCCCCAGAAAGAATCCATTGCCCGTTTCTCCTCAGAAAGAAATAGTTCCTATGGAGTAGCTAGTAGCAACCTTGATGCCAAAAAAACAAAAATAGTGTAGAGAACCAACATCATTCACGGAGATCTCATACGTACCCCCTTAAGCTTAGTGGAAGACAATTTAAAAAGGATGTAGAAGATCTACTCACAGTAATGTAACTGTCATTTCAGTTCATGAGTGATGAGTGAACAAAGAGTAGTTTGCCTTAGTGGAACAAAATTCTTATTTGAGAACAGTAGTAAGGCGACGAAACCAAGCATGTGATGCTTGCTTAAGACCATAAGATGAATATTGCACAAGAAAAACACACAAATTTAACATAGTTGAATTAATAATGTAACGTCTAAATCCACATGAATAAAGAGCTATATTTTACTATTTATCAAAGTAGAGTTACATAATATATATTTATACTAAACCCTAGCTTTAATTATTGTTACTTTATTTCTAACACAAGTTAACCAAATAAATTCAAGTTAAATAGTTATCAGGGTAACTTTACTAGTTACAGCATGATAACCTTAACAGTTGGCTACCTTGCATAGCAGTTCAAGAAGGTTGGATGGTGATCATAACTGGAAAGAAATCTAGCATAAGTTGGGTAGCCAAAATCATTGACAAAGAGATGTAATTGTTACCAATTGAAGACTATAAATAGACCCAAACAATGAGAGCAAATTCAAAGCTTGTAGAGAGCCTGTGAGGACATAGAAGGAAAGAGTGAGCTTTTAAAGGGTAGCAGCAGTGGCTGCAATTGCAGCTCTGCTAAGAGAGAAAAATGAGAGACAAATTAGTTGGGAGTATAAGTAGAGCAAAGGGTATTCCTCCTCCTCCATTGTTGAAGGATTCGTGTTTTCTCTTTCCATGGACATAAGCAAATTGCTAAACAGTCTCTCATCAAAATCCACACTAAGATTCTTTCTGAGTATATTATATCTATGAGCCACTAAACGAGTCTTATACCGATGTACATTATCATATGCTCTTCGTCTCACTTGGTAACCCCACTATGAGCTAATAATATTGATACTATAAGGTGAAGCCGTGAAGGTTGTAAGAGAATAATATAAATTATATCTTAAAATATCACCTAACAGCTTAATTAAGCTTTTAGATTGAAATGGTTATTTGATATGGTATCAGAGTCTTAATGATCAAGTGGTTACGAGTTTGAATTTCATCATTCCCATTTATTTGATAAAAATAAAGCATAAAATTGTGTGGACATGTGTAAGTTTCAAGTGTAAAAGGCTTTCACTTGAGGGAGTATGTTAAAGAATGATATAAATTATATATTGAAACCTCACATAACACTTAAACTATTGAATTGAGATGATTCTTTGGACAAAAATAGCACAAGACTAACAAGTATTTTTTTTTTAATATAAAAAAGAGCATTATATTTCAACTGTGAAGGTAGTGAGCTCTAGGGTTACTTAAAAGGGTGTGGTAAAGAGGACAGAGATAACATGTTTTGGCTTACGTGTTTGAATTATCCTCTAATCATTTTATCAAATGATTCTACAAGCTTTATTCAATATGAGGCTTAGATTGTTGTAATTAATTGGCCTTTGAAAGAATTTTAAATTAGGTTTCGAAGATGTTGTTTTAGCTGTTTTTTTTTAACATAATTTTGGATTTTAACTTATTTAAAGAATTGTAAACGTACTAGAAAGACTGAAATATATCATATATAATTATTCAATAATAAAATACGATTTAGAATTCTTGTATGAAAACACTTTCAACAACAATTTTGTGTTTTGTTTTATGTCTGTGTCATTAACCAAGTGGATTAAATGACTTGGCTGAAAATGATATTTGTGGGTTAATATCATTTAACCTATTTTTTTTAGCAATCTAAACTCGTCAATTTTATGATTTTCTTCAGTCTTGAAAGTTTGATGGTTTTTATAATTAGACACGGACAATAAAAGTAAAAAAAAAATTGACTTGATTTAACCTAGGTTAAGTTGTCAAATTCACGACTCTGATCATAAGACTAAAATAACCTCGTAGAGAGCAAATCAAAATAAATAATTAAACTCAATTCTCAATCGACCATGTTGGATCCAATGTTGAACGATGAAATTTTTAAAAATATTAATTAAAAAATAACACAAAATAAGTTAAGTCAACTCGGGTTAACCTGTTAAGCAATATTCTCGAGTCATAAGGTTAGGATACCCTAATAAAAATCAAACCAAAACAAATCATGAAACTTAATTCACAATCAAACACAATATTAAATGATGAGATTAGGAGGGAAAAAAGTCGATTAAAAAAAGAAAAAAAATTGAGTCAACTGAGTTAACCCACCAAACTTGCTACCCGTGTCATGAGACGAGGACAAACCAATAAAAAACAGATCCAATGTTAAATGACTTGTGACTCAGGTTATAAGACCGAGATAACCTCTAAGAAAGAAAATTAAAAAAACAACCTGATTTAATTAAGGTTAAAATGCCAAAACCCATAACCATGATCATAAGACCAAGATATCCCCGTAGAAAGATAATCAAAATAAATTATAAAGTTTAATTCACAACTAAATCAATGTTAAATAATGAAATTGAAAAAAATCAATTAAAAAAAACACAAAAACAACATGAGTTAACTCATTAAGCATTATTCTCGAATCATAAGGCTGGAATAACCCAATAGAAAAAAAAATAAAACAAATCATAAAATCTAATTTTCAATCAACCCAATATTAAATGATAAAATTAGAGAAAAAAATTAATTAAAAAAAATGAGTTAACCAAGTTAACTCGGAGTGGAAAAAAAACATAATTTTTTTTTAATATTAATGTTAATGGGGTGATTGACATGATAAGGTATTTATCTTAAAGAAAACATCACTGCCCATTATGGGCAATTGTCTTCTCTCTTTTCTTTTTCTTTTTTTCATGTAAAGTGGTGTGTTTTATGGGTATAAAACCTCTTATAAAACAAAGGTAAAAGCCCAACAAAAAAGTCTTTGAGATCTGCTGCTGCTGCTGCATGTATCTTGGAAAAGAAACCTTGTCAAAGGCCTTTAACAAAAAGCCCAACAACTTCAACTCTCTTAACACTTTTTTTTTAGAAACTCTTGATGAACGTTGGAATAGAAAAGAAAACCTGAGTCAACATTATCTTTTCTATTTTTTCCTCTTTAATTTTTTTTTCATACTATAAAGAGAAAATAAATTGATATAATTTATTTTAATATTATACAAAAATTGAGTGAAGATAAAAAAAAAATTCATTTAAAGTTGGGTTGAATTTTCTTATTAAAGTATAT
Organism: Populus x sibirica; assembly: GCA_019202695.1. NCBI lineage: Eukaryota > Viridiplantae > Streptophyta > Magnoliopsida > Malpighiales > Salicaceae > Populus > Populus x sibirica. The sequence continues at coordinate 364,029 of JAGMVL010001591.1, forward strand.
TTCTTTTTACTTTTTAAAAATACTTTAAAAAAAATTGAATGTTTTTTTGTTTACTTCAAATTAATATTTTTTGATATTTTTGTATTATTTTGATGTGATAATATAAAAAATAGATTTTAAAAAATAAAAAAAATATTATCTCAACATATTTTTTATTGAATTGTTTTTCTTTTCTCTTATTTTTTTCATATTGTAAAAAGAAAATAAATTAATAGGATTTTTTTATATTGTACAAAAATTGAGTGATAATAAGTTTTTTTTTATTTGAAGTTGAGTTAAATTTTCCTATTAAAGTATGTTTGTTTTTTCTTTTAAAAAATGCTTTTAAAAAAAATTGAAATTTTTTAATATTTTTGTTTACTTCAAATTAATAATTTTTTGATATTTTTATATTATTTTAATGTGATGATATAAAAATTATATTTAAAAATATTATCTCAATATATTTTTTTAAAAAATATTTTTAATTTTTTTTATATTGGATCCGTCTCCGCAGTCAAATTCAAGAATATTGAATCCGGTTTCACAACCCGATCCAATTCTATCAGGTTTGGCTTACCCAAGAATATAGCAGATCTAACTAGACCACTAAACTTTAAACTTAATGTTATTGGACTTGACATTGCCTGTATCTAGTCAGATTACCAGCTTCAAGTCTATTAAATCTAGCTCCAAACCGGACCAAGATACTCAAAATTTTCGCTATACTTTTTATATTTTTTTTTAATTTAAGATTAAAATTTTTATTGAGCCGCTAGGCCTGTCAATACACTAACATAGATAAGGCTATGTAAACTAAACTCAAGATCAGAAGCTTGGAAACTATTTTGTTGCTAAACCAAACAGGATCATAGTACACCTTAATCGTTAGCTAGAACAGCTTGAAAATGTGAGGACTGACGGACACAGAACAGGAAGGGAGCTGTCCTCATCAATCAATCAAAAAGTGATTTTTCCATCAAAGAAAAGATATTTTCCGAAAATAAGAGGGCTAGACAAGTCTCCCTCACTAATATCCGAAGAAGATCCACGAAGAAAAGAACAACACAACATCAACCCTACAAAAACGTCTTTACATCAACCCTACAACACAACATATCAACCAAACAGGACTCTCTCCAGTTCACCAAAAGACACCAGAACAACCAAGATAATAAAATATGTCGAATCTAAAAGCCCTTATCTTAACTAAGCACAAAGGTTTCAAGTTTAGGCTTGATTTAACCAAAGCATGGCAATTTCAGGTTTGGTCCTTGAACTGGCAAGTGTTGGACTGCTATTACCACTGCTATCAGAAAGTGAGGCAACTGTTTTCTGCAAAACCTCAGATGGTGAAGAGACTCTAGTGGCTGGAGGACAAATAGAATCTCCATTTTCAATCATAGAAGAAGATTGATTAGTTCCTGTATTGATGTTGACTGTCCTCAATTGTAACACCTCCGCTAAGGGCCCGCCTGGTGTGCTGCTGGTGTCACCGCCACATTCTTGGTTTTGATCTGGTTTGATTAGGCCTAAGCCCATTTGGATCTGACCCATTTCATCATCAACAGACCTGTTGCCTCCCATCGATAGACTGAGTGGCGAAAGAGGGAGCTTCCCGTCTGAGGACACAGAACTTGTGTTTCCAGAATTTGCATCATGAGACCATGCATCAATAAAACTCCTTGGAGCCCCGTCAAGAAACAGACTATATTGGCTGCGGTGTTGATCTTCTCTAGCATTAAGATTTCCATATGAGTTCAGATTCAGAGACTCTTCTCGGTAGTGCTGCTTGAGAACAGAAGCATTGTTAAAGGAACCTTCAGTAGCAAGTCCAATTTCTGTGTGCACTAGATGTGGCCATTGTTGATCATTTGTGACAATAGGACCAGTTCCCCCTTTCAACATCCAGTCAAAGCTCCTTAGGTACAAAACCACCAGAAATCAGGGACTTATGAATCGAAAAGTTTCAAGATTTCCCTCAAAATAAATGACTTATTAGCAAAATTTAAAGATCAAACCAACCTGGGTTCCTTGTATGTAGAACCAAAGGCTCCGTTAGCATCAAAAGTTGCAATCTTTTCACTGGTTTTGTTTACAAAAACTGGGGTCTGAATATATGGCTGAGGCATAGTCCCAACAAAATGATCATGAGAAGCAGAGCCACTGTTGTTGTTGTTGATAGTGGGGTTAGAAATTGCCACAGTAACAGGAGATTCTGTACAGATAGAAGGATTATGGCGGCTCTTCTTGTTGCTGTTGTTGCTGGTATTGAGTTCCACATGCTTTCTTGAACGGGGTCTGCCTCTATGCATATGACGCTCACAGTATTTTTTATCAGGTGCCACATCTCTTGAGCACCTCCATTTCTTCCCGTCTGTTCTCCTGCACCTCCCTGGCTCTAGATCTGCCCTATTTGTGAACCTCACATCCAGTCCATTTCCCACTGCATGTGCGCAAAAATAGCAAAAATTAACCACAAAGATTGCAACTTTGATGGGCTTATGAAAAACTCATCAAGCCAAGAACAATCAAGAAGAAATTAAGGGGTTTAGCAGTACTTAATGGGGTTGGAATTAGAAGATGAGGAGGCACATGAATTGAAGACACCATGTACTTGTATATCATGGCTTGTCTTTCAAGCTCGTTCCATTGTGCATTTGTAAAAGGAAACCCCAAGGATGCTGCCATATTGCCTCCTGAACTTGGCAAGAAAAAAATCACTGTATTTGTCAGTCCACACCAAACTTGACTCTTACTCATAAAGGTCTAATCTTTGAAAGTTGAACAGGGAAAATCAGAGAGACAAACAGCTAGAAGTATCCTATGACTAATTGAAAGGAAGAGAGAGAGAGAGAGAGAGAGAGAGAGAGAATTTTTTATACTACCTGGAGATTTGAAGGCAGAAGCTGTAGTGATAATTGATTCAGAAGTGTCAAAAGGCTGCAAAGTCCTAACCCCAACTGCACCACCACAAGCACCAACATTGTATATATGTTCACGACTATAGTTGATTAAGGACTTGTTTCTATCATATGATGATGTGGGACCATTATCAAATGGACGGTGGTGATTAGCATGATGAACCATCATAGTAGTCCTCCTAAAGGGGAATGATTGATGATGATCAATAGGTTGGTGTAGCTTCACACCAAAATCAACATCACTAGTCATGTTTCTTTCCTTGGCTGCTTTGTCTGAGACGTCAAACCCATAATTTATTCTCATAATGTAAAAAAATAAAAGCTTTATTTCCTCAATTTAGCAAATTCCCTTTTCCTTTCCCATCAAACTACCGTAAAGAAAAGAAAAGAATCTCACTTGTACACAATCTCTAGTTTTCTTGCTTGTAGGGCTTTTTAAAGAGACCGAAACAAGCTAGCTAGACCACCTTGTTGGGCCTCATATCTCTAATTTTCTCTTGGAACAATGTCCGGAAAAGAACTCTCTCTCTCTCTCTCTCTCTCTCTCTCTCTCTCTCTCTCTCTCTCGCTGGTGGGGATGGAGTCATGTGGGGTTGATATGGGATTTTATGAGATAGGAATGGGTTGCCGCCATTCTTGGCCTTTGCTTTGCTTCCATGCTTCCAACATTCGCACCACCGGGGTGCCAGTAGTCGACAAATCAGTAAAAGCAATTCTCTTTCATCATTATTACACTGCATCTTTTTCTGCGTGCAAAAGCAAGCCAACAAGCGTACTAGACCCCCACACCTTTTTCTCTATTTTCTTTTATGATATATTTTGTTTGGTACTTGGCTCGAATACCCTCATCTTACAAATATATTTTTTAAAAATATATATATATATATTTAATATTAATATATCAAAACAATAAAAAAACCATTATAAAATATTAATATGCAGCTTTTAATAAAAAAACTCATAAATTTTAAAAAATATAGTCTAACCATGCTCTTAACGGCAAAATTAGCGTTGAAAATTGGCTTAAAAGGTTGTCTGAAAATCTTTAAGTAGCTTATTAAAAAGTCTACTGCAAGTCTTGGACTGAGAGAAAACGAAGATGAAAACAAGGAAAACAAACATCAAGCTAATCCTTCAAGTTAATTATTCAATTAATTTTAATCCATTGGATCGAGAAAGTTCATAAGAAATTAGGGCATAATTTAGTAGTGATTATAATGAAAAGACAGCATTTAACATAATCAGACAAGAACATGCGGTAAAATTATTAATGTAATCGGGGGTGTTTGTTTACGTAGTTTACCATGTTTTTTAAAATATTTTTATCTACAAAAATCAAATTAAATAAATAATTTTTATTTGTTAATGTAAAGAATAAAAAATAAAATAATATTATTATGTTCCGTGTTTAAACATCTTGCAACCCTGAGCGATAGAATTGCATAAAGTTGAAAACGAACCTCAACAATAGCCTCGGGAGAAGCACCGGGCAAAGATGGGGGGCCCACTTTGAGATCCATTGGATTTGATGCATTAACAAATTGTGTACTGTCAACAGGGATGACTCAATTATGTAAGAGTTTCTTCAAAAAAAAAAAAAAAATTTATTTTTTACATCAATAAATCAACCCAATCTAAAAATATCTAAAAATTTAATTTAAAACATAAAAAAATTAAATTTCTTCACAGGCGCTTTGAGGACTCAAACAAACAAGCTGGAGTGTTTGTTGGACCTCGAGTGTTAAACAACCGTTCAATTAGCTATGCTATTAAATGAAACCTAAATCAAATAAAAAAAACACGTAGTTTAATTAAATGTTTGAATTATCATATTATTGGATCAATTATAGATCATTAAGTTAATCCATAAGTTTGATTGTTTTCATTTTAAAATAAGTAATAAATTTATTTTTTTCAGTTTTTATTAGATTGAATTTTAATTGGATTGGTAAAATTGAAAAGGTTATAATTAAGGAGTAATTTGATTCAATTATAAACCTAATTTATTTTAAAATTAACGTGTTATTCAAAAATTATTTTTTAAAATATTTTTCACTTGAAAATGTATTAAAATAATATATTTTTTATTTTTTAAATTTTATTTTTGATATCAGCAAAATATATATATATAAACATTAACTTAAAATTAAAAAAATAAAAACCTTCAAAAACACGATTTAACTGCTAAGCTGATCCCAGGTGATCAAATCTATTTAACAACCATCTTCATGCGAAACCCAGGCTAAGTTAAGATAAGAGAACCCTAGCCATGGAGAGAGAGAGAGAGAGTGCTGCTCAACCACCAAGAAAGAGAGTGGGGCCATAATATCAATGAATCGGAAGTTAAGAAGTGGATGTGACTAGACAGAGAGAGGAAGAATTCTTGGGCATCCAACGCAATAATTAGTTCTTGATTGCAGTTTGTACCATTATGTGCTGCTGCTGCTGCTGCTGTGTAACCCAGATATGATCCAAAGGGCAAGACATGGCTTCCAATGGTGGGGTCTCGTGATGAAACAAAACCAGCCATTGATCTACATTCAAGATTCTTGTTTCTTTCTAAATCAATTATCCACATCTCTTCAACGATTTCAACCCATCTCGAAAGCTTCCGAAACTACAATATTTACGAGCCTCATGTATTAAAAATACTGGGTTTACTTAAGATGATGAAGAAGTTGTCCTTGCTTATGTTTATTTTCTTCTACCATACACTTTTCAAGAGAAAGAAAAGACAGACAATTAATTAATGTTAGTTGTTGCATCCTAAATCGAACGAAGATTGTTTGAAGTTTGATTTTACTTTTGGGAAATGTTTATTATCAATCCCCAACTAACATGAATGAACTTTAAAATAAGATTATTTTTAAAAATTAATATAAATAACATTTTCATCATAGTTTAAGTTATTGTATTAGAATAATTCTTTAACATGATATTAAAATCTTGATAATTATGTGATCACGAGTTTAAATCTTATTATTCTTATTTATTTGATAAAAATTAAATATAAAATAGTATGAGTCTTTGCAAATTTTAAACTAGTTTCACTTGAGAAGATGTATTAAATAATTATATTTTCAGGCTACCACCAACAAGGAAACACCCCCAAAACTTTTCAACATGTAATTAAATTTTTAAATCTTCACTACTTTTTTCCTTGAAGGAAGCTTTTTCTTTTTCTTTTTCTTTTTTTCCTTTTTGGCCTCTTTAACTTTCATTCCATAGGACCACCTTGCTAGCTGCCTTCTTGGTCTGGACCATGAGATTGATGGAAGAAAAATACATGTAGCTAGCTAGCTAGGTTATGGATCTTTTATATATGTGTAGATAAAACAGAAGGCATATCTTGATTGTCGATCGAGTCATGGTGTCACACATGAAAGCATTCTCATGAAGAAGAATTGATACTTCATAAATTTATGGTTAATAATCAACAGGTCCTAGCATGATTGAATCAATATTGATGAATGCAGATGTTTGAAAGATGGATTGGTTTAAGGGATTGCTATGAGTAGTGGGTTAGTTATGTTATTAAAAGCAAAAGATAAAGCAGTCCAAAACATACCACAATCTGAGAATTTTCAGAATTTCACTATAGAAAACAGCAGCACACGTCCTCCCCTTGCACATAAGCTGTCCCAACAGTCAAAAGAATTTGATTTCCCTTTGTGACGAGAAGTCTGGACATGTCAAATGATCTTTCTAATCAATACAGGCCATGACTTCTGATATCACCACTGAATCTTGCTGAAATTTTTTATTTATTTACATGCACGTGTTATATATATTTTGTAGAAATCAGATATCGGAGTGAGAAGGAACAGCATGCACTGGGATTGTAGCCTTAATTTGCCAATGGCCATTAGATGGTTACAAAATCAGAACCTCAAATTCGTCTACGCTGTCAGTTCGGTGTATTTCAACAGAGCTCAGATTAGGATTCTCAATCTGATGGCCAAATTCTTGATCAGCCATTGATGAAAGAACTTGATTTACTGGCCTTTGAACCTGCAGAAGAAAATGCGTAAGTGGTATTCTAGCAATAACAGAAGTTATTAAGGAAGCTGAGCGGATGTTGATCACTCCAGGAAAAAGAAGATCAGAAAGGATAAGTGCACAAGTGAGGGAATCAACTCTCCCACTCTCTCCTTTTCCACTTCTTTTTCTGTTTTTGGCCAGCAAACACATTGCTTGGCAGAACTCATGATATTTGACAAGCTAAAGTGATGAAGGACAGCAGTCAATTGGAAGAGAATGTTTGCCTAACGATTATTCCATATACTCAATTTCTAATATGAACATCATCTTTAATAATCAACGGCACCTAGATGCTCAAATATTAGTCCTAGAAGTTTCGCCTAGCTCTCTATCATAGAATCCAAACCAAATTTCCATTACCAGGCATTGTCAATGTCAGGATTGTCCCAAATTTATTTTGTCTCTGTCTGTATCTCTCAAACCAAAGATATATTTCTGTCTTGATCAAATACTAACCAAGCATCGAAAGTAGAGTTCAGGACAAAATATCTAATGAGCACATTGATGCCTGTAAGTAAAAATCAACTCTCACATAGAAAAAGATGGTGGGGGAAACATGAAAGAGAAAGGGGAGCACCTTCTGCACTGGCCAAGAGTTGTCATAAATTGAGACAGATAACAGTTGTCAGGTCTTCAAATTGCCCTGTGAGATAGGAAAATGAAAATGAACTTCAACCTAAGCTGAAGAGTTTTAAAACACCAACCAGAGAAGGAAAAAAATATCATTATTATTGTTCAACCTGTAACGTGACATAAATGAGCCCATGATTCCAGTTAACAGTGTTAAAGAACAGCGAAGGCACTGATGCTGCTATCACCAACAGAATTTTGAGCAGAAACAGGATCTTCTAGCTTAGAATTACCATCTGGACCTCCAAACAGGCATGCATGGTAACATAGAATTGTCCCATAAGTCAATATTCCAAAAAACAAAAGGACAACTGTGATGTTCAGACCATCTCAGCATAGCCAAATCGACAATCTTCATGTTTTGATACTTTCTTTTCTGCCAGCACCAGCAACTTCTTCGTTCATCCCCCTTGTCAAATCTCTGGGAGGTTCCCCCATGAAGGAATCAACAAGATGAGTTTTTCCCGAGACAAATTTATCCACAATGAAAACAGAAATGAAATTCGGCACATCAAATATTTCGAGGGCACCAGTCTCGTAACAAATGACACAGTATATATCACCCTGATCATGTGCTCCACCATCAGCACCATCAATAGCCTCACTAATTCCGGTACAACCATGTTTTGATCCAACAAACCTAAGCTCAAAGTTCAGCCCAAACTTATCCCAACTAACCGAGGATTGATTTTTCTTTTTCTTATCCCCCCGGTCGTGACTTTCCTCTCCTCCTAATTACAAGGAATTTCAGTTTTGAATTTAAGTTTATGATTCAATAAAGGTTGAAGAAACAAATAAGCATTTCTTTCTTTTTTTTTATTATTAAGATAGATTTTAGGGTTTTTATATTGATTTGATGCTGGAATGATTTAAGGATTTGAATTGGTGTTTTAGGATGTTAGATGGCTTAAAATAAACTGATGTTTTGAGGAACATATTGTGTGTTTTGTGGAATCTATAGATTTAAAAACTGACATATTAAGATTATAGAAATATTGATCAATTGGTTAATATAATCTTTCCACAATGATCCCTTTCGAGTATCATCTGATCTTTAACATGTATTCCATCATTTTATGTTAATATGCTTGGTATGTATATTTACATTAAGATATGTACGATTTGCAAATTATTAATATCTAAAACGTATATAAAATATTATTCCGTCAATGAGTTGATTGAACTCACTCTTTCATTTTAATATTATTTTAGGTTCTTAACTTTCTTTTACAGATTGATCTGTGATTGAGAATTTCTACTACTTTGTTTGTTGGTATGTCTTACTTGCTTTCGCTAGACTTTTCTTTTAGTTTTTGGTTCAATATCTTAGACACTTTATTATTATATTGTTTTAATTAAATTTGAAATTTGACAATATAGTAAGTATTATGGATATTTGTTTTTTTTTCTATTTGGTAATAAAGAGATTAATTTGAAGTATATTACTTTGAAGAATATTATATTTTGAAAGATTATGAACCTATAAAGTTTTTATATAATTTATTTTATGATATGTATATTTTGAAACTTAGTATAAATGAAATGTCCTTACGACATTACTCAAACGTCACGGCCTGGCAAAAGCCATGCATTTGGACTTGTCTTCCGGAGCAATGGCTCTGGCCCTTTATCATGATACAAAGTACAGGCAGATACTGATTTCTTTGAGCTCTGAAAGGCAGATGGAGTGTTTACGGAAACCATACAAGTAGAAGGATCTGTCATTCCACATTAAACATGTTCCTGGTTAAAAATCCCAGGATGGGAAAAGGACAAGTCTCAGCCAAACAAGCGGAGAAGAAGAAAAAAACGCAGTTTTGCGATATGACAAGGGCATGCCACGCCTGTACAAAAGCATGTGAAAACCGATATGATTGGCCCCGATAGAATAGTTGGCCACCTGACTGTAAAATCCAATTCCTTAGATGTTCAGTTCAAACCTTAAGCAACTTCAAAAAATCAATGGCAGTGCCAAACTACTAGATTCTTCAAATTAACATTAATCACTGCAATTGCAGATGCTATAAGCCAAAACTATAGAGATCCACTATCCAAGGAACCTAGACCGAAGAGGCAGTTCCTACAGGCTAGTCCAGGCAAATGAGTCAGAATTTTGAGCAGAAACAGAACCTTGTAGCTTAGAAGTACCATCTGAAAATGAAACTTTATGATGATGACATTTATAATGACTTTGGCCAATAAAAACACAGGGATTCAAATGCACATTTTACTTGGAATTTAGCCTAGCTGTTTTCACATTAACTAGATGCACTTCTCTTGTTGCTGGCTTCTGATTTAGAAAGGATAGGCCATACATTATTGGAAATATTTAACAGATATCGATGTAATGCACAAGCAAGTTAACCATCAGCCATTAATGATAGGAAACAGAATCTCAAAGAACATGGCATCGATAAAAGAAGCAAAAGCAACCCTTACATTGCTTCGGGTCGCTGCATCTTAGATATTAGGTTTCTTTCCAATGAACACAAACGTGAATATAATGAAGCAACTCCACAGGCTGCATGTTTGAGAATAAAAGGCAACAAGAAGGAAATCCTGAAAGAGCAGAAAAAATCTGATATGGTGAATGAAGCATGGCATCAATAGATACACTTTTTTTATTGAAGACGGTTAAATTGAATTCTATAAAAAGGACAAGGCTTGGCCATCAAGGAGATGACACAAGCCTGAACCTGAAAAGACATACAAAGTCAAGTACATGAGTAAATGACAACATAAATTAGATTCTGCAGTAACAATACATGTAAGTAGATTATGCTAGAGCTATTTTCTCTGGCTTTCTTATTTGGAGGTGGAACTGATGTTGGAGAGGCTTTGAGAGGAATGATCTGTTTTCAGATTCACAGCCAAGCAATCAGTTCCATGGAACAACGCACACCTTGTTTCGCCAATAAGCTTGATGGCTCATTACCTGCTGAGCTTGGAAATTGCAGTTCACTTGTTGAACTTAGGCTTCTGAATAACCTACTAGAAGGGAACCTTCTACATGAAATTTGTTATGTTGAGACTTGAGGTTCTTTTCTTGTCCAATAATGCTCAAGATTGGGAGATGGGGAGGTTGAGCAACCTTAAAATATTAGCTCTGTATAGCAATAATTTGACTGGTAGAATCGCATCTGAAATCACAAATTTTACACAACTCACCTATCTTTCATTAGCTCATATTAACCTTACTGGTGAGGTACCATCTGAGCTTGGGAATGTTCATCAAATTTACATAGACTCGACCAAACTGCAAGCCGCCTTTACGGACTCATTCCTTCTTGTGTATGCAATGGCACTAATCCGAGAGTTTTAATGCTTGGGGAATTCCGGTTTAATGGGAGCTTTCCGATTGGAATATGTTTGTTCCTTAGGAGGGTTATTCGTGGTGACAATCTTCTTTCAGGGAGTATGCCGACTGATTTGGAGAGGAACTCTGGGATTTCTTACTTAGAGGAAACTTGCTTGAAGGAAACATACCAGCAGTTTTTGGTCTTTGGAGCAATCTATCAATGATAGGTTTTTCAGGAAACAAACTCTCTAGCTCTGTAACTCCTGAGCTTGGAAAGCTTGCAAATCTTCAAGTCTTGAGACTTTCTTCTAATAGTCTAACGGGAAGCATTCTGTCTGACATGAGTCATTGCAGAAAGTTAATTAAAATGGAATTGATTAAGAATCAGTTTTGAGGAAGAATTCCTCCTGACATCACTTCATTGGAAAAATAGAAAGCCTTCTCCTCCAAGAGAATGAACTTAGCGGAGTAATTCATGACTCTTTCTCCCCTCTTCAAGGTCTCTTTGAAGTGCAGCTTGCTAGTAACATGCTTCAAGGTCCTATTCCTTGCGGTTTTGAGTAAGCTTAACTATTTTAGTTCAGTTCTAGATTTGAAGCTTTTGATAAAATATTGTAGGTGATGTTTGAATATATGATTTATATTATTTTTTAATATATTTTTTAAGTAAAAACTTTTAAACTTGAAATTTACACAGGCTCATACTATCTTGTATTATTAATTATTTTTAATCACAAACACCTCTCAAGTGAAAATCTTTTGAGTTTGATTTAAACTCATAAGTTTTTAATCAATAAATTAATTTATAATATCATGTAAAAGAATCAAATTAACTTAAAAGTTTAAATTATTAAATACAGTCCAAGATATGATTTATTTTGTTCTCTTACAATCTAGACAGGTTACATGTTCTTGATCTCTCAAGCAACAGCTTCTCTGGTGAGATGCCACCAGCACTAAACATGATCTCCCTTTACTTTGTCAACATATCTTTCAATCAATTCTCTGGCAAGCTCCCAACTTCTTGGATGAGAATAGCAGCTTCATATCTAGAATATTTTCTTGGAAATCCAGAACTTTGTTTGCTGGATAATGATGCAAGATACTGCAAGGATGTTAGAGAAGGTCATGCAAGAGGGCTTGACCTGCATGTGCTGGTTGGTGTCGTTATAGGTGTGGTAATCTTTGTGGTATTTCTTTGTTCTGTGGTTTACATACTAGTGGTTTGAGTCCTTCAATGTGAGAATCACCATGATCAATCACTTCTTCATGAATGTCAATCGCGGGCTGAAGATTTACTGTTTGAGGATATAATGCCAGCTAGAGAAGGCTGGAGTGAGAAATATGTAATTGGGAGAAGCAAGCATGGGACAGTTTTTACAGGACATAATCTGCTAACTCCAGAAAGCTTTGGCCTGTCAAGAAGGTGAGTTTGTCTGAGGCTAACTTTAGCCTCGAAATGAGAACTTTGAGCCTGGACAAGCATCGAAATATCGTAAGAATGGGGGTTGCTGCATTAAAGATGGATATGGGTTCCTTGTAACTGACTTCATGCCTGGAGGAACATTATTTGATGCCCTACACAGACATGAACCGTGCATGGTTTTGGACTGGGACACCCGATATCGCTTTACTTTAGGTATTGCACAAGGCCTTTCTTACCTTCATCATGATCGTGTGCCGCAAATCATTCACAGGGATTTCAAATCAGATAATAATTTTATGGATTCTGAATTGGAACCCGAGGTTGGAGGTTTCAGGATGTAAAGAATGCTTCTTGGTTCTGATTCAAGCTCGACAAGGTCTAGAATTGTATGAACTCTTGGCTACATGGCACCAGGTAAGTCACATTCTACCAAGCTAAACTGTTCTTTTGGTTTATTAATCATGACAAATTTATGCAGAAGCTCAAACACTAAATTCCTTTCTTGTATTTCTCCTATTTCCCTATCCAAAATTTCAGAAAATGCATACTCTCCGGTTGACAGAGAGTCGATGTATGCAGTTATGGAGTCTTTCTGTTAGAGCTTGTTTTCAGAAAATTGCCACCAGCTTTGAAGAAGGCCTGTATATAGTCTCCTGGACAAGGAAGACATATTACATAACTTTTCCAAACATCTTACATACTAGCACCAGACAACAAAAAATTGAATGCTCGTGCATTGCCATTCATCCAATACAAATTGCAATCTTGCATCTTCAAGAAAATTTTGTGAACTGATTTGAGTATTACCATGAAGATAGTTAGAAGTCATGATTATTCTTAAACAAGAGGGGAAAATCCGTAAAGAAACCAGCAGCAATATCAGAAAAGCATGTCTGATGTCACAACATCAAAGTACAGCAGAATGCCTCAAGGCTCCTACTCTGCTGCTTGCAGAGGTTGTGAAGCTTCATTTTGTTTCAATTTTTCCAAATTAGAGATCCGTCTATCCAGTGACTCATGAACGCTTTCAACCTGTATGAGAAATTAACCACATATGAGTAGCATATCCACGTTTCTCCTAACAAGAACACAGAAAGAACCTTTCATGTCCTGTCTTCAAATGCCAATCCTACCCTTGAGAATAATGCTTCATGTACAGTCAACAGCAAACATGCAATTAGTCCAAATGAAAAGAAAATTTTTGGGTCGTGTTACTAACACTTCATGAAGTGTTAATGGCATTTCACCTTTAATGAGGGAGTCTCTTGTGCCATTAACACTTGATGGAGTGCTAGTAGCTCCGCTCAAAAAAAAATATTCATTGGAAAGGAAAAACCATATTCCTGTTGGTTCTTGTACAATATATTCTGAAGGGCAGATGCTAACAGAATTAGCACTGCAAGATTCTTCAGTCAGTTATGCCCTTCCCATGTTGCAATGAGAGCTAAAACACTTCGATGAAACATTAAGGAGGCTATATTCGGAGAATGTTATCTGGATCAAGAAAGGTTAACTCAATTCATATGATAAATGAAAAGAAGAATTTGCAATGAGATCGAATTCATGGCCTCTAATACCAGTACCAGACTTCTGAGTCATTATTCCCTCCTATATCACTTTTCAACCCTATGTCTACAATTTTAAAGACAAAAAAACAAGTTACTTTCTGACTTTCAAATGCATGTTTTGCACGAAAAAATGCATTTGTTGTGACAAATTATGATTTGCTTTCAGTCTGAACGGGCAACATGGAATTCTCATCAAAGAATGCCAGTAATTGTCTAGTTAATGTCAATGGTAAACCATGCATTTAATCCAAATGAACAGAGAAAATCTTTTGGGCGGGGCTATTAACACTCCATTAATTGTTAATGTCACTACACCTTTACAGAGAAAAGTCTTGCACCATTAACACTTGATAAAGTGCTAATAGATGGACCCAAGTTTTTCTTTCATTCAAGAACAACCTGAATGCCTCCATGTTCCGAACTTGGAAATGAAATAAAGAGCATCTTAGCGGGACTTCTTTGGGAGATATTCCTACTGTTTCTTTTACAATATCTTCTGAACAAATGTAAACGTAATTAGCTTGAACATCCTTCAATTAGTAACGCCCTTTTCCGTCGCTAAGGGGGAAGTGCTCTAAGGATGTTATCTCGATCAAGAAAGTTTAACTTAATTCATATGTGAAAAGAAACAAGGATGTGCAATGTGAATTCCAATCAGTAGCCTCTAATAGCAGTACCAGATAACTAAATCATTCTCTACTATTTCTACAGTTTCTCTAAACAAAAGGAACCCAACGGTTACTTTCTGATTTTCCTATGCATGTTTTGCACAAAAACTGCAATCGTTGTGACAATATTATGATTTGGTTTCTGTCTAAACAGGCTACATGAAATTTTCATTAAATAATTCCAGTAAGTAAAGCATCCTATGAAAAGAGTCCATATAACCTTCTATACAAGGATATACTTGAAAATCCAGTAACAAACACATACAAACAAGGCTACACAGCAAAAAAGACCAACAACAAGAGCATGCAGCATCAAACAGTTACCATTAACAAATCAATCTTGAAAATCAACCTCTTCAATACAAGGATATACTTGTATAAAGTTCTCCTAACATCTCCCCAACTAGCTTCACTACTTTTATACCATTTTTATTGCCTCTTAGGATCCTCAAACTTCTTTAATACTATAAAAATCCTGATAAAAGAACAATCGATGCAAATGAGCCACATTCTAATATCACTCTACTAAGCACCCCATCAACATACATTATTCCACAACATACAAAAAATCAACAGCAAGAGAAAAAACAATAAAAAAGAGAACAAAATAATCAAAACGCACAATTATCATATTCCAATAATGAATAATTGAGCCTCAAGTTACTACCTTTTCTCTCAAATTCCATAAACTATACGATTCCACTTCTTGCATCAATCAAGAAAAAAATGAAAAAGGGACAATAAAAAATGAAAACCCATGATTAATATGTTGCAATAAGGGCTAAATGAACCACAAGTTACTGCCTTTCATTACAATGCCAAATGGGTTACATATAGACTGCAAAATTAAGCTTAAAAGGCACAGATTTCTTTTCTTTTTTTTCCTTTTTTGAGATTTTGATGATTACCTGTTGAGAGATGGCATCATGGGCAACCTTGAAATCTTTGTAAAGGAGATAGAGTCCTGCAAATGATGCTGTTGCTGCTCCTGCAAAGAATGAAGCCAATCTCACTCTCAATACGTAACCCATTTTTTCTCCCTCTTTTTTTTCCCTTCGTTTTTCTCTCTTCGATGCTAAAATGGTGTCAGCTGTGAAGCCCTTTTCTTTGTCCTATACGATGAACGTATTTTCATTTTTGGGTTTCATTTTATTTTTTTCTTAATTTTTGTATTTGTATATATTATTTTTGAAGAAACCTCGATTTAGCTCTCATATATTATACATTATCAATTCAGTCCTAAAACTTTTGATCTTTTAATTCTACCCCATTTGTGTTTAGACAATACCACCTCTTCATCCATCTAAGCGAAGCTTAGCCAAAAAAAACAAAAATTGATTTCTGGCTAAGATCTCCCTTTAAGGCTTATTATAACTTGTTTTAGAGCATTACATGAAAGCAATTGATGAGCATTTAAAGATTTTGGATAAACTTGATAGGGTTAAAAACATTAGGAGTTAATTAATAATAAAGCAATATGTTAGGACCATAGTTATTAAACCCGGACCGGCCCGGCGGGTCGACCCGGGACCCGGTCGACCCGGTGGCTGGACCGGTTCGGGTTTGTCAAAAGACCGGCCGGTGCAACGACCCGGCAAAACCCGGTCGACCCGGCGGGTCAACCCATGACCCGTGTGACCCGGGCAAACCCGGACGAGACCCGGGTGACTCTCCATGGCAAATTTAAGATTTTATCTCTGTTTAGATATGTGGAGATTGAAAAATTAACAGTGGTTTGGTTGTGAGCGATGGTTAAGCTTCAGATCCATGTCTTCGAGAAGGAAGAGAGGGCTTTGGAGCGCAGATCTAGCATGAATCAAAAAAGAGAAAAAATCTCAAACAGCAAAAAATCGAAAGAAAGAGCATGAGGAAGAGAGGGGAAAGATTTACCTGGAGATTGAAAACTTGTTGATCTCTCTTCACTGTTAGAATTTGAGCCCAAGGCGTAAAAGAGGAGAGGCAGCGAAGAAGAAGGGTGCAGAGTGCAGACAATAATATATATATATATTTTGTTTTACAATACTTTACGCTCTCTTCTCAGCATCAAATATTTTCAATCCTTCTTTGTTGAAAATGGATCTTTTAACTTAATTTTTTTTTAAAATAAACATAGTAAAATATTTTTAAAACTTTATTTCGCACTTAGAGTTTTTGTCAAGCGGAGATAAATTTTATTTTATAAAAATTAATTAATAAGTATATTTTATTTATTTTTAAGATTTTTTAATATAAATCTTGAACTATTACTCTCCTGACCTTTAAATTTTGACTGATTTTATTTCGTTCCATGTATTTTTCTCTCGCTCTCAAATATATAAAAAAAACCATGTTCACTTCTTTTTCTTTTATTCTTCTCAAATTTACTATTACGAGAAAATTGTTTTATTATAAAACATAACCGAATTAGAAGCATATATTTTCTAGTTAAATACCATTAAGAAAATCTCTTTTCTATTTTAATATTTTTTTTATGAAATATTAAAATTTAAAATATATTTTTTAAAATTTTTCCGGGTTAATCCGGGTTGACCCGAGTTGACCCGGGTTGACCCCTAAAACCCGAGACCCGGCTCCTTGACCGGGTCAACACCCGGGTCGGGTTTTATAACTATGGTTAGGACTAAATCCAAGTTTTTCTATTATTATTATTATTTGGTTTCAAAGGGTACGGTCATGCATTAATGCACATAAGCTTTAACCATAGTTTTAAACATGGCATTGGAAACAAAGACAGCATTTGCAGCATGTTTGGCTGAAAATGAGGTGATTGGAATTATATTTTTGAGATCGTTAGAACAGTGTGTGAAGTGGGAGCTATGAGCTTTTATAGTTTTGCTTTCAGTCCTTGGTTCATCAGCTTCATCTAGCTTTTGTTTGACATTTTCTATTCATTTCCTTTTTCTTTAGCTATTGGAAATGGAACAGAGCATCACTGTTGAATCTCTTTCTTCGCTTACTAATATCTGTCAGATTAGTGTAATTTGAAAAGCTTCTTGCCATTCTTTCTCTTCCCTTGTTGAGAAAGAGCGGGAAATTATGCTAGCTCTTATTCTGCAACTCTGTAGTTCCTCTACACAGGCACTTATATTCACATCTGTTCATGTAAAATTGCCAATGATTCAGGTATCAAGCCCAGTTACAGCAGAACCTGATGTACCTAGCAAGAATTGCTGATGCACAACCACAAGGAACCACAATGCCTTCTCAAGTAATTTGCTGAATAATACCTGAACACTTTTTTACTTTGTTTTTCCTGGGTCAAAAAAACATTCGACTTAAGAGAACCTGCTGTTGAATTGGAATGTCTCTTCTGTTTTAAAAAAAATACTGTAGATGCAGCAGCCTGCATTGAAGCAAGAGCAGTACATGTAGCCATCTCAAGTTGCTATGCCTCAACAACCAATGTTCTTCAATCAGAAGCTCCCTTTCCAAATGAATGATCAGCAGGAGCAACAGCTGCCTCCACATCTCCAACAGCAACATTTCCTCCGAGGACAAATGAGAATGAGACCGAGTGCCACTGACGGAGATTCTGATGCAAGAAACCAGCTGGTGCTCATTGCCTTGAATGTTTATAGTTTAAGGACTTCATGGAGAACTAGTACAACTACACCCATCTAACTTCATTTTCTTTTATGCAGGCTGTCTAGTTAATATCTCTTGTGAGCATGATTAAGTACCTTTATCTTTTACTTTCATGGATGCTTGGAGATTTTCAGGTAAATCTGCAGAGGTGAAACCCAAAATGCTTATTTATTTTATTCTATTTTATTTTGCATTGAATGGAAAGCTTCCAGTGAAAGGCAGCTTCTTACAAGTTAGAACATGCAGGCATTGTTTGATCCAAAACGGTGGCATCACAAATCAAGCAAATGCAGCAGTCACTGCCAATTCTTGTCATAGGCTGTGATTCAAAAGGTGCTAATACTACATAAAATAAGAATTTTTAAATCCCATTCAAACAATGTCAAGCTTCAGAGAAACAATCAGTATGACCATGGCCACTCTGGTGCATATTGTTTAATTGGAACTTGGATGATATCCATATAATTGCAGACTGAAAATTGGGTTTCCCTTCAAAGGTGAAGACAGAGGACTGTTTTGGTGTGGAGATGAACTTTGATCAATTATTTTTACTCTTCATGTGTTTTAAGATGGGGATGTGTAATTGTAGACTACTTCACAGCAATTGTCGGTCCTCGATACCTTACATCAATTCCAGATACTCGGGTACTCATAAAATTAGAAAATATATGCTTTTATAGGAAAATATATTTATTATAATTTTAAAATTAAATTAAATTATACCCTTTGTGTGTGATTGCCACTTATTTTTGGATTGAGGGGGTACCAGACAGCCACTACTGTAGATTCCAGCCAAAGAGCTTGGTCCCCAACGAGTAGATAGTTCACATCCTGAAGATTTCACCTGAGCAATCTTTACATTATCGATTACAATCAAGAGATCAAAGTAGCTCTCACACACAAAGGGTATATCTGAACAATGCATGAACAGCACTGACAATAACATTCAGCATCAAAAGTTTTTTTTTTTTTTTTGAAGCATTCATTTGCTGCTGAAATAATGCCTTGATTAAAAATCTTGCCAAGCAAAGAAATTAAAAAGGGAACTACGAGGTGCAAGGATGACCAACTTGGAAAAAAATCACAAAGACAAGGGACTGAAAGGAAGTATAGGCTATCAAATGCACAGATGCAATTGTGTGCATGAATATCAATGCAGAAAGTTGAATGTGTTATCTTTAGTATCATAAACACACATAAAAGAGAAAGCAGTTTTTCCAAAAGCATAAGATTAAAAAGGATTTTAAAAAAAATCAGCCAAGTCCATGGTGGATTCTATAAGAAGCAAAAGATGGCTGGCAGTTACAGCAAGAGCACCATTCTACTGCAGATCACTCCCATATATGCCCGATCTGCACACCAATTAACTCCATAAGTTCATTTATACATTGACCACTGCCTCCTGCAAAAACAAATTAAAATTGATTACTTATCAATGGCAAATCACACAAATCAAAGACAAGAAACCGTGGTCAACTAAACCAAGAACTGGCATAAAATGCAAATGCTCCTCTAAAATAATCATTATTATTACCATACTATCTTCTAGAAGTTAATGCAGCCCCGGTTGTCCTGAAAACATTCAGTCAAATAAAACTCAATGAGCCCTTAACCACTGGTACAGATTAACACATTATCCAACATATATAACAAAGTCTGCAATATTTAGTGGGATTTAAACCATACCTGCTCTGCTGTTTTCCAGGATAAATTGAGTTAGTTGTCCCATGAATTGAGCCCTTGCTTTGAGTACTGCTTACGCCTGATCTATCAAAATCTTGCCTATTTAGCTCGTGAGAATCTTTCGATATGCTCAAAATTTTAACATTGGAGATGCCTTTAGCAACCCCAAAATTAACACCATTTGAAGATTTGGATTCAATTGACGGAGCCTTCTTAAGTCGATGAGATTGTGCCATGGGAGTAACTGCCACAGAAGGCAAAAATGACGAGTAAGGAGATGCTGCTGCTGCAGCAGCAGCAGCAACTTTAGCAACAGCTGCTGTAGCAGCTATCATTTCTTGAGCTCCTTCCCGAAGCTGGATATAGTCACCCTCAATCAAAAACAACTGAAATCACAACTTAAAGGCTCAGGTATAGTGATACAGTCTATGCATGCAAAGATGTAAATTAGGATCCCAAAAACTCACTTCTGGGTGACCACCCACAAAGTCATCTAGCTTTCCATATTTTCTCTTGTAATCGTGCCAATGCAAAGGAGAAAGCATCTTGCCAAGTCTATTTGGTAGCTGTTATTGACACAATGATAATTATCATTGCTTCTGAATGGTTTTAAAATGTGATAAGATGAGAAGAAAAGAATTTTTTACACTACTGACCGTTGAATTGATCCGAATTCTACCACCAGCTGGAATAGTGCGAACTATGCAAGCCAAGAGAGATCGTTCATCAAGGAGAGGAGTGTCTGAAGTTTTTCCTCCGGTGACCACAGTTGTCTGGTCAGATGAGATAAATGCTTTGGATGATACAGCACCAGTGCCATTGTTGATTGTGGTTTCACTGACATTAACTGAATGCACAGATGTTTCAGAGAGTGATGCACTGGCAGCAGAACTCGCCTGCTCTTCTGTCAAAGCTTGGCCCTCTAGCCCCTGGTTATTGAAGTTCAAAACATTTTGATCCTACACCAGTTCAAATTTAACTGATTTTAGTCCCTGCCCTAATTGCCAGCTGCTTCTAATGGAGTTAAAAAGACGTTAACCAATGGCACCAGAAAAGCAGAGGAACTTTGAGCAAAAATAAGCACAGACCTTCATTTCAATAGTCTGTTCAAGAGTATTCAATCTCAGGGCATCACTAAATTGGGAAGAAATCTCTTGCAGGCTCTGCTCAGGTTGAGGAGTGACCAAGTAACTTCTATCAATCGACTCCAGAACCTGCAGGAGGTTAATTTTTTTGCGAATCCAGTCAATAACCATCATGAAACATGTTCATTACCACGGGTGGTGCAACAGCTTAACATGCATAACCTGTGATTCCCCTGTGGATGATAAGATTACAGGATCAGGCTCTGCTCCTTGACTGATATGAACATCTAGATAGTCTGGATGGAAGTTGTGGCCGTTAACAGGCCTTTCATAGTCATACTTTACATCTGACCTCATAGGATCATGATCAGTTTGAGATGATGCAAGTTGATTCTGTGTAGATAATTGTACACTCTCTGTTACAGCCTGAAGAAGATTAAAAAAAACCCAAAAAGAATACAAATTGTTATCATGGACAGCTAGGTTAGAAAATATGTTTTTTATTAATACCAGATAGAAATAAGCACACTTCATATTTACAACGACATGCAACTACAATGAGGACAGAAGAAGTTTACATTTTGATAGTTACCTGTTGATTCTGCCACTGTGGGAGAGATGACATTGCTGGTATTGAGTGAAAATGCCCAGCATGAGATTGGGGAGCATGTGATGTCATAGAATGGTGAACCCCCTGTTGATGCAGAATGAATGGGTGGAGTGCAGCCACCTGCCCAGGTGGAAGGTAGGTTGGCATCCCGAGTAAGGACGTTGGAGCCATTGGAACACCAGCGGCATGGCTGGTCTATTGATCAACAGAACAGAATATTGAAAGTCATGGATACATGATTTGAACAGTTAATTTTCCTTCCTACTAAAAAGTATGTTTCAATCACGTACTGCATTACAGAAAAAAATTAGTTTTCTAGGGACAAACACTTGGAAACCCCTATAAAATATTCTATCTGTATGGCCCATGGTTTTATTTTGTCCTGTCAATTTGTAATTAATAATCTCATCATACTAGATCTTTTTTATGGTATGAATCCTTTTGATTGCTCTTATCACAATAGGTATGACCTCGGATCTCAACTCCAGGGGTATAGTATGGAACCAGCTACCTGAAAGGGATGAAAGACTCAAAACTAAGCTAGAATAATGGAGGCAAGAGTGTGAGGGGAACAGGGAATATGATGTCACAAAATGTGGCATATACTGAATTGCAGCTGACCAGCAATGCTGTAGAATAGAAGAGATGTCGTATTTACAGTTCGCATTGATAATTTGGAAAAGAACAGGATGGTATATATTAAGATTAATGGGGAAAAAAAAAACATAGTGACAAGGAATCCTACCTGATTTGGTACATTTACAGTTGACGCAAAAGACAGGGCATTATCTGCATTCCCATTTTGCAATGCTCCATTATTAGCATTGGAGGCAGTAGTTCCATTTACATCTAGTTGCCTTCCATTGTTCTGGCTAAAGCTTGACACATCCTTTGGGTTTGATTGAGATAGGTGTGACTCATCTGTGTAAGATCCACTCCTTCCTCTGGCATCAGCTAGCTCCAACTGAAGTTGTTGTATGGTATGCATATGAATTCTCTCCATCTCTGCAAACTGATATCAGTAACCAGGAGAGAGGGACAAAATAGTCAATCCAAGATCTTAACCTTGGTGGATGGTAAACTGTTCTGTGATGAGTAGTAAACAAACAAAAACAGGCCAAGGAATGAAAGCTATAATAAAATTTCAATATTGTAATGTAGAAATTGGTTACTCAGTTGAATAAATACAAGAAAATATCATACAGACAGAGATACAAGTGTACAAATGCATACAAGCAAACACAAGCGCTCGCATGCACACACCTCAAGCCCAAGTAATATAAACCAAGGACCAAAAAGAAGTGCAAAGGATGAAAAAAGCAAGTGACCTGTCTTTGACAACCAAGCCAAAGCTGATTGTACTGTTCTGTGCGTTCTCTCAATTCAGCTTGTAAGGAATGGTTGGCATTAGATTGCAAGGCATCCATCTCCTGAACACGTGCAATCCAAACTTTCAATTGTTCATCCTTCAAATAAATGGTCTCCTGATCAGCCCTGTGCTGAAAGATAAAGATCAATATTAGACTCCCTGCAAAACACATGTTTTACAAATTCTTTTTCGCTCCTGCTTTTAAGTGGTAACATGACAATGTTACTTTTTGTTTTACAAATTCTTGTTTGATAATCTTATAACGAAAACTTTCATTTTCAATAAACAACACCTGGTCAGAACCAGAAGAACAGATCAGCACTGAATAGATGAACAGACCTGTTCCTGCAACTCCAGAATCTGCCTTTCCTTGTCTTGAATATGTTCTTGAAGGTCGCGCAATTGCTGTATATGCTGTGCTCTTTCAGCTTCAGAATGATCACGCTCTCTTCTGCATGAAGGAATAGACCATCTAAATTAGTCCATCCAGACTTAAATAACCCAGCCTAACCTTAAAGACAAATGGAAAAAAACTAATACATAGATAAACCTCAACATATTTAAAAACGGTCATCAGGACCTAAATGTATGATAGTTCTATGAATTTTTCAGGTGCACATCTTATAGAAACCTTGCATGAGATTAGAATGTTGTTGCTATCATCAAACTAAGGTTTAAAGGCATGAACCAGTGTCAAAACAATGAACACATGCCTGAATGTAGCCAGTTCTTTATTTTGTTCTCTGAGAAGGTCCTCTTTAGCCCAGGCCTGCAAAAAAATGAGACAAGAGACAGCACATAATGCATGGCTTGCCACAAATACTTTGTTCAAAAGTACAGCACAGAGATGAACAAACCGCTTCATTATCTAATTTAATAGCATGCAGTTCCCTGTCTTTTTCTTCCATTCTCCTGTCCAAGTCATGTATGGTCTGTCCCCTTTCATGCAGTTGTTCCTGCACAACAAAGTAAGCTTGCATTTAAGATGGAAGTCACAGAAATGAGAAATTGTCACTATGCATTGTGTCTAAAAACAGATATATGGGTTAAAGTTAAGACATGCAACAAAATTCATGGATCTGATCTTAAGGATTTCAGGTGATATCACTGTAATTGCAACACACAAATAGCTTTCTTTCATGACACGAAATTGTACCTGATCAAATATACACAGTAGCAATTTTACAACTTCTATCACAACTAGCGTAAAATTTTTTAATGCAATTACAGATTATGACAATTTACATAGAGGGAGAAGAAAGCAGAGACCCCACAGATAAAAAAAAATCCAAACCTGAAGCTTTGCGGCAGCATCTTCATGTTCTTGGATTTGAGCATGGAATCTGTTCTGCATTTCCATAATCTCAGACCTCGCAATCACTTGAGCTCTGAGCTCAGTCTCCAGCTGTTGCAACTCTTCTCTTTGTCTAGCAATGCTGTGAATTCGCTGCTGCAAAATGTCATCATCTAAACCCTCATCCACTGTGATCGAACAAAAGTCCACATCAGCAGGCCCTCTTCCATGCTGCACCTTGATAAACATCAAACCAAGTTAACTTTAAGTGGTACTTTAACCAAATGTCCAGCCCAGAAATCACAATATTTACCTCATATATTGTTCTCTCATCTGATTGCCCCAGCTTTGACTGTTCCAAGTTCTGTGATCAACAACTCCCACACTTAGTGACCAAAAACATCTAATACCCATATTTTTTTAAGAAATACTGAAAAATCTAATACCCACATTGGTTGCCTAGTATATACTGAAAAACTCGAGAAAAAAGTTGCTTTGATTTGCATTTAAATGTCCATATGCAAGCACAACACAAAAACATTTAAACGAAAACAGAAACGAATTATCAGCTTTGTTCAATCTCCCACCAAAGGAAACCGAGCATTACACAGCACGGGTGTGGCCTATATATTTTACATGTCCCTAGATAAGCAAATTTTAACACACGCAAGCAAGAAATGAACCCTAATTCCCTGTTTGGCACGTCAAAAACATGATAAGAAAAAAATACCACATCATTTCCATAAAACCCAACCAAATAACAAAAACCCAAAACATAAAACCAATTTTTTTCTCTTTTTCCCTCACATTTTCCCATCAACCAAAAAAGCAATCACTCAATACCTCATCTCCACCACCACCATTCCGATGCTGCTGCTCCGTAACCGCTCGCCACTTCTTCCTCGACAACGAACCAACTCGTGAGGCTGCCGCTACTCCGGCCGTCGCCTCCATTTACTCAACAAATCACCGATACCTCTCCAATTCGTGCACGAAACCCAACAACGAAAAACCCCTAATTTCAAAAAATAATTAAAAAAAAAACCTAGAATTACAAAATTTTGTAAAAGAGGAATTTAAATGAGAGAGAAGAACAAGAAATTGCCTTGAGTGAAAAAAACAAATTGAGGAGTGGTCTAAGTGAAAAAAAGTAGGATTTGGGAATTATTTTTTTTTAGGGTTTTGAGAGGGCTTGGAGTGTCAGTAGTGAACAAGTGACGGGGAGAGAGAGGAGGGGGGTTGATGGGAAACGAGGGGCACTCCCGCCATTTATAGGACAAAAAGAGACGAAACGTCTTTGGGTTTTATTACCATTTGGTCTTTTTGGTCAGGTTGAGTCCTTTTTGATGTTTTTTTCCTGTGTTTGTTTGGTAAGAAAATGGGTTGTTAAGGTGAGAAAATGGGATGAAATTAAATTTTAGGTGAGAAAATGGAAAGGAGTGGGTGGATTAATTAGTTAATTGTTGTTTTAGTTATTCTAATCCTGAATGGAGATTGGGAGAAAGCCCAAGTGTTTCTGAGCACTAAAACCCTCGGCTGCAACAGCTCACAATTTAGCCCATTAATGCATTGATGAAGAGGACCAAGCTTAAGCCCATTAAGTACTAGTGTTCAAAGCAGCACATCAAACCCAGCCCAACAAATAAGCCCAAATCTATTTATGGTTGATTTTATTAAAACCATATGATTGATAATTGGTATAGTTAAAAAAATAAATTGCATTACATGTTACACGTGTGATAGTTAATTTTAAATAAAATAATTAATAAAACGAAATATTAGAGAATAAAAAAAACTAAATGTGATGGTTGATATAATATATTAGAGCACAATGATTCCTTTCAATAATATATTGGTATAAATTATTTTTTATTTGAAAAGACATTAAGTTAATATTTTTTAAATATTTTTAATGGTTTGATGTACTATAAAAATAAATATTATTTTGATATATTTTTAATTAAAAATTATTTTAAAAAACATATCCTATTAATTCCCAAACACACAAGTATAAGCAATAGTGGCTTTTATATGAGTTTGTGAATGCGTTACAAGTATTTTTAGAAGAAATTTTTAATTAAAAATATATTAAAATAATTTTTTTTTAATATTAATATATTAAAATTATATAAAAAAATATTAATTTAATATTTTTTTAAACAAATAATAATTTGAAAAACATTTTAGAAAATAAGCTCAACTATAAAAACAAACACTACCGAATTCATCCATAAATTTCATTTTAACATTTCCAAAATTGAACACCAACGTCAAAATATAAATTCCAAGTCTTAACTGCTAGAAAACTAACCTAATACTGAGGATGCCGTCACTTAAATTCTAACAACTTACAAGTAATTGTTGTCCTTACTACATAGATTTTTCTATTTCTTGAACAACAATAGGCAGCATGTTTCTTATCCTTTTTGTTTTGATATTTTTTATGAAAATCTATTTACATATGGTGTTAAAAACGTTGTTCATGTAAAGTAATTAAGAAATTAATCTTCACTGGGAAAAAAAAAATCAAAACTCAATCTAAGACTCTGTTTGTTTCATGAAAAATAAAATTTTTATATGTTTGTTTATCATTAGAAAAGTTGATTAACAGAAAATACTATTCAATTAAAAAAAATTAATTTGATTTTTAAAAAATATTTTCCTAAAAATAAATTCAAAACTTAAGTGTATTTAATGATTATATAATAAGAAACACATAACCCGGTAGCGAATTAACAATGGCTAGTAATTATAAGAGTATAGAAAAGTTATAATATGATGGTCACTGAAGATTTATATGATCGTTAATTTCAAAACCCGTAGAATTATTCCAAGATAAAATTACAGAAAAGTTAAATTAAATTTCGAGACTTGGTAAATCTGCCGGCTAACCTTTCTTTAATATCACCCACCTCAAGAGAAAAATGATGAACAGTGCCTAAGGGTCCCAGCAAGAAACAAGATGTTAGCTTAAACGGTGCAAAAAAACAGAGAGGAGAGAAATTGAAAAGGAAAGAAAGATGCAATTCCATTGATGCAAAGCAAACTTCTGGCCCTCTCCGACACTCGGTTTCCATGGGACCAAAGTGCTTCCATTAAGCTGTTCTATCACATGCACTTGATGACTTTATCTGGCCAAATTGCTCGGAAAAGTCTCCCGTCTGAGCTTTTCAAGAATGAGAGTCACGTTTCCTCCACTATTCTGGGATTGTGATTTCTTCCCATAATTTGAGGGGCACTGTGATTATGATTGAACCCTTCTTGATTAAATTCAAATAAGATATTTTTTAATGAAATCTCATGTTAATTTAAAATCATTTTAAATGTTAAAAATTGAGTTTTAAATAGGATTTAATCTTTAAAAATATCACAAAAATAAATGGAAAACAAACATCTCTAGTTTACTACACTAAAAAGAATTAATTAACTTGGAACAAACCCCTCAAAAATACCCATTAATTTCCCTATCTTTTTTAAGACATTAGAAGGAATAAAATGAAGGTGATGGAGTATTATAGAAAATACAGTGAATTAAATTTTATTTTTTAAAATATATAAATTCAATTTATTTTTTAAATTAAATTAAATTAAAAAATTATTTCTGAATTTAATATTTTGTCAAGAATTGATGGCTTAGCTAGGGAGCTACAAGTAAGCATGATGCAAGCCACCCTTGTGCTCTATAATTTAGATATTATTTAGGAATACGGTGCAAATCACGTTTCATGAAATTTTATATTTTTATATTTTAATTTTTTATATTTTTAGATCGTTTTAATATTTTAATGTGCTGATGTCAAAAATAACTTTTAAGAAATAAAAAGCATTATTTTGATACATTTCTAGACGAAAAATATTTTGAAAAACAACAGCTATTACACTCATAAACACCCTTTTAATCACTAGTAAAAAAAAAAACCTAAAATAAGGATGAATGGTTAACTTCGGGACAAATTATGCTTAGAGTTTCCAGGGATTTGAGAAATTCAAATGATTTTGAATTTAAGAGTGGAGGGCCAAGGTAGGGCTGTGGTGGTGGTTTACCAAACATGCACCCCTTGAAGTCATGAACAGTCGACACCAAGCAACCTTTGGCCGAGTGTTTCAGACACACTGTTCATGATGAAGAGAGACACTGTCTGGGGTTTCTTAATTTCCTTGTACATAACTTTTTAAATGATTTTGGATTTTCACAAGATATTGTAGAGAGCCTTTGACTAGGCTCTAATTAAGAAGCAATGTGGTTCGATAATAATTCTTTTTCTTTATAATTTCATATAAAAATTTTAACTGAAGAATTAAACAAAACCTGGCTTTGCTGAAGGAACTTGATGCTTATCTCTACAGGTGTGATCGACATGAATGGAATATATTCCATTTAATATTAATCACAAAATGAAAAAAAAATAAAAACAAAGAAGGAAAGAAACAAAAGGGTTTGTGAAATCACAGCGAAGGAATCAAATTCAATGGCTCTAAGCAAACCCTCTGCCACCTTCCAAGCTCTAGCCGTGTCTTGTACGGTTGCCTCTCCTCTTCCCTTCTCTCACTACTTGTTGATCAGTAGTCAACTCTTAAAATTTCTTGTGTTCCCATTAACCAGAAAATATGAAATTAAATAAGCAAACTAAAAATACAATTATATATTTCCAAGACGTAAATATCAAAAAAGCATTACATTTCTTTTTTAATTAATTTTCTCTAAGCAAAAAACAGTATTTTTTCATCCATTTTGTCCTTGATCATCAAAATTTACAATATTGAACTGGCTAATTATAACTAATCCAGAAGACAAAGGAAAATAAAGAAAAGAAACGAATCATAAATATTTTTACACGATTCCATAAATAAATCAAACCCTAAAGCACCAAACATGATAGTGGTGGTGATGATACTGGGAATTCTCCTCTTCGATCATGCCTTGAACATTGCGAAACTTCTCAACATGACAAGGAATAGTGATGGGGCCTTGTTGATCAAATCCAAACTCTTCCTCAGCTTCTTTCAACAGGTGCTTGAAGGATGGATGGTTTATATAAATCACAGGAATCACAAACCTTTGTTGCTCCTCACCTTGACCTACCATGACAGCAAGACACCCTTTTGGGATATGTTTCGACTCTTTCTTCCCATGGTACTGGTGGTGGTGGTTTGGCAAGTGAATATGGAAATTCAAATGGAGTTTATCCCCACTCCCCATTTCTCCACAACCCAGAAAATAAAAGAGAAAATCGAAGAAACAGCAAAAGAAACTTATATAAAAGCCCAAGCTTGCTTTCTTTTCTTGTTTTTGCACTAAGTTCTTGGATATTGGCTATAAGAAAACGAGAGAGAAAGGCCAAGGGTCAGAGGCAGAAATGGCAAGCTTGAAAAGGGTAAAAGAAGAGCCTGTAAGAGATCTTGGTAAGTTGCTCATGATATATGAGAATCAAAGAAGAACAACATAAGCACAAGAAAGAAAGATTGAGAGGTCATTGTGCTGTGAAGATTGGTTTATATATATATATAAATATAAATATATATAGGAGTGGATGGTTCTGCCTAAGACTTGCTTAGACTATACACGCAAAAAGGTTATTCAAGAGACAGAAACAGCTAGAGTTGCAAAGAGTTCACATCCTGGGAAGGTCTTTTTTTTTTCTCCAATGATTTGCTGTCTAGGAAAAGAGAAGGTAATAATACATAAAAATGATTTCACAGCTGGGATCGAAACACGCTATATATTTACAGGTAATTTGCTTGAAATATTTGACTTTTTGAACAAGGAAAGGGTCCATTGAGTTTTAATAAATAAATTAGTAACCATTATTTGTCGGACAAAAACTATGTTTCATATGATTGCTTCAAATCAATAAAAAATTAATCTGAAGTTAAAATTTATTTTTTTTAAAATATAATTGAATCTCAATTCCAAACAGAACCTAAAACTATCTGATATTTAAATATTGTTTGGTTATTATTTTGATATAAAAATATAAAGATACTGAAGAAATAAAACACGCACCTTGTTGTATTTCATATTTTGAAATTACATAAATTTATTTTAAAATTAATATAAAAACAAATTTAGCTTATATTTTCATCTTTTTAATTAAATATATTTTTGTCTTTGCATGTTAATTATTTCTATCTTAGAATACTAACCAAACATAATATGAAAATAAACACAATAGATTTATTTTGGATTAGAAAAGAAAATTGCAAAAAAAAAAATTATAGATAAAATGATTTTTATGGAGGTTTTTATTTTTAAATTGGAGATGATATGAAGTATGTTTTAAGAAAAATTTCTTCTTCTTCTATAAGAAAATTGAATTTTATTTATATTTTTTAAAATCTCCATATTGTGAATTTTTTAAAATTGAAAATTGAATTTTTTTAAAATTTCTTCAATATTTATATTTTTTTAGGCAACAAATCAAGACCATCTCCATGGTCGTAATGGACTGTTCATAAATTCAAAAGCCAATGATATTGGAATTAGGAGAAAATAAATTGCAAATAGCAATCACCACTATTATTATTACCATCTCAAAGTTTGCTTACCTGACAAGACACGTGGATAAGGACGAGAGGTAAAACGTTATCCACGTAAGAAATGTGGGACCCGTGAATTGAAATCCTGGCAGGCAATGAGGTGCCCTGTACATGTCAGCATGAAGGGAACAGCCAATAGCTGAATAGCAAGCCTCGAAAATATCCAACTTGACATCCGAATAGCATAAGATTATTTTTCCAGGAAAAAAAAAAGATGAAGAGTCAAACATAGAAAAGACAAAACAAAATACAAGATAAAAATATAATTATATTTGATTGTGATATATATATATATATAAATTATGATAAAATAATTGTTTTTGTATTTTATTTAGTAAATAATAAATAAAAATTATAATTTTTTTTAAAAATATTTTACTTTAGTTTAAATTGAATGTTAAAATTAATAATAGTATAATAACACTAATTATAAAACTCGAAGCAGGTCGATAGTTTAACCCGAGACCTGGCCAAGTCGAGACTTTAACAAAAAAAAAATAGAAAAATAATTGACTTAGCTTTATTAAATTAAAAACATGGGTTAACTTGTGATTTGAAATAAAATCCAATTTAAAACCCATTGATTTTTTTAAAAAAAATATTAAAAATTTCATTTTATTTTATTTTTTTTAAAAAAAATAAGTTGACTCAGCCAGAGTATATTCTTGAAACTCATAACTTGAGCCTCGTATGTTTTAAAACTATTATTTGACATTTGCATAAATTTGTAATTAAGAATTTTTATAGGGATATTTTATAAATATAAATATTATCTATGAAAACATATACATTATATTTTGAAAATTTAAAAATTCACTTTAAAACTTTAAAATTAATTTTTAATCAATACGTATATAACTAAATGCTATCAAAGTTCATATTTTTAAGTGACAACCAATATGATTAATTAATTACTTACTACTTACTTATTTTTGCAAAATTGTATACGAATTAAACATCTATATATAGGGAGGGGGGGCCTCAGTAAAGGTCCAATCAAGGACCGGATCTTTTGCCGGCTTTCATTGCCAAAGCTTCGTCATTACCAATCATCTTTAATGCCAAGCATGATAATTGGAAATCTTGGTGCCTGGGCTCACTGCCCTCCAATTGGAGAACAAACACATAGATCATCTAGTTTGGGAAAACTATTCTTTTTAAAAAAATATATTAAAAGTATGTAAATTTTTTATTACAGACTTCAATAAAATATGAGCTAATTTAAAATGAATCAATTAATTTAACGAATCTAAAAACAATTTAAAAGATTAGCAAAAACATGACATATTTTTTAAAAAACTTTAAAATAAAAATATTTTTAATATTGAAACAATGTCAAATTAGATCGATCTTTGTCATCCTGCAACTTTTGGCATAGACTTAAACGAGTTTAATAACTTTATTATTTTTATAAATTATTTTTATTTAATTTTATGATAAAATTAAATGCTTATAGAATCAAACACCAACCCTAAAAACAATGTTTATTTGATTTTGTGATAACCCTATAGAAAGTAGAAAAAATAAACCATAAATTCTATTTCCCAAACAATATTGAAGAAGAGTGAAATAAAAAAGAAAAAAATAGAAATATTAAAGGACTAAAAACTAAAAAAAAATATCAGGTTTGATGGGTAAACCCGTGAATCGGGTAACCCGGGTCACCACGTCAAACCCACAAATAGGGTAATGGACTCAATTGGGATTAATATTTTTTTTCTCTAAATTACTGTTTATTTAACTATACGATAACAAAAATAAACGATTATAAAATCGAGCGTTAAACCAATACTGAGATTTAAAAAAAAAACTACGATAACCTTATAAAAAACAAAATGAAACAAATTATGAAACTCAATTCTTAATTACTCCAATATCGAGGGATGAAAAAAAATGAACTTAAAAAAGAAGAAGTTAAACTCGCCAAACCCGTCAACAGGCTCATAGACTTTTTAAAATTCAATAACATTTTTTTTTATGAAACTAATTCTCTTAACTATATGATAAAAATAAAAATAAAAATAAACGATCATATAATCGAGTTTGTTTAATTGAAAAAAATTAAAAAAATACCTCACTAAACCTGCAAATCTAGACAACTAAGGTTACCTCGCTAAACTCGTAAATCGAGTCATTAACTCCATAAAGTTTAATCTAGTTTTTTTTTTCTAAAATATTTTTTATTTAACCTTGAGTTTTGTGATTTTTTCAATTTTATCATTTGACATTAGATTATTGAATCTTGAGTTTTGTGATTTTTCCGTTATTCTTTCTACAAGATTATCTAAATTTCATGTCTCTGGTCAGATGTTAATCTAGTTAACCTGAGTTGACTCAGGATTTTTCTCAATATTTTTAACTTTTTTTAATTTTATCCTACATCATCTAAGTTTCCTTTATACCTGATCTCCATTATTTAATTATATTATTAAATTAATCAAAGTTATCCGTTTAAAAACACTATCATCATTTAGATTGATTTTTATATATTAAAAACACCAATGCGGCCCGTGACATTGCGCCGCACACCATTCCAGCAACAACTATATGTTAGTCGGTGTCTTGATTGCTTGTACAAACCGTATTGCGGATTTTCTTAGTTATTTTTTTACCAGTTAAAGGTAACAATCGCAAAAGATATAATTAACATCTAAGCTTCACAAGATTGACCTACCTCTTCTGATGGTGAATTCCAGGCAAAGTGGGGAAGAAAGCAACAGGCTGGACCCTTCTAGCTAGCTATCTGGTCTTCTTCTATCTTGCTTCCAACTTTCCAGGGCCCCAGATGGACGGGCAAGATAAGTTAGTGGTCAATCAAGATCCATTGCACAGGGTAAAAGATAAAGCTCATCACACTGTTTCAGAATAATAATTAGGCTGTGAGTCATTCTCAGGTGAGATCAGCAACAATATTAGACGTTGATTTAACCATCAGTTTTAAGATGAAACATCCCGGCCATTTGTGAGATGCTAATGACCAGAGATAGCAAGATACCAACAATAATAATATAATCCCGAGGGTTAGTTTAACTAGTCAAATTTTAGATTTATTTTTAAATTTTTTTAAAATTATTAAAAACTTACATGATTGTTAATTTTAGAGTCAATAAAATCAATCGAGATACACATAAGCTAATCTAGATAATCATATTAATAATAATAAATAAAAAATCAGCAATAATGGAATAATAACCTCTAGAACTTCAAATACGCTTGAGTTTGTAATCCTTGTAAGTGATATGATCATGGCCTTTGCTTTTCATTCTTCCACTATATATATATATATATATAGTCTCGTTGGAGTGATTAATTATGATTTGTTTCAGGTGGAGGGAAAGTTGGTGCATGGTTGGATTATGCGAAACCCCTGATTAATTAATTAATTAATTAATAGCTACCTCCAAATCTATATTTGTGAGTGCCGTGCAATTAGTATGGGGGCAGTACACATCTCGAAACTTCTGGGTAAATGTTTATGATCAATATCTACCTGAAGCTTGACTTGATCCACATATACAGTACTGATGTTCTAGTTTTTATAAAAAGATAAACCACCAAATTAAACCGTTTTGAGATATTATAATAAAATCACATGGACCGTTTAAAAACTTAAAAATCTACTATTAATTAACTCCTTCAAATGTTCCTGAATCATTTTTCTTAGATTATGTTTGGTTCGGGATTAACAATTAGGGGTATTTTGTCCCCCTAATTGTTAATCCCGTCTTATCTCTTATTATTAAATAAAAAAACTTTAAAAATCAACTATCGCCACCGCATAACTTCAAATACTGCCTTGATAACCAGTAACCAAGGGTAACAATTGCAAGTATGAGCCAACTGGGCTAATCTTTACAGCGACCACTTATTGAGCTAGCTCTAGCCATTTGGGCTGGGCATTTAAAGCCATGGGATCTATAGCATATCGATTGATCGATCACTAATAATTAATAAACACGCGCTAGCTTAGCACCCTTAAAGTCCTTGAAGAAGTTCCTTCAAATTTGTGAAGACAAGAAAGAAGTTTCTAATGGCAACCGAGTTTTCCTTGTCTATATACAGGCCCTACCGAGTTCATTATCTTATTATTCAGTGCAAACTGTTGCATAGCGATAGCCGATAGGAGATGAAAGAAAGCAAGACAAACGATTGCCACCATTAGAGTAGAGCTAGAAAAGTTGCCAAGGTTAACAGTGAAAGAGTTGGTATCTGGGACAGAATATGTTCTTGGCTTGATGAGATTGAAGCATAGTATAGATAGTTTATTTACCTACATTGATCGATCCTCAACAAAATTGGACTTAGAATCTTCCATGGTTTAGGTTAAGATATGAATATATATAGATTATGTTCTCTTAATCTACACCTACTGATTAATTTTCAACATGATCATTAATATGATCATCCCTACATATTTAACATGAACACGCAGAAACGATATTAACCTGAAAAAATAATATCTATAATAATTAATACCTAACAGCATAAATTAAGAACCTAATCTTAATTAATCAATTGGCATAACCTGGCCACGTGCCATACTGCACATTGGCATGCATGTCTTGGTCGAGCTGCAATTTTAACTTTGTAT
Organism: Populus x sibirica; assembly: GCA_019202695.1. NCBI lineage: Eukaryota > Viridiplantae > Streptophyta > Magnoliopsida > Malpighiales > Salicaceae > Populus > Populus x sibirica. Next base: position 399,317 of record JAGMVL010001591.1, read on the forward strand.
TATTACAAGCACATCCCTCTGGCCAGCTTCCTGCTTCTCCGGCAACCGGCATGTGTAGATATCCTTCGGCAGCCAACGAATCGATGATTGGTCTGATTACCAATATACCCTTCTCTTGATTGAAATGTTCACAAGAAAAAGGAAGATCACCAAGAAACCAGGTTCTAGTATAACCCCAATGAGAAAGCAACGTGGAATTTGCATATGTTTTCTTGGTGTGATATGGATAAAGAAGGAAAAAAAGGGTAAGCGAAAAAGCTCGTTAAGACCCCATAGAGTAATGATAAAGACAAGAAGGAATCGGACGGATATATCGACCAAAGGGAGTTGAATCTTTGTAAATGATGGGAATTTAATATGTGATTTGAATCGCAGATGAAAGACAAAGGAAGGTGAGAAGAAGGAAAGCACGAAGAGGGGCAATGATGGAGTGGAGATTAAATCGCCAAGTCAAAGGTGGTGTCATGGAATGGATCAAAGGTAGAAGAAATGTTCAACATGGCATAACCTAATAATCAACTGAATTGCTATAACAAATGGTGTTGGTCATGATGATATTATTGATAATGGCAATGATAATGATTACGATGAAGATTACAAGGTAAAGGTGGTGGTGGTGTTGGTTTAAAAAGAAATTAGGGTTGGAAAATGCATAGAAATCAAAGATTTGATGATCGGAAGGGGGAGGGAGAGAGATCAAAGAATTGAATATACGGTACTTTTTTCTCCCCAGTTCCCAATCGGCTGAAACCAGGCCGGTGGAAAGATACAAAAGGAAGGAAAACAACTGAGAAAGGAAAAACAGAGGGCAGATATACAAGAGTATACATGGTTGATTTGATTTCGGGCTTGCATGGTTAGGTGATGAGATTGTTTTGGTATATGAATCTAGGTGCCAAAAACTTTTGTTAATTTTAGGTAAGAATGATTATTATTTTTTTTTGAAATATTCATATGAATATCGAGTCAACAGACATTTTTTATATAAAAAAACCCTTCAATGTTTGATAAAAGAATATAATATCTTGAATTAAAAAATTACAGCTATATTTAGACCCTAGCTATATTGTTGTCTGGTACTAGAAACTAGAGACAAAATGCTCACCTAGATGAGTGGGGGCTGTATTTTGACTTCAATATCTGCACAATGCATTGAAGTTGTCTAGGTCGTAATGGCATGCAACGACTAAAGATGTGTTAATTAAGCACTATGTCATGGACCAAAATAAAAAATCCAGCCAGCTGGAGATTTGCTAATTCCATGGATATAAACCATACTTTTTTTTTAAAAAAAAATACTATACATAAAAACAAACTTCTTTAATATAAATTTAATCCGTCAAGATATATATTCCTTCCAGTACAAAACACATAAATACTCAATTTTTAACCCATTTCCATACATATTTGATGGCCTTGATTAAAATACCCGAGCTCAAGTATCAAAGTAAGCTCTGGGTGACCTTCGAGTGCTGAACATATATATACAGCACCTTCTTATAAGCTTGGGCGGGGTAGCTCGAACCCAAGTATATTGGGTGTTCGCCTAACTTTTTTCATTGTCCAAGCTCATGTTCTGGACATGTCAAACATTTTCTTGTATTATTATATAATTTATTTTTAAATAAAAAATATTTTTAAAAATAAATATTATTAAAATTCTTAACACTGTCAAATTAAAAGCTTTACTTTATGTTCTGAAATACCTATAAATTATTCGATATATAGGTGTCATTTGGCATTCAAGTTGTAAGTGGATTAATTAATCTTTAGTATTTGGCTTTTGAATACAATTATAAGTACTTAATCGTACTTCATGTTTGTAAACCAATACAATACACAAAGTTAGCTTGTTGATCAATATTGTCTATTTAAAACACCGATTTTTTCTTTAAGAACTAATTACAATATTAAATGGTGCATTTTACGTCAATAATGAGAATATATTTTCTTATACTTAATGTTTTATATATATATATATATATATATATCAAGAATATATAAAAACTCACTTCAAAATTACTTTAAAACATTAATTTAATTTTCTTTAAGAACTTAAAATGTTAATTAAATGGTGCATTTAACTTTAATAATGAGAAATTTCATGTTTAATTATAAGGAATACAAAAACCCACTTCAATTAAAATTATTAATTTTAAAACATATATTTTTTTCCCAATCAAATACATCTCAATCGATCTTTTTTATTTTGAAATACTAAACAAACACCATAGAATTCTCCAAGAACTAATAAATAAATATATTTACGTACAAGCACAAAGGTAGCCTAGCTAGGGATTAAAGAATAATTTTCTAAAACCTAGCTAGGAACTAATATATATAATTTAATATGATTGCCAAGAAGAAGAAGAACCGGTAGAATGGCAGCTAGCAGAGGGATGGATCGAGTTGGGACTTTGCATGCTAACATGGATAGCATCATATATGTTAATTGAGAACACGTTAATCGAATAAGATTAAAACTAAGCAGTCAGCTGACATTACTTTAATATTTTTTTTTTTTTGTTTCTGCTGATATTTTACATTTTACTACACTAAAAAGCAGAAAAAGTGGTTCAAGGCATGTCATTTCCAGTGATCCCTTTCTGTTTGGACCTAGCTAGCTCCTATATATATATATATATATATATATATATATATATATATATATATATATATAAATGTGAAAGCCTCTCTCTTTTTTACCTTTGTCTTCCTGCATTGCACACCTGCCACCCACTATTGATTTTATATATATATATATATATATATATTTGCAAGTGCTTTACAATTTTTTGAGATATTTAGCCTAGTACCAAGCCCATGTGATCCAAACAATACAATAATACTAAAATCCATGAGAGATTGCATTGTCTTTTTTTTTTTTTTTTTTTTATGGGATGTCCCAGAAGGAGAGAGTGCATTTTTCTTGATCTTGAAACATTGCTCTTTGATGTACATAGCCTGTTTTCTTTTGAGAATACCTCAATCACTTGCCTTTAATGAACATGAGTGAATGCGAATTTAGTGTTGTCATAGTTTTTGTGGTTATAATTTTAAAAAAATAAATTTAAAAATAAATATATAAATCATTGTTTGAATAAATAGAGTTTTCAATAGATTTCTTGTAAAATTATAACTAATGAAACACTTTCAAATATATGTTTTGAATAAAAAATAAACCATACCATAAAAATAAACAAAAACCGAGCTTCAAGGTGAGGTTTTGGGAGCTGGAGACCCAAATTTCATTAATCTTTCCAAGCTACAATAAGGAAAAAAAATCTCCTGCTCAAAGGGGTACGTGGCCTAGTGATTAAATTGGGAAATTTCAAGTTGAAAATCTTAGATTTAACACCCTGATCGATCTCCACTGCACATATATAACCCGATGATCAATGAGCTTTCCTGTAATAATAAATACTATTGTTTTTAATTAAAAAAAAAAAAACATTCGAGTCATCTCTTACCCCTCAAGATCATATTTTTTTTTTCTTTCATCGGGATGATCTCTTAGACTAATTAAGTTATAGCATTCATCTATAAAAAAAAAATTAATGATTATGATCTCTTCTTGAATTCAAACCCGAGATTAATTCTATCTCCATTTTAAGCATAAAAACAAATTATGTAAATATGTTAAATCTGCACACAAATTTTGCAGTTTTCTATTTTCATAACCAAAGCAAAATTACCACATGCTATAATTCCAATCACCATATATGGCATGCAAGCACCAAAATTTAAAATCTTCCAAGATTCAAAAGATCTGGAGTAATTTTTATTAGGATGTTATTTGTTTTTGTGTTTCAAAAATATATTTTTAAAAATTAGTTTTTTTACTTTAAATTATTATTTTTTGTGTTTTCAGATTGTTTTTATGTGTCAATATCAAAAATAAATTTAAAAAAATAAAAAAAATTATTTTAATATATTTTCATATCAAAAATATTTTTAAAATCAACTACTACCACGTTATCGAAAAAACTTTAAAAGAAATAAAGTTAACATAAAATAAGAAATATGTCAATTATATGATAGAAATCGACAAAGAAATTGAAAAATCAGATTCAAACATACCACCACCAGTCCACAAAGTAGAAGGCCAGTCCACAAAGTAGAAGGTGATTGTTTAAACATAGGAATCACTGGTAACTAAGGAGAGTTCTAGCAATTAAAAGACAAGGCCTTGGAGCTTGGAACTGGACATTTTGTCATGGGGTTTTTGCCAAGAACAGGAACATGACAGATGCCTTTATCTGAATTTAGCTGGTGTTCATGACGTATGTTTAGAAATTGTTCTGAAAAAAGTTAAAAAAACCCAACAGAGTAAAAGATTTTGACGCTTACAAAGGCCATTCATCATTATCATCATCACAGTCCTTTTGAATGCATCATCATTCTCATGATCTAGTAGTGAAATCATGCACAGTAATGAAAGAAAGTAAATGTTGCATGACATGGCTTGAATTTCCAAGACTACCTTTCCTTTTCCATGCAACTGTTTTCACCCTAGAGTTGCACAGAACAAATCAATAACTCTAGTTGTAACTGATGATCAAAGATATCAAAATCTTCCACGATAATGTGTAGACATCATTATATTCTAGAGTTAGATCCCAGTGCTTTCTCATTTGTCTATTTCACAAGAAACAAAACACAATTAAACAAGATTTGCTACAGAGCTTCTTCATGCTGCCTTCGTAGGGATTTGAAAGGTGTACCATGCCATTTGTAGTTCAAGTCATGTGTTTTTCCAAAGGATAAAACCAACTTGAACACATCAATCAAGATTTTAGCCGTAAACATGGTTTAAATCTATGATCTGGAAAGGGAATAAAATGCGTAGAAGATAATCAAGTAATTTGATCGCGTCAACAAGAAGATAGGATGTGAAAAGATAGAAGTAGAAAGATACCTCTCTTTTAGTAAAGAAAGAGTGGCCATGGGAATCAAATACTAGAGAATATATCCACTGCATGCTATACTCAGCTTCAAATCTTCAGTGCAGCTGCTAGCTTGTCTTCCACTAAAATGTCAATGGATATATTCTATGATGTTGAGTTTAGAATAAATATTTAATGAACTGGAAATTAAACATTGGTAAAGGTAAGAGAGCAGCGATATATCTATAATCTATCTACATAACTCTGCAGATCCAGTTACCCCCATCAAGAAATAACATATAAAAAAAGAGAATGCATGCCTTGGTCTTCAAAAGGGTTTTGTTCTTTCAAGTTCTGCAGGCTAAGTTTTTGACAAAATTTCTTTTATCGTTTCTTTTAGAACCTCTCTGCAAGAGTGAAGAAAGTTGATCATCACATGCCTGCCATTACTGCACTAAACCTAATTAAAAAAAAGGGAGAAGGCTGAAAAGATAACATAAAAAGAATAATATATTGGTATATATGGAGAGAAAGAGAGAGAGACTAACCCTAGCTACTGCTCGAGAAGAGAGTTGCAGACACACACACCCATTTCCTTTGAAACAACCTTTGAACATGTGAAAATCCATGTATCCAATGATGATAAAACACAAAAAGGTTAATTGGAAAAGGGAGAAAAAGAGGAGAACTGACAAAATCTCATAGCCCCATGATAACCTAAGTTGAAAAACATAAGTAATAATTGAATAGTAATTTGGATCTTTCATACTTATAACAAGAAGTAATGATAGAAATTTATGTGTATACCCATGTGATCTCAAGACAGTCAAAATGGATCATCATTACACCAATCTGCTACTAGTTAGTCAACAACCTTGATCTATGTGAAATTTACTAAAACATTGAATCCGATTAGAGAAAACCAGATAAATTACCAAAATCAAATAAAAGAAAAAAGAAAAAAGAAACACTACACATCACCTCCATATCTTGAAATTGATGATGATGATCAATCAAGCAATATATAGCTGAAGAACTCATGCATGTATGGAAGCATTAATTGAGGGGAATGAAGCCTGGTCCGAGGACATATTCATCACCAAGAGATGTGGTGGCCAGGCCTTGAACCAGACAACATTCACCACAAAAGTTAAGCTTCCTAGCTAGCTACCATCTTCTCTAAATTCTTGGCAAGCTTTTCTAGCTTTTCTTGATGATGAACAAAGTTCTCAAGAAATGTATCTATAAAGGGACGAAACAGAAGGGAATGAATAAGGGTTTTGTGCTAAATACCATGGACAAAACAACAAACATGATGATGAAAATAATCATTTAGTTTTATTGGAAAGAAAAAAAGGGCCCCAAAGGAGAGAGAAGGGAGAGAACATGGGGTCTGGCCGTCCATGAGTTATGGTCATTTTTCTTGAACCCAGCTGTATAAAAATTTGGTTTCTCCCTTTAGTCTGCTGTCTAATAAATAATACAACAAAACAATAAGAATATATTTGGCAACAGAATCCCTTCGACTTCTACCCTTAGATTTTGGCCATCATGACTCATAGATGTCATCCTCTACGTCTCTCTCTGTGTGTGTGTGTATATATATATATGCTTCTTTAATTTTAGGAAATAAATAAATAAATAAAAAAGGTAAAATGAAAATCAAAGCATACATACTGTTCATGACTGCCTGTTAGTCATGTTTTGTACCATGAATCAGATTCCATGTAGTGACAGGTATTACAACATGAATTCCATACAAGAAATTAATTCATATTTCCTTGTTTTTTTTTTCCTTACGGCTGGTGGGTTTTATTGCCTTGTGAGGTTTGGAATTGAAGGACAGATCAAAAGAAAATAATCCATCTTCAATGCACGAATAATATTCGATCCGGATATATACAGTTTTTCTAAAATCTGATCAAAGAAATTAACAAATTCATACCTGGAAATGCGGTTGTCTTCGTGTTCCGTATTATAATAATAGTTATTTTGCACTTAAAAATATATTAAAATAAACTAAAATCTCTTTTTTAAGGGAACTATATTTGTATCAAATCATCAATGATTTGTTTAAAAATATTTGTATTTGTATATGAGTAAAAATATTTGTATTTGGGTATATTTTAAAAGTGTAATTCACTTAAAAAATATTAAATTAATATTTTTTAGTATTTTCTAATAAATTTGATGAGTTAATATTAAAGATAAAATAAAATATAAAAAGAAATATTTTAACTTATTTTTAAGAAAAAAGAATTAAAAAAAAAACATAACACATTATAATATCAAGAACGCTCTAATTCAATCCCTTCTCATGCCCTTCCAAAAAAAAAAAAAATTCTTGCCTATACTCGTTAAAAAAGTACCCTCTAAACTCATATTTGGCTCGTACTCGGTTTGCCCACCCATTTAATACTCGCTAAGAAACAATTTCCCAAAACACATTATTTTATTCCATTTAACATTTTAAAAAGTTATTTTAGTCTTTAAAATTAATTCTTTGTTACAATTTAATTAATCTTTTATTTTGAAGTTCTGTCAGAGTGTCAAATAAATCTGTATTCCCAATAAAGTCAAGTGATTTTTTTGGATAATTATCTTACTTGATTAATATCTAATAAGCTATATATATTATCAAATTCGACCCAAAATTCAACCTAAATATAACCTGAGATATATATATTTGTGTTATATATATATATATATAGAATATTTATATGTTTTTTTTATCTTAATCCATATGATTTCTTAAAAAGTTATTTTGGTATAATTTATTTTGAAGTTTTATGTCCTCAAAGAAAAAAAAAACTACACTATAAAGTTTGTGCAATCAAGTACTTAGAATAATAATTTGTTTTTAAATTAGCAAGTGGGCACTGATACCCGGAAAACATATTAACGAGTGTTTATCTTTTTTTTACCCTCTCCCTCATTTGTTACGTTTTTAATAGATAATATTTTTATTATTATTTACGTGGAGTATCTGGATCAGCTTGCATCTACTTCGATTAATCTTCACGAGTCCTGAAGTTAATAATCGGATAAACCTCCAGTGGTTATCAATATTAGCAATCACATAACTCGAATCTTAGATCATAGAGAAAACAAACCCCTTAATTCAAAACTCTTATCACTGGAAAACGTATCTAATAAATAATTATTAGGTAGGTGGAGTGGATACCCGCTTTATTGTTATCCATAAATATATATTTATTGGGTATGATAGTATTTTTTACATAAATATGGCCCAGCCCATTCTTATCACTCTTTTCTTTTTGAACTTAATAAATCTTTTTAATTCAAAGTGTCATAGAAATTATAAATACTTACCATTTTCTTTTTAATCTTAAAATTAAGATTTATTTCTTAGGAAACAAGCATTTTGAACCTCCAAGAATTATGTGATTTCTTCTCTTTTCTTTTTTTAGTGATCTCTAGTTGTTAATAGTGCCAAGATTTTTTTTGCCTTGCACTTCAGATTAATTATTGCGATTTAATTAAAAAAAAATATACTGTTTTAGTCTAGTATTTAGGTAGCATTTGTTTACTGTTTTTAAATAAAAAAGATAAAGAAAATATTTTTATGTACAAAATCTACTCCTAAACTTATTCAAATAAATATTCATTCTATATTTTAATTTTGTTCTCTTCAACCAAACATTAATATGTATTTTTTTTATATATATATATTTTTGTTCTAAAACACTAACCAAACATAAACTTATTTTACTGTCGTAAAGCCAAAATCTTGTTCAATTATCAGCTTAATTTAGTTTCAACATAATCTAATCAAGATAATGTGAAATGTTTCTGGTCTATGTTCAACACATATCTAAGCAATTTCTTCATGGAAAACCCTTTTTTTTTAAAGAAGAAGAAGAAGAAGGAGCAATAATTCATGAAATTGACAATCAGAACCACAAGATAATCCCATTTCACCACCCCAAACTCTCATCTTCCACTCGCAAAGTGTCGTTAACAGCAAGCAAATATAGTACAAAAAGAAAGCACAGCCGAATGCAAGAATGAGTTCTTTGACATGCTGTGATAAAGAAGGAGGAGGAGGAGGAGGAGAGGGTTCTGGTTTTGCTGGGTCACGCAAGCAAGTACATGCATGACTTTACCTTAGTGGGTAATCATGGCCGTTCAAAGACAAAAAAAGACTGTATCATTCTCAGAGACAGGATTTGATGCAAGAATTAATGATTTTTCATCTCAGACGCAGTCTCCTAGTCTTCTTTGAAGTCTCCTATTCCTATCCTTGATTTTGACAGTTAGTTTTTGTCCTGCCAAGCCAAAACACTGCTCAGCATGACCATTTGCCTCGGTTGCTCCCTTTTTCCCCCATAGATGCCATCATTATTTTATTTTGGCGTGCTACTTATGACTCCTTCAGTCCTTTGTTAAGTGAAATTTATCCAGGGTTATATATATGCGTTGTTTTTTAAATATATTAAAATATTTTTTAATTTAGTTTTCAATCCAATAAATTAAAATTAATAATGAAACACTAAAGAAATAACAATTCAATATTTTTTTCAAATGAAATATATTTTTAAAATATATCAAGAAATAAAAGTTACTCACTCCCAAAAACTTATTTATTGTGTTTAATTATTTGCGTGTTGTTAGCCACACAAATAAACGGGCTAGTGTCACGTAAAATCTGGTTAAACAATCCTTCCTAGCTTTTTCAATTTGAAGCTTCAAATCTTCAAATTTGGAGAACAGTTTGTGGATATTATACTAAAACTACAATTGTTCACTCACAAAGGACAGTTTGGCCGAGTGGTCTAAGGCGCCAGATTTAGGCTCTGGTCCGAAAGGGCGTGGGTTCAAATCCCACAGCTGTCACTTTTCACATTTTATTTTGTTTTTTTAATGTGGTCCTTTAACTCTCTTTTCTGTCTTCTAAATCCATCCTTGTATTAAAAACTTTCTTGAGATTTGATCCCTCTTTCCGTTTCCGATTAATTTTAGCATTTCTTCATAATTATATATATGAGGGATTATTCAATATAACGAATCCGAGATTTTTTTCAATAGAAACATAAAAATTCATGAATTATATATATATATATAGAGAGAGAGAGAGCATAGCATCTTATTATCCACGCCAGCATTGAATAATGACCACAAAAAAGCAAGTACATAACTAGCAACCAACTACTATACAACTCTTTCAAGTGTTCCTTCTTCCCTTCTTGCCACTGATCTCTGCAAGAAAGCAGCCTAAAAAGAGAGCAACATGGCAATCTCAATTTCCACACCAACAGCCTATTTCAGCTGTTTTAACTCTTCAAACCAATCTTCCCTTCCATCTTTGCCTTTCAAGCCACTCAAACTCCCTCCATTCTGGCCTTGGCAGAAGGTGAAGATGGGCCCACTTACTGTCTCTCCAATGGGTTTTGGAACATGGGCTTGGGGCAACCAGCTTTTATGGGGGTACCAAGAATCAATGGACACTGATCTTCAACAAACTTTTAACTTGGCTGTTGAGAATGGCATCAATCTTTTTGACACTGCTGATTCTTATGGGACTGGCAGGTTAAATGGCCAAAGTGAAAAGCTTCTTGGCAAGTTTATACAAGAATTTCCAGGTTGGTATCTTTCTTGGTTTCATTTACTTCATTATATTGACTGAATTATGCAGGATTTAATCAACTATGATACTGGCCCTTTTAGCTTAATTACTGACACAGGATTCAATCCAGTTTGTAGTGATTAATTTAATGATCAATGTGGCATAATGGATGCATAACTTCTGGTAATAGACATGAAGTATGATTTCAATATCCACTTGATCGCTGGACTTGATGCTAAATCTTACCCATTGCCCCCCCCCCCCCGTGAGCGTCATCCTTGCATAAAGATAGGGAAAGAATGTGTTTTGGTTGTCACTAAGTGCATTCATGCCTTAATTCTCAGGAAAACAGATGCGAAATGACATTGTGATTGCTACAAAGTTTGCAGCATACCCGTGGCGTCTGACACCGGGGCTGTTTGTGAAAGCTTGCAAGTAAACATCTCTAACTATTCTGTTTTCTGTCTCATGTAGTGCGTGCTTTCTTATTTTTTTTCTTCAAAAACTTGACTGTATGCTGCCTGGAGACACTTAGCTTTATCATGTTCAATATGAACTGAAATGGCTTTGAATGGTTTTTTAGGGCGTCGTTGGAAAGGCTGCAAGTTGAGCAGATAGGCATAGGTCAATTACACTGGTCTACTGCAAACTATGCTCCTCCACAAGAGTTAGCTCTCTGGGATGGTTTAGTTGCAATGTATGAGCAGGTTACCGTTACTTATTTTCAAAGGAATTTCAGCTACTAGAAATGCGTGTTGACTTGCAAGAACCTGTCCAGGATCGCAGTTGAAATCTGAATAATATTGAAGCAAATGTTTTTTAGTCCATATGCAAGACATGAACATTACTAGTAATTATCACACGATATGCATAAACATTCATATGTTTATTTTCATTCAAGAACCAATATTTGCGGAAGAACTTTTCTGAAGAATCAACGTGCTTTTTTACTGCTCAAGATCTAAAGAAGAGATGATAACAATGTTATCCTTCTTTCTTTTTTACCCATTTTCATCAACATTAAGTAATCAGATTTTCCTTTCTTTGGTTTTTTTTATATACACAAGTTTCAATATAATTTCTTAATCTGTTGAGATTTCCTTTATAAATCCAAATGGTTAAACTCACGAAAGGTGTTATTTAGGGTTTAGTTCGTGCTGTTGGAGTGAGCAATTATGGCCCAAAGCAGCTCATAAAGATCCATGATTACCTTAAAGCCCGTGGAGTGCCCCTTTGCTCAGCACAGGTATTTTACATGCACAATTTGTCATGACATTAGCAGAGCAGAGTAGCTGCATGAACAGCAATTTTTTCAGCTATATCTAGCACCATCAATCTCATATTGACACGAAACCAACCACTAGGTACAATTTTCCTTGCTAAGCATGGGAGAAGATCAGATGGAGATCAAGAAGGTTTGTGATTCTCTGGGAATCCGGTTGATTGCTTATAGTCCTTTAGGACTCGGAATGCTTACCGGGAAATATACATCGTCCAGACTTCCACTTGGGCCTCGGTACTAAGATTTGTGAACTTGCTACTTTAAATGTGTGATAAGAGGAGGTTGCTTATTGACTGCTTGTCCCATAATAGTGATCTTTTCTTCTGTAGGGCCTTCTTATTCAGGCAAATTCTTCCAGGACTGGAACCTTTGTTGAATTCCCTAGGAGAAATTGCACGGAGAAGGGGTAAAACTCTGTCACAGGTGAAGTTCAAATTTTTAGTGATTGCTTCTTGATTGTGCCTATTGAAAAATTTACATTCCTGGGCCTGTTTTCTTGTCTGAAAGACCATAAGTGAGTAAGCTATGGGTAGAGAATAATATCTATGCAGATTTACGAAACATGAACTTCTTTAGTTTAGAGAAGGCCAGATTCCAATGCATTAATAAAGCAAGATAATCTCGCTTTGTTTTCAAGTTTCAGCAGTGCAAGCACAAATGAAAAAAAAATTATGGGATAAGAGGGCGATCCACAAGCTGCTTATTTAAGTAACCAATGCCTCTTAAGTCTCTTATACCAGGCATATATTGTAGTTCCAGATGTTTTTCTGTCAGTTGAGTTCGTCTAGCTTTTAGCGGCAGACATTCCAAAGCAACAATGTGTTACTAATTTAGGATATTATGTTAGCAGGTTGCTATAAACTGGTGCATCTGCAAAGGTGCTATTCCAATTCCTGGAATCAAGACAGTAAAACAAGCTGAGGAAAACTTGGGTGCCCTTGGTTGGCGCTTGAGTTCAGACGAGTTGCTTCAATTGGAATATGCAGCAAGTGAGTCTCCTCAGAAAATGATCCAAAACATTTTTCAGACAAGGTAAGCATTGAATAGAACCTCACTATTTTTGTTTAAATTTTCCTTAAAAGGAGTTCTATTGACCAAATATGAGTAACCACAGATGACTTGGGGATAAAGAAATCTATGTACTGGAAGTCCCTGTGACAAGAATTGAAGGCATAGACAAGGCAGAAGTCGAAAACCAGGTAGAAAGCCTCTGTTATTAGTACTCAAAACATGAGGGAGGGAAAGTTGACATGGGTTGCAAAGAGACTAAATGGAGAAAAAACAAGAAGCTGCATCTCCTGCTTGACCTTTATCCCTCATTAGACGATGTTGTTGTTGATAATTACAATTGAACAAGATTTGTTAGTCTCAGTGATCTTCTGTATTTCCAATGAACATGTATCTTTTGGTGATTGATAGAAGATTGACCAATTCATTCCGGAGCGCATATTTTGAGAGAAATCGTTATAATCCCTACAATTTCCAGTTATCTGAAATCTGAATGCAAGAATGCTTCAGTTGCCTTGGCATCACGGATTTGGGATATGCCAGAGCCTCCAATCTTAATCGTCAGGTTATCCCAACCTTGCTGGAAATATTTGAATGGAGATGAACCAAAGTTACAGGGTAATGAGGAGATGGTTTGGTATATAAAAGCTAATAATGTCTCTGAATGAGTTCACACCTCACGAATCTGGCCTAGTAGCCAAGTTGTTGAATTCCGTAGAGTGCTCAGGCCCAATCTAGTTATTGAATGCCACTGAGGAACAGAAAACTACCAGGAGCAATAAAATTCGAAAGAGGACATAATGATTTAACTGTAGTATCAAGGATACGAGACTAACTGGCAGTTTCAAAGAGTCTACATGCCTCCAGTTTCTTCCTGTCAACATGTCCTCAGGTCTATGAAATACAGCTTCAGTATAAATGCACTTACAGAGGCCAAATTGGATTGACAGAAAGCCCGAGTACCTCCTCCACACACATGCTCAGGAGTAGAGAAACGGAAGCGGAAACTTTCAATGCCTATGCTACTGAGAAATAGGAAAGGATGCATCGCTATGAAACTCAGAAAATCATGTTGAAATGTTGTAACAGGAAAGCTCTAAGTGCCCGCTGAAACCAAGGAGAAGAGCACCAAGAGCAAAAGTTCTAGTTGTAACTTGTGTATGAAATGCCATCTGTTTGCCAATAATCAATGCTTGCAGACAGGATAATGGTCAGTCCATCCAGAGATTAATCAAACACTTTCCTACCTAGCTAAGCAAACAACAACAACAAAAAAGGTTGATGACATGAAAAGCACAACAGTTTCTTTAAATCAGACATGGGAAGAAACTACGGTCAAAATTCTGCAGCATTGCTGGCTTTAGACCTATGTAATCGAAAACTAATCATAAAACAAGATATAAGGATGTTCCTAAACTAATTAGAGAGCCTTCATTTAACAAGCTTGCTGGGATTCCAAATTTTCCTCTCTTGTGCTTTTTCGTTTCTTCTTCTTACTTGAACTGCTTATCCCATTCAGGTTCTGTTTCTACTCGAGAAATTTTGCATACAACAAGGTTGGCTTTCTGAACATCAACAACATAAAGTATCATTAGACAAAGTGTGATTCCTAAAACATATGCATTGATGTGAATTACATCACCTTTTCTTGAGTGCTATGGTCATCTTTGTTAATTGGAACAAACTCAGCATTAACGCTGAATTCTTCTACCATCCAATCAGTTTCAGATCCATTGGGTGGGCTTCCTTGATAGAAATTCAGAGTCTTTGCATAACCAACAACTTTATCCTTCCATGTGATCGGGGCTGTGCCTTCGGGGTCAACCGCATAGTAGCCATTCTCTGTTAAGATAATGTCAGCGTCCTTGCTACTAGTCGAAAAGAAAAACCACTCGTTGGCCACCCCGCCTTTAAAATCGTCTAGTAATTACAAAAGTTAGATTTTGAAGTAATACAAATAATGTCGACTTTATTCATGCTTGATGCAGGAGGTTTTGATGGATTGTATTAGGATCTCGTGGATGGCCTAATATTTCGACTAGATGACCTCAGAAGAGTCATTGTGATCCCTTCTTCTTCTGGAAATTATTTGATTTCTATTCCTAAGATTCGGCTGCCACAATGCCGATGTTGCAACTAATTAACAGTGGAAACATGTGGTGTAATGGAAGAAAAGTTAGAGAAAAAGATGTTCATGTGTCAAAAAAAAATATGAAAGAGACAAACCTAAGGGGAGTTTATCAGGGCTTGATACATATACATCAGTGGTGGGGATAATATCAGCAGGAAGTTGCTGACCCAGAATTTTCTTCTTCAAATAATGAACTATTATATCATCATCATTAGGGCTAAATCTGTAGCCGGGAGGCACATTCGAAGCTTGTGCACCACTGGCCATAGTGGTATTTAGACAAAATTCTAATAAGAAAAACTGAAATGCTAGTCACTGGAGATATTGATTTGTGCATGGTACGGTAGTGTATATATATAGAGAGAGAGAGATTGGAATTTGAATCAAGTCCAATTTGTGTTGGTAAATCCTGATGTTACAATTCAGTGCTTTTCCTATTAAAACTCAACCAGTGCTTTTCCTATTAAAAGGAATACCAGTGCTAACAAGGATCTGATGTTGTAAGACTTGTAGAAACTAAAGGATTATGTGGATATATTATAAATAGATTTAGTGTATAAACCAAGAATGATTTATAGACTCGTGGAAAAGGAATGAATTCAAGAGAAGATCTGGTCATGTCGGACTAGCATGGTAGTTAAAAAAAAACCATAATTTTTTATTCAACTATTGAATCATGCTTAAGTTTTTACGAGAGATTCTTAAAACTCAGTTTCAAGCAGGGATGCTTTGTTGGGTCATTTGCCACACAGGTTTTTTTAAATTAGATTTAGAGGATCTTGTTTGAACTAATTTTGATATTTTTTTTTCTATATTTGTTTGATTTTGGGTTTTTTGTTATTTTCTTTAATGTTTTAGAATTTTGATTTTATTACTTATTAGAAGATGATTTTTTAGTTTATTTAAAAGGAATTGTAAACCTTATAAAAAAAGGAGCTTGATTAAATTTTATTTTAGAGAATAAAACTATGAATTTAGAGTTGTAAACCTTTTCCTTCATAAAATTCTGTTTTTTTTTTTTTTGCGCTTCTTGTTGTCTTTTGTGCTTCTTCCTGTGCACCAGGATTCTATCATAAAAGTGGAAAACAGCACTAGTGGTTCAGATTTTGAAGAACTTAAATGCCTATGAATCTTACTCTACCTTATTCAATTCAAATAGGCTGTTTTCGGGACCAAAACAGGAAAAAAAAAAAAAAGATAAGATGTTAAGTTGTGATTTTCATATTGTAGACTAGATGGATTTATCTTGAAATCCTCACTCCTTTCTTCACAGCATGCTCAAGTAAAGTTGAGACTCAAAACATGCAATGTACCTTTAGTTTCTGGGGCAAATCTGCCTGGTCTGCAGTCTGTCTCGGGTTGCCAGGTCTCCAGTGTGGCTCAGGCTCAAGATTCTTACAACCCATGAGGACAGAAGACCTGGGCAACTAGTTTTTCTAACATTTTTTAGAGTTTGCATTTTACATATTTATTTGCACAACTATAGCCACCTGATGGGAGACTGCTCTACTCATACCAAATCTGTCAAGTCCAGAAAGAAGTTTAAAATTCTTCATACTGAACAACAGCACTAGCTTGCCAGAATTCTGTGAGGCAATGCAGCAGGTATGCACAGGATATTTGCGGCATACCAATTGACTGCTTACAATGCAGACGCAAGCACCAAGACCAGCTTCTGCAAATTGTCACAGGAGACTACATTTTCATGGAGCATTAATGAGCTTTGAGGAAGTCACAAGCCGACTACCTTTGCACGAATAGAGCACCATAAATGCTTCATGTGTTAATTGTAGAGATTTATTTTCTTCAACCTGAGAGTTTCTCTAGCACAGGTATGTGCAGTTATGCACGTTAACAAATCATTACACCTCAAAAGTAGATGGAATGTCCACAAGTCTTCCTCAAGAACAATATAAATCATTCATGTAGCTTTACCTATCAATTTAAACTTTTAGGTTCAAGTTGGACACAAGACCTTTAGTGAAGTGTAGTTTGCCAGTATAAATCAACTTTCAGAGGATAAAATTGAATCCAAGGACGATCAAATACCCAGGTGTCTAATCGCACGCTCAAGAGGAGAAAAACGGCTGGGGCGACGGTGCGGAAGTCAGAAAAGGATGTATCGGCATGAAACTCAGCCAATTATGTTAAAATCTGAAAACAAGAAAGCGTTATGTGCCCATTGAAGCAGAGGAGAAGAGCATCAAGAGCAAACTTCAAGCTTCATGTCGGACAACAATCAATGAAACACAGAGAATGAGATGCATTGTAAAGTTCAATTAAGTTGCTTCAGAAAGTGAGATAGACCATAGGAAACACACTAGTCAACATGCATTTACAATAGAAGAAATAAGATGAACAGCAATTAATTGAAAATCAATGGACCTTATTGCTGAAGAAATTCATGCATAACATTATGAACACAAGATATCTCATGAATACAGCAGCTCCCTTGTATAGTTCGAGAAGACGAGTGATCTTGGAGTAGCTGGTCTAGTTTAACCTCCATGCCCATAAATTAGTTGGTCTAGTTTTGAACCTCCATGCCCATAAATTTTTTTTTTTCAAGAAATCTGAACAGTGGAGTTGGGTCTAGTTCTGATTTTGAGACTTCCTACATTAACAACATTATTGTAAATGTGAAAGCATTCTGGGATGCGGCTCAAGATTAGTCTCATGAAAATCTTATTTTTTCTAAAAAGATTTTATCCAGTGCAAAAGCTCTTCAATGGAACTTTAAATTTAGCTAGTCATGACCAAAAAATCACAGGCTCTGCATGGCGGGTCAGGAATGCTGGATTAATCGTATTCTAGGCCGAAACAATGAACCAGTCTATTTCTTTTCGAAAACACCTCCTCTGTTGCAAACAATGAGAAAGTGCATCGAATCTGAAGTAGCATTAATCGCAAACTTGGACGAATGATGTTTTTTCAAGTTTTATTTTTTTCATTTCTAACTTCAATACATTTAAAAAAAAAACCTAAAAATATCAATTTAAAGTTTCTTTTAAGCAAAAAATAATTTAAAACACTTTAAAGAACAAGTTATATATAACGGATACAAACATAAAAATATGAAAACTGAAATGGACAAAGCTGCTGGTGCGAGCATGGTAACTACAAAGCTATCATTTTCTGATGAAACTCAGATCTCAAGGACCAAGTAGCTACAAGGTCAAGTCACCTAAATTTCATTTTCTATAAACACACCACTTCAACAGAATATTCCCTTTAATCAGATTAAGTGATATCTGCCACGTTATCTAAAAAAGATTTGTGTGAATTTTGGATCACGCATTCGAAACAAAGATCACAGTACAAAAGTATTCTAAAACCAAATAACATGATAGTCTTGAACCCTAACCAGAAAAATATTTGATACCAACATAATCAAAGACAAACATCCAAAAACCTAATAGGAAATGCAGTAACCACGCCTCCTGATCAATAGTCTACTTAATCTTCTTCTTTGGCCTCAACTGCAAGATAAAACGAGATAATTGGTGTTAACTATTTTGAAAATAAAACATGTAAAGCTGTATAATACTAAAATATAAACATCAAAGGCAATTGACGTGCTGAGATGATTTACCTGGTTGCTGTGGCCACACTTCTTCTTCCTGCAGTTGACAGCACGAGGATGGAGGCGTGCATAACATCTGTACAGCACATTATTCAACAGTCAGAATTATGCCTACTATCACAACATAACACGATGTGCATTACACATATCCGCAGATAAAGATAAAATTTTGAGGCCAAGACATTCAATATCACAACTGCTTAACATGCTGCATGCCTGATAGTAGTAAAGATGCACTGAACTTCTTATGAAATTTTTACCAGCTTGTTCACCACTTAAAAGCATTCAAGGTGTTAGGTATCTTAAATGGGAAATGGTTTCGATGAGCATAAGAACTTCTAGCTATTGATCAACATCGTTAGGGTAGAAACAAATGAAGAGTTTTACGACAATTTAACTTACTTGCGGCAAATCATCTTTTCCTGGTTATATTTCCTGGCCAAAGCCATCAAAGATGGCTCAATAATGCCACCACGAAGCCTCAGAACCAGATGCAGTGTTGACTCTGCACAAATACACAGATTTAAAATCAAACATCCATTACAGCCCCATCACACAAAACAAATATCCAATTCAGGACCGTATTCACATTCATTTGATTGGTCTAGGAGAGAAAATCCAGCAAGTTAAAAGCTTTTTATCACAATATTTCACATCTATCTATTTATTGCAATGTAAAGCTTTTTACCATAGTATTTCACATCTATCTATATAATGCAATGTTATTTGACAGGGTAACTTTTTCAACCAGTGCTTAAGATTTTCTATGATATGACCATGAAAATTATAATAAATCAGCAGATTTATACCTTTTGAATCACAAAAGGTTCCTTTAAACATAATTCAAAAAAAGCCAGAAGCCAAATTAATAAAAACACAAAGCCCATGTAAAAGTTTAAATATTTTTTTAGCAAAACTATATACTTATCTTTTTATCATTAAGATTCTATACAATACAATCATCATAGTTATAATTATTCAACAAAAACCCACTCTTTGAATTGCAAACCTTTCATTTAAAGGTAAATGAAAGAATCAAATTGACTATTGTTTATTTTCAATTAAATTTTCAGCAAAGATTCAGCATTCCCAAAGTCACCCCTCTCTTGCAAGAGGATTCCCTGCATGTCAACACCTGGTAAGATTCTTCACGTTGCATCGAATTAAACCACATACTCCACTGCTTGTGCGTGCCCCAGACAATTCCTTTGAGTTTCATTCTTGCGAACGTACTACCCAGGAGGGATACTTAACGCGTTAGCTACAGCACTGCACCGGTCGATACGCACAGCGCCCAGTATCCATCATTTCCGGCTAGGACTACTGGGTCTATAATTGCAAACCTTTATCTTTTACCATTTAAACTCTCCAAAATACGGCCACTACAACAACTAATCTACTGCTAAATCAGCCCTTCAATCACAAAACTTCAATTTTACCATAATTGAGCAGGAGCAAGAACTCAACGAGAATAAAATTCAAACTTTTCAACTAAACCCAACAAAAAAAAGTAAAATTGTTATTCAAGAAACTAACCCTTCTGGATATTGTAATCAGCAAGGGTACGGCCATCTTCCAGCTGCTTCCCAGCAAAGATCAGTCTCTGCTGATCAGGAGGAATCCCTTCCTTGTCCTGGATTTTGGCTTTGACATTGTCAATAGTATCACTAGATTCGACCTCAAGAGTGATGGTCTTGCCAGTCAGGGTTTTCACAAAGATCTGCATTCTGCCAAATGTGAGGCCACCGTATGAGCCTGCTTTCTTTATATAGTGTGACGGTCAGTGGCAGCTAGGGTTTCACTTCTGTTTTGAGGTGGTGTTTGTATTTTAGGATTGTGGTATGCTGAACGAGAATAGGCCTCATTTTTTTAATGTCATGATGATGTCATCCGAGTTTAGTTAATTCATGCAGATCTCAGTTTTTGGATAGGCATTGATTAATTTAATTTTTTAATATATATATTAAATTTAAATTTTAAATTTTTTGAGTAAATAATATCAACAGATATGAGATTTTCTTTCCCATTGTTTATTTGGATGGTCAATGAAAAAATGTAGAGGTAGGTATCAAAATATTTCTATATTTAGAATTAAGTCTTGTAAAAAATATTTCTCATATATTTAAGCCGGGGAGGGGGGCGGGTGGGTTTGTATGTTTGTTTTTAAGTTTTAAAATTATTTTTTTAAAAAAAATATTTACTTTAAATTAGGGTTTTTAGATTGTTTTCACGCGTTAATATTAAAAATAAATTTAAAAAAATATAAATATATTTTTAATTAAAAAATATTTTAAAAAGCAACCATTAAATACAATACCAAATAAACTTTAAATGATTCACAACTTTTTTTAAATTGTTTTTAAATATCTAGCTAAGTTAGAGTTTCTCATGGAAACTAAATAAATACAATACCAAAAATATTTTGTAAGAGACCGTTTGGCATTGCGTTTGTAACTGCGTTTCATCAAATTTTGAAAAAAAAAATTTTTGCTAAAATTGAGTGCGGTTTGTACTTCTTGGATCGTTTTGACGTGCTGATGTCAAAAATGATTTTTTAAAAATGAAAAAACATCATTGACATGTATTTCGGCACGAAAAGCTATTTGAAAAGCAACCGCTACCACACTGCCAAACACACTCTAAAACATCTATATACAAAAAACTAAATAAATAAGAACAATTTATGCAAACTAAGTTAGAGTTTCTCATCATACCATGTTATATAGTTTTTTAAGTTCTTATTTATTTAACTTTTAAAGCTCTGTTTAGTAATTAATGGTGTTCAATATGTTTTTAAAATTATCATCTATATACAAAAAATTAATATTTTTTTTAGATATTTTTAATTGTTTCAATATTTGAATATCAAAAATTTTTTTAAAAAATTAAATTAAAAAATAATGTAAAAATCATGCTAAATTAAAAAAACAAACACTCTAATAAATGTGTGGACTTGTAAGAGAAACAACCAATCACAGCTTTCCAAACTCTCACAGCGAGACGCACACATTGCAATGATACACGTGTACCTCTCTCCGCATTGTTTGTAACGCCACCTCATAAAAGAAAAAACCCAAAATCCCAAGCTCTATCCTTCACCTACCATCAATCCAGGTCATCAGAGAATCACAAGTGCTTCAAACAATCTAACGGCTAGAAATAAATCACTCACACTTTCCATGGCTACTGCTTCTTCATCTCTCACCTTCTCCACTTCCCTGCCAAAATTTTGCAGACCCAACTCCATTTCTATAACCCCACCACCACAGGTATCAGTCTATTTCAAGAAACTCTCTATCAGTTCTTCTTTAAAGATATCAAAAAGAACAACAACAAGGGCATCATCCATGGCTTCTTCTGGGATCACCACCATTGATCAGAATAACAAGAAGTTAGTGGAAGTGTTTGATACGGAGGAGGATTTGTCCGTGTCTCTTGCAAAATACACTGCTGATTTATCTGATAAGTTTGCTAAAGAAAGAGGGGCTTTTACTGTTGTTGTATCTGGTGGTTCTCTCATTAAGTCCCTCAGGTATTTGTCACTGTAGTCTTACTTGATTAAACCAGTCAAGTTCATAAATTTGATGTTCATTAATGGATTGATGATGATGGGTTCTTGATGGTTTGTGATTTTATTGCGGGGTTCAGGAAATTGGTGGAGGCACCTTATGTGGATTCAATAGATTGGTCAAGATGGCACGTGTTTTGGGTGGATGAGAGAGTTGTTCCTAAAGATCATCCAGACAGTAACTACAAACTTGCTTTTGATGGTTTCCTCTCAAAGGTACATTTATCTTTATTTGTTTTGTAACATTGTGTTTTTTTGGCTGAAAACATTACATTGATATCATCAGTTCATGTTATGTGATCACTCTTCAAGTTATTTTGTTCTTAGTATTATGATCTTCCCATAGGAAATTATTGATGATGGTTTGATTCTCTTTTGTCAGTTTGAGTGGTGTCATTTCTGTTTTTTTATCATAAGTTTCGAAATATGAGTAGATCATTTAGGTGGCCCAATTGATTTTTCTGAGAAGTCTAAAAAAGTCATTTTTTTTATTACTTGTTTTACATTAAATTATTAGATATTGGAGATAGGTATTCCACCAAATGGAGAAATGCTGAAAATATCTGATCATGAAAGTACGAATGCTCTTGCAAATCTAGTTCCTTTCTGTCATGGATATCAGACTTTTGATGCTAGTTTGTGTCCTACTTTAACCAGATAAGCCTTTTTTTCTCCTTAATTTTTTGCAGGTACCAATACCCCCTGGTAATGTTTATGCCATCAACGATGCCCTGTCTTCTGAGGGTGCTGCGGATGATTATGAAACTTGTCTCAAACATCTGGTTCATACTGGTGTGATAAATATATCTTCATTGAGCGGGTTCCCAAAGTTTGATCTCATGCTTGTGGGAATGGGTCCAGATGGACATGTAGCCTCTCTGTTCCCTGGTCATCCACTCCTCAAGGAAAACCAGAAATGGGTTACTCACATCACAGATTCTCCAAAACCACCCCCAGAGAGAATTACCTTTACCTTCCCTGTCATCAACTCATCTGCATACATTGCTCTTGTGGTGTGCGGTGCTGGTAAAGCTAGCATAGTGCAGACAGCATTGGGAAAGAGTCAAAACTCTGAGGTGTTTCCTGTTCAAATGGTTTCACCTGAAGGGGAGTTGAAGTGGTTTTTGGACAAAGATGCGGCTTCAAAGCTGTAGGAGAGCAAATGTAACTTTATGAGTTCAACAAATAAGAGTCACGAGCTGCATGATTGTTTCTGCCGTGTTGTTGAACAGTAGATGTGCTACTCGTTGTTGTAATCTCAGTGATAGTTTTGGATTAGTGGGGATTTTCTTCTTGTATTTGGTCAATCAAAAGACTTATATTGTATGGAATGTTGTTAAGTAGCTTTTTAAAGAGAATTGTTTTTGCAGATACAATCATGCTTGTATTTCACAGATTTTTATTATAGAACTTGTTGATTCTATAGTTTCTGTCGAGTTCTAATAATTCTTTTCCTGATAAATACCTGTCTATGCAGAAAGAGCCAGAGGGCATGGCATTTTACTCTCAAGGCAAATCCTGGCATTTCATTCTTGAGGATTAGATTTCTGGTTCTCTAATTAAGTCATTCAGGTCTGTCGCTCTCTCCCACTTAATTACCCACTTAATTAAATTTGTAAATCATTTTTTGCTTGCATGGAATTGATGATGATGGGTTCTTGTTGGTTTATTGTAATCTTTTGTTCGTTTTAGGATATTAGTGGAATCACCTTTTGTGGATTCAATGAATATGTCAAATGGCATATGTTTTGGGTGGATGAGAGAGGTCTTCCTAAAGATAATGTTGGCATTAACTACAAACTTGCTTTTGATGGTTCTCTCAAAGGGATATCTCTTTCTTTTTTAGTAATAACATGGTCTGTGTACCTGAAAGATAATATTGATATCATCAATTCATGTCACGTGATCATTTCTTCAAGATACCTTGTTCTTGGGCTTAGGATTTTAATCTTTTCAATTCGGAATTGTCTACTTCATGTCTGGACAGATGTCTGTTGCCAATTTGAATTATTTCTTTGTTAGGCTCCAGTTGAGTATGCTGGGTAGTCTAGAAAAGTCATGTTTTCAGGTAATTATTTGTTTGACATTAAAGTATTGGACAACGGAGAGGTGTTCCTCTGACAAATGGAAAAACTATGAAAAGATTCTGACATGAAAGTAAAAATGGTCTTACAAATCCATCTTCCAGCACAACAAATGGAACCCTTAAAATTGAAGCTGCCTCTGATTGATGTTGAATTTTTAATCATTGTTAATGCTAATATTTTGATTTTGAAAGTAAATATGTTGAAAATTGAGGCAGGTTTATTTCTTTTGTTATGGATATGAGAGAACTTCCTTTTATCGCCATAACAATCTTAATCTCTTGTTGAAACTTATATGTCCAAGTAACTGACTCACAAAACATGGTGTTAGTGTTTTAATTTGGGAGCTGATGTCCTTTTCTTTGTGAATATTAAGACTTCTGATGCTAGTTTATGTCCTTAACTAGATAAACTTTTAAATTTTCAGCAGGTAAGAATTCTCACTGGAAATGTGTGTGCCATCAACAATGCACTGTCAGCCGAGGGAGCAGCTGACTGCTGATAGTCATGAAACCTGTCTCAAACACTTAGTTAATGCTGGGGTGAAGACAAATCATCAGTGAGTGGTTTCCCAAAGTTTGACATGTAGCTTCACTTTTCCCTAGGAATCCACTTCTCAAAGAAAATCAGAAATGGGTTTCTCACATTAAAGACTCACCGGAACCACCTCCAGAGAATTACTTTACCTTCCCAGTCATCAACTCATCTTCATACATTGCCCTTGCTCTGTGCAATGCTAGTAAAGCTGGTGCAGTGCAAACAGCATGGGGAAATAGTCAAAATTCTATTGTGCTGCCTGTACAAATGTTTAACCTGCAGGGGAATTAAAGTGGTTTTTAGGCAAGGATGCACCTTCAAAGCTGTAGAAGTGAAAACGTCTTAGTATTATGAGCAAGTGATAGTGCTAGTTGCATGTTCATACGTCTACTGTTACATCTCGACAGCTGTTTCTTTTGCTTAGGATTTTTAGTATCTTGTTTAACATTCTTTTGGGTATGATTGAAGGATTATTGAAAATCTGTTGAAGAAACGTGGATGTGCCTTCAATTTCTGAGCTTGGTGTCCACGAAGATTAAGCTGTGATGACATCCTCTGCTATCTATTTTCCCTGTAATTATGAACTGGTTCTTCTGATATTATACACTCCCTGGACTTCCAGATTTTCGTATTGAAAGAATGTGCTCTTTATAGTACTTAGATGCCGCACAAATTACTATCATCATACCCTATCAACCGCAGAACATAGTATCTCTCTGGACTGCTGTGTATTGGTTTTTGATATTCTAAAATCATCTTGATCCACCTGATGGTGGCCTTGGTATCTATTCGATAGTGATTTGTCTTGTCGGTTGTGTTAGCTTTGTGATTCGTGATTCGTGCTTTATCTTTGTTAGTAATCAGCTTCACACTTTATGCTTCATGCTTCCTTCTCTTTATCTTTTTTATGCTTCGTTTTTCTCTTTCTTATACTATTATTATTATCTTGGCAGATTCGCTGTTCTTTATTTTTAGGTCAAGTTTCAAGTCATTTTTCCACGGTTGCATTCAAGTGAAACAAAGAACGGTGATGAATTTGAACTATATAGATGCCCTGTTGGTTGATGCTATTCTCTGTACTTATGCTTTATATGCGCGATTTTCATTTATTCCTTCTCTTCAAGTATTACTATTAGCTTTACGCCTCATTCTACATCTTCTACATCCTCTCAAGATTCATGCTTCCAGGGAAGACTTGAAGAAAGTGTGAATGCATCAATTTGGATGTGGATAACTTGAGGGATATAATATGCTTCATTTGGGAATGCGGCCACCTGCAGAACTGACCGCGTTCTTGGTATCCGAAAGCTAGTCCGAGAATAACTTTATCATAAAAATAAATAAAATAATTATGATTTATTGATGGTTATGTTAAAATTCCAGAATTGTGATTCTAATTTTATATCACCACTTGTGTTTGGTGCTTCGTCGTTGCAGCCAAAGTTGATTGTAGAACAGAAGAGGTTTGACCTTAATTATAATGAATGAAGGAAGAGAAGCTTCAAGGTTGTTGGCCGCCGAGGAAGAGAATTTGCAGACTCTTCCTCAGAGGAGAAGTATACGCAATGCTTATCTACAGGTTGACCATGGATAAAACAGAGAATTTCATCAAAACGAAAGAACAAAGAGATTGGATTAAGCAAGAGACATCTCTGTTACATTTCAAATTTGATGTGCTTTGAATTAAAACTCTAAACAACCATGGAAAAAAACGAAATATTCTCATCGATTTAGATCTTAAAGAGTTGTTTTCAGACTGAAAATTTTCATATTAACCAAGTCCTTCCAGGTTTTCATGAGTGAATTGGATACTGGAACATGAGGAAATATTCTAAGGGAACGTTTGGTACTCCATTTATAACTGCATTTTGTCAAAATTTGAATTTTTTTTTTTTTTGCTAAAATTGAGTGCGGTTTGTACTTTTTAGATCGTTTTGATGTGCTGATATTAAAAATAATTTTTAAAAAATAAAAAAACATCATTGGCATGCATTTCGGCACGAAAAACTATTTGAAAAGCACCTGCAATCACACTGCCAAACACGCTATAAGTGAAGCAATTATTGAGCTTTTTTAATGTTTTTTTTAATATTAGTATAGTCAAACAATAAAAAAATATTAATTTAAAATTAAAAAAAATAATTAAAAAACACAATTCAACTGCACAAATAAACACGTTATTCCTCAAATTAGTTCACCCGTCAATTCAGACAACGAATGTGTTTGTAATATTATCCTTACAATGACGATGAAAAGGAATTGTTTTACTCCATGTGTCATTCATCTATAAGTCGGATGTGAAAGGCATAATATTTTGTTTTTATATGTTTTTTAAAAGTATATTTTTAAAAATATATATTAAATTAATATTTTTTAAAATATTTTTTGATAATTTTATTATGTTAATATTAAAAATTAAAAAATATATTTTAAAATAATTTGCACTGCTAACTTGCTATTTATACGTCATTTTTGTATCAATTGATTATTGATCTATTTAATATTTAGTTAGATATCTACATAATATTTAAATTATGAGTCTTTAAAATATTTTGGAATAATTTCAAGGGTTTTTTTTATCCTTAAATGAAAAAGGGTGTTGTTTTCAACTACATAAGTTTTAAATACTATTTGAAAACTTCGAATTTCGAAACTCTTTTTAAAGTTTTCTCAATGTTTAATTTTTAATAAATATAAATTAGTTTAATTTTTTTAATAAAACATGTCATTTCATTAATAATTTTAATTCAATACATATCTTCAGCTTCTTCACAATGAAGATTTTAACCAAAATACGTGTTTTGAAACAATTTTTTAATATTTTCTCAATAAACACGTGTTTAATCTTTAATAAATGTGAATTATTTTCTGTATTTATTTATTTTTAATAAAACACATCAATTCTTGAAAAAAAAAAAAGAATTCTATAACTTCTTCACAAACCTATATATCATGTAATATATTTAAATTGTATGCCAATTTAAAAGGAGTTTTTCAAAAAAATCACAAGAGGTTTTTTTTACTATTATAGTAAAAAAAAAAAAGAATACTATCATATAGTGCAAGAATTTTCTCAACGTAAGATCGGGCTAGCAACTTTTTAACAATTATTAACAATAATTTTTTTAATATAAACATAGACATGGATAATCATTACAAATAATGTCACTAAAAAATTATATCATAGATTTTTACCCAAAAAGAAGATATCGATCATTGAAATGTCTGCCGTTGGTACATTTTTGGCCAAAATGTTTCAACGTTCAAGAATGTAAGACCAAACCCTGTTTTTTTTGGTCCAATCTTGTTAATAAGAAGATTCAACCATTGATCCAAGTTCGACGGCTAGAGATATATAAAAACAGGCACAACGTGGTTCCATAGCGGCAATCTCATCACAAACTTTCTCCACATTCTTCGCAGACAAAAACCTCGTTAAAATATTCCCATAATAATCACAAAACCCCACGTTGTATTTCTTTCCAAGAAACCAATAAGCACAGGACTGTTTCTGTAGTTACTGGCACAGAGTTTAACTGTTCAAGAGATTTGTCTGCTGCTGCAAAGCAAAGTCTTCTTCATCATCATTCATGGCAGATCAGAATAACAAGAAGGTGGTGAAGGTGTATGACACGGAACAGGATGTGGCTGTTTCCTTGGCCAAATATGTTGCCGATTTGTCGGCTAAATGTGCTAAAGAGAGAGGGTCTTTCACTGTTGTTTTGTCTGGAGGTTATCTCATTGACAGCATCAGGTTAGTTACTGGTCATTTTGATTTGATCATATTCTTATCTGGAATACTGCTGGAAATGTTGAGGTTGAACAGCTGAGCACGCTTTGTGCCTCTTTGAATATATGTGATCTAGTTTTTTCGTGAGAGCTAGTTTCGGTGCACCAACGCTAAGTACAACTTTCCTGTACAGTCAAAAGACTAGGATTTAATGTTAGGATTAGGGGATTTCTGAGAATTTTTAATTTATGCGATTTCATGTGTGAGTGGAATTTGATCTAGCTTGCTGGTGACTGGTGGGTTTGAAGTTTTTTTAAATCTTGGCTGATGATGGTGTTTAATGGGTTGGGATTTTTGTTTTCAGGAAATTGACAGAGCTGCCTTATGTTGATTCGGTAGAGTGGTCAAAATGGCATGTTTTCTGGGTGGATGAGAGAGTTGTTCCTAGGAATCATGTTGACAGTAACTATAAACTTGCCTTTGATGGTTTTCTCTCTAAGGTAATAACATTTTGCTGGTTTTCTCTCAAATTTAATAACATTTTAATGTGGAATCAGTGATCATACATTTGATGGTGTTGCCTAAATATTAACTGAGGAATCAATGTGAATATTGTGATGAATGAGCTTCCATGTTATAACTCTTGGTTTTGCAAAAGTGAAGGCAAATTTGTTTACAGAAAAAGTCCCAAGGAAACAATCTAAAATGGAGATATTGAATGAAAGGGGAAAGGCTTGTCTGGTTATTGTTTTAGTTATTTTGCAGAAAGAAGAGAAATAATGATGATTGATAAGTGAACAAAAATATTTAATCAGTCAAATAATTTTGAAAAATGGCCTTGTTAAAGTGGATTAATCTTGTTATGGAACTGGTTGAAGCTGAATTGGAATGATTGTTATTGCTCATTTTCATGAATGTTCTTTAGCTGTGATGTTATCATCATCGATTTCTTCTGGTGCGTACGAGAGAGAACTTTCTAATTTTTACGAGTACAGTAACAGCGATATCTCGAAGGCGCAGAGTCCTTCAATTTTTATGTAGTTGATGTTGAAAGGGTGGTATATAAAACCTTAAAGGCTCAGAGCATTCTTCATGCTTATTCCACTTCTAATGTTGCTGGTTCCTGTCGTTTTTTAATCAGAAAAACCCTGACTTCTTCCCGGTTTTTCGTAGGTACCGATCCCCGCCAGTCAGGTTTATGCCATCAATGATGCCCTGTCAGCTGAAGGTGCAGCTGAGGATTACCAAACCGTTCTCAAGCATTTGGTTGATGCTGGGGTGTTAGCCAAATCATCGGTGACTGGATTCCCAAAGTTTGATCTCATGCTTCTGGGGATGGGTCCGGATGGACATGTAGCTTCTCTGTTCCCTGGGCATCCACTTCTCGAGGAAAATGTGAAATGGGTTACTCACATTATGGACTCACCAAAACCACCTCCACAGAGAATTACCTTTACATTTCCTGTCATCAATTCATCTGCATATATAGCCATGGTGGTGTGCGGTCCTGGTGAAGTTGATGCGGTTTACAAAGCATTGGGAAAGACTGAAAATCCCGAATTGCTGCCTGTTCAGAGGGTGACACCAGAAGAAGAATTGAGGTGGTTTTTGGACAAAGTTGCAGCTTCAAAGCTGCAGGAGTGAAATGATTCCCTAGCTTTATTTACAATAAGACTAGCATCTTGTGTATGCTTCGTTGACTGTGATCAGTATGTTTGCTAATGGCTATTGTAATAAAATCTCAGTAACTGTTGAGGAACAGTACTGGGGATGCCTTCTTGGTGGCCTTAATAAAAAAAAATGATGAAATATCGTTTGAAGCTAGCTTGATGTGTTTTTAGCTAAAAAAATCTTCTCTAGTTCTCATTTTTCTTGCCTTTTCTCTATTTGTCGGCATTCATCCGATTCCTTTTCCTCCCTAACGAATTCAAGATTACCATTTTGCTCTTTTACAGTGATTGTTCATGCCCATTTTACGATTTCTGCAATGCACTAATCTCGGGATGGAGACGATTTTGTAGCAAGCATTGCTTCTTTTTGGAACTGATCAGCATCCGATTCTGTTTATGCATAGACCCATCACTGCTGATTGCAACGAGACCGCCGAGATGCTAATATTTGAACGGGAAAGTCCTTCAGGATTCTTGCCTGTTCAGTATTAAAGATTGAACCAAAGCCATTGAAGAACGGTTTACAATATAGCTAGCCAATGCCTATGCACAGCTGCCGACTAGCATGGCAGAGCCACCATCGCACCCGATGTTGTGGTTTCGTTTGTGCGATTTCAAACCTGCTTTTTCAAATCACAGCCATAAAAACTATCATAACATAAAATACAAATTATAATTTATTCTTAACTAAACTTCATAGAAAGATTTGAGTATTATACATGCAAAACCGTCGTATATGTTGGTATGCGTTGTTGATTGACCAAACATAAAAAGTACCATTAATCACCGCACAAACAAACAAAACCTAGTTTCTGCAGACAACATATAACTTGACAACACACATTATAGACAAAAAAAGAAAAAGAAAACATTGGTCCCAGAAAAGATGGGTGTGTAGAATGGTACAACAGTGGTAGACCATAAAGAATTGGATCATAAGTAAGCATGGTTTACGTGACACCCTCAGAGGGTGTTGTCATTGTCTCATGGAAATTGGAGCCCATTTATTCTCTTGAATCTCTTTCATGATTGACAAAAGGTTGAAGGTGTAGGGCACAATGCTTGATAGGTTCAAGGCCCAGCATTTGATGCACAGTGTTAAAGATGATCCATAACGTTCATGTGGGGGCACAGGTTATCTCCATCCATGCAGCAAGAGATTTTTTTCATGTTCATGTTTTTGTCTGCAATTGCCTGCTGCCTGTGCCCACACATGCTCGTGTGATTGATCATTTCCCTTCTTCTGCATTTCGACGTCTTTTTCGAGGTCCAGAATGTAAAGAAAGTAAAAGTTAAAGGGTGAAAAAGAAGAGAAAAGAAAAGAAAAGTTATCTACCTACAGTCGCTTTGCCCCTCCCAGTTTCGCCATCGTTTCAGTCAGTCTCAAATTCATAATTAGCTTTCAACCCCAGTTTAATTTCTAATGGAAAACAAAAGGGTTACCTCAATTTAGTCCCATAACTATCCACCAATTCCCACTTAGATCCCTAAACTAAACTCCTTTTCAATCCAATCCCTAAAGCAGTGGACACTCCTCAATTACATCCCCCAATCCATGCCTTTTAAGAAGATAGTTTCAAATGGAAGGATACAATTGAAAATATATGAGATATTAAAACACGAAATTAAGAAAATGGAGTAATATGTTAGGTATGACTTCCAAAACCAAGTAACAATGACACTCACGTTAGAAATCGTTGTCATCTACACTTCTGTTGCTGTCTAGTCTCTTATCTACTTTTTTTTGTTTTTTTCCTCTCTCTCCTTTTTTTTTTTTACTTTTCTTTGTCCAAAATCACTGCGCGTGATTTTGTTGACCCTCTTACGTTCCCTTTTCCCTCGGTTTCCTCATCTACAAGCTGAGTTCCATGGATTTCTGGTTATAGGCTCGGCTAGGCTAGGCTAGGGAAGCAATCAAGGTTCGTTTTTACTAGCTAACAAATGGATGATGTTTGCAGCACCAGCCAGCCAAGAGCAGTGCAAGAAGCAAAACCCACTGTTAAACAAGCTGTGGCTTGTAGCATGGATTCTTTCTGGCAATCCAGCTGCTGCTATCTGGTTTTTCATTGTTTAGGATTTACGGTGTTGGTTCATATTAGTTTTAAATTGATTAAATCTATAGTAATGATTCGTATTAATTAGAGTTCACTGGATTAATGGCACGCGAGACCTCGTGAGTCGGGCTAAATCTTCTTTAACCCGAAAAATAAAAAATAATTGTATTTTTTAAGAAGGGAGATAAATTCGATAATTGAGTTAAATTTTTATTAACTTGATAATACAATTAAAAAAAATGAGATTAAAATAACAAGAAATAAATGTTATTTTTTTGGCTTGACTTGATTGTTTTTATTTTTCCGTCCCGGATTGAATTTTTTTTCTTTAAAATCTGAAACAGACTGAACCAATTTCTTCAAATTTTCCAACCGAAATCATCCAACAAAAAATTCAAAAAACCACTCCACGCTGTTGATTTAAACTAGTTTTTTTTATAAATATTCCGAATAATTCGAATAATTTACTCCACAATCGGAGGCGAGATGAGCCCGGTCTTGAGTGTTCGAGCTAGCATGGATCAAGCTCTAGCCATATCAAAAAATTCTAGCACAAAAACGTGGTTCCTCCCTCTACAGAACTTTTGACCGAGCTAGTCTTAGCACAAGACGCTAGCTGAATCAAAAGCAAACGCTTCTCTTCTTCTCTTCCTTTTCTTTTCCCTTTTCCCTTTTTTTTTTCTTTTCTGAGGAAGACAGCAAAGCAAACTTGATCATGATCACTGTCCAAGGGAAATCCATTATCAAGACATAATCATGATCACTGTCTAATCAAATCCAATTTGACCGCATTTGACCCTTTGTTCTTCAGTTGACAGAGGCGTCCACGATCATGCTAATTAGCACTGTGGAAATCAGAATGGCAAATGGGGCATGCTGCTGCAAACACTTTAATTTTTCCTTCCATGTTGAAGACATATCACTGTTGTTGGTGTGCCCTTAGGGTTTGATGATGGTAATTAGTAAATGGGCTTAAATTACTTAATCACATCTTCAACTTTACTCATCCTCGTCATTGACTTTTTCACTGAAAAAAAAAACTGAAAAAAATAAAGTTATAACTTGAGTTTCAAGCAAGGAACTGTGAATTTCAAGCTGGTAAAAAAAAGGTACTCAAGTGGGAAAAAAGTTTTTTTTTTTTTTACTATTGGAACATAAAACAAGTGAAACATTGCATTAATTGTACATATGCAATAATGTTGAGCACATTAACACCACTGAAATGTACAGAATTTATGGTTTTACCAAACTCTTAGACATGATTTTTCTTCAGAGAAATATCTAGTATACTTGACAAGACCAACTATATTTTTATTTTTATTTATTAATGTGGGCGTCTGAATTAACTTGTATGCACCTCGATTAATCTTACAAACCTTGAAGTTAATGATCATGTAAACTTCTAATAATCATCATATTAGCAATCACAAGGTTCGAACCTGAGACCACAAGAGAAGCAAACCTTTTAATCTCAAGCTCTTACTACTGGATCAACTACTATATAGTTATCCTATTATTCATATAGTAAATTACCATAACTTCTTGAACTATATAAGACTATAATAATCATTAAAATTCTAAAAATATTATAAAAAAAATTCATTTAATACTAAGAGTATCTTCAAACTTTGTTTGTTTGTGTTGTGCGGCCTACATTTTACCTTAGTATTAAGAATTCACTCTTGAAAACTTGGTTAAGAAAAAACTATAATTTATAGTTTTTTTAACTTGTTTGTTTAAATAGCAACATTAAAAGTTACAGTCATACATAAACATTTTAATATTAAGGAAATAGTTTAAAAAACATCAAGGATATTTTGGATTAAAAAGAGGTTTTTGCAATGTTTTTAGAATTTTTAGAGATCACTGTAATTCTATAATATTTCACAAGAGTTTTTGTGATGAACAATCATAAAATTTATGAAGTTAACGATTATAGTAATTTTGAGGGGTGTAGTTTAATTAGTAAGGTTCTAAATTTGTTTTCTAGAAATTATTAGTTTGAGTTTCATAAATTCCAGGGCTACTATAAACTTACATTATCTTTGATTTCAGGGTTCGTGAGATTAGTCGAGGTACATACGCGCAAGTTAGCCCAAACACCCATGTTAATTAGAAAAAAATTAGTGATTATAGCTGGTAAATTGTATTGATATAGATGAATGAGCAACCTCTTTAGGATTTACTGGAAAAATCAAACATGGCTCGATTGACATGGATCTTGGGAGGAAAAGACTCTCTGAAAGTTCTTCTTCATCCCACCAGCATCTCTTCACACAGGCAAGGCAATCTCCACACACGGTAGCTACCCTACTGATTCATCGTTGTCAAATCAATTGACTTTTTTACTTTAATATATACCTAGTTGAAATCACAGGTTCCAACTTAATCCTACTTCACAATCTTACTTCACAAGCTATGATCAAGGTTGCAATCTCCAATCATCAAATCCTTGAGGTTGACTTGGAGAACTTGGATATTTATAGTCACGAGAATGTTAATTTGCCCTAGTAAAAATCACATAAAAAAATTACTTCACCGTTTAATCACAGTTCATACAACCACAATTATTAAGCATGATCCGACCCGGTGACCAGCTTGAAACAGGTTTGCTTTTAAACTATTCTTACAATTTTCTTAATCAAATTTGAGGGACTTGACACGTGTTGATTGTTTTTATTTAAGATTATATTGTTTTATTAAAAAAAATAACTTAAACCATTCAATCTCAATAAATATAAATATAATTATCAAACTCAACTTAAGTCGATGTAATGAGTTAACTTAACAACTGTCCAACTTATTTTTAAACTATCATGGAAGTTGTTTTAATCAAACTTAAGTAACCCGGTGAATCAACCTGTCACCTAGTTAACTATTTATTTTTTAATTTTTGTTTATAATAAAATTGTTTCATTAAAAAAAACCCTAATAAACCCGAGTTAATTCATTGACTTATGAGTTAACTTGTTCAATATGCAATCCGAATATACAATGTTGCAAAGACTTGCAACTATGCATAAAAATGGATACATGAATATTCTAACAATTAAAATAGGGAAAAATATCCAAAAGCATCAAAACAATAGATCAGGTGGTTACACTCCTAATCACCGATATTCCTTCTATTCTCCTAAAAAGCATTGTGACACACTACTAGTTTTGCAAGGATTAATACGCTGTCGTACTAGACAGGTCGGTGGTAAATATAAGAAGATAAGACTATTAATTTACAATACAAATATATAAGATTTGATTTAGGCCTAACTATAAAATAACAATAATAATAATAATAAATTATCATATAGTATAAGAAAGGGGTTAAGGTCCCACCCCCCAACTTTTTTCAGAGAAGACCAAGACTAGTAGTTGGCCAGATACTATTTGTTTTTATATTTTAAATATATTTTTTAAAAAATATTAATTTTTTATTTCAATTTTTTTTTAATTTATTCAGATAATTTTGATTATTAATATTAAAAATAATATTATTTTAATATATTTATAAATAAAAAACACTTTAAAATAACAATCATCACCGTGATAACAAGCAAACTCTTAGTGTATTTCTATAGGTAAACTACTCTACTGCTGCGGCACCAATCAAGATCAATCTACTCTCCTTTTATTTTAAAGTTAGTTGTAACCTAGTCCTTGTGATTTATTAAAAATGATTGATTAATCCTTGTGTTATAAAAAAATAACATATAGTCCCCTGAACAATGTTGACCATCCTCAATTTTTTATATGATAATACAACTAAATGGTATCCTTCAAGAAAAAAAACCTCTAGTATTCAAAGTATGTAAGTTTTTGTATTTCATTAAATTAAATTAAGTCATTTATAATCATATAAAAATTTACTTTTATTTTTATTTTTATATATTGTTTCTGTTTTTCTATATTGTTTTCACTTTCTTAGATCACTAAAATCATATAAATTATCAACTTTAATGTGATTGTTAATTAATATATATAGCTTGAATTAAGTAGATGGAGTATAAAATAATTCGTTTCCTTAGAATACCGGAGTTTTTATTGATATATTCGTATCAACTTTCATACACTAAAATTAAGTTAACCTCTCGAAACAAATAAAAGATAAGTTATATATAAACAATTTTTTACGAGATTTTACTCCTTAGAGCTTAACTTCAAGTTTTAATTTTGATGATTAAGAAAGAAGCATACCTTTCTAACTATCGAATCAACCCTTTTAAGTTTAATCATTATTGATTTAATAATTTTTTTTTAGAAAAATCTCTTTTTCCTTGTTAATTTTACAACTTTTATCCATTTTTTCTCTTCTTTTCTAAATAGCATTAAGTTGACAAAAAGAACTACTAAGTTACAAAAATATTTAGAGCATAGGGACTAAATATATAATTTTCAAATAAAAAGGACTAGTTAATTAGTTATGTTAAACTATAGGGACTAAGCTGTTATGGTTAACTCTTTATTTTAAGACCCACCTCCTCTCCCTCACTTTATCTCCACCAGTAGTGTCTACTGTCTAGAGACAGACAAAACAAAACCTCTCTCTCTCTCTCTCTCTCTCTCTCTCTCTCTCTCAACTGAAGTAGTTAGAAGTAAAAGTTAAAAACCCAAAAAAATCTGTTA
The DNA here is from genome assembly GCA_019202695.1 of Populus x sibirica. NCBI lineage: Eukaryota > Viridiplantae > Streptophyta > Magnoliopsida > Malpighiales > Salicaceae > Populus > Populus x sibirica. The sequence goes on from JAGMVL010001591.1 coordinate 436,057, forward strand.
ATTTCCCTTTTGCCCCGCACTCTTCAAAAAATCACAAAGAAGCAGCAGCAGCAGCAGCAGCATCAAACTTGAAAGAAGAAAGGTCATTTCGGTAGCTTCACAGATCCCTCTGCTGTCTCTCTCTCGATGTTAATCAGCAGCAGCAACAGTCCAAACGGCGGAATCCAGCTCTCCGGTGGCGGCGGCGGCGGCGGCGGTAGATTCTGGTGGGAAGTTGTGCCAGTGGCGCCGTCGTCGAGAACAACTCTTGCTTTCACTGCCGTAGCCGGAATCGCCGTGTTCGCCGCCCTGCTCTACACTACCAGTAGGTAATAATACTAGAAGAACCACAAAAGAAACCCTAATTTTTTTGAAATATTTTGAAGGAAAGAGTGAGATTATTAAGTAGATGAAAGCTCTAAAACGGAGTCAAACATCGTCGTCTTCGTCAAATTCATCTTCTCCTCCGTCGTCTTCGTCTTCGTCGTGGATTCATTTGCGTTCGGTTCTCTTTGTAGTTACTTCCTCCTCACCGGCTTATTGTTCCTCCTCTTCCTCTTCTGATCGGTGAGTCCTCCTTTTCTCTCTCTGAAAGTACTTTCTTTTACTCTTTCTTGATGATTCTAGTGATTTTCTTCTTTTTTGCTTTGTTCAGATCCGATCTTGAAGAAATATTAAGTGTAGATCGTGTTTACAGTCTCTACTCTCTACTACTACTACTACTACTACTACTACTCACTCCACTTGTTCTTTTTCTCTGTTTTTTTTTAAGTTACTGCTTTCTTAGATGGAATGGGTGTGGCTTTGGCTTGGTCAATTTAGGCAATTTTTATTTTTTTATTATTTTCACGGAATTTTTTGACATGGGTTATTGGTAATTTAATGCATAACTTGTTTTTTAGTAACAATGGTGTTGATTATTGAGTTGAAAATTGAAGATTTGTTTGTTTTTGCATTACATTTCCGGGAGTTAGGGTATGGATTTAACTTTATCTTATAGCAGGCTTCTCTCGTTAAATTATTTATAATGTTTCTTGCAAAAATTCTATTTTATTTGAATTAGAGATGGGTGGTCTTTCAAAATCTTTGCTGGTTTTTTTTTTGAAAAAAACTTGGGAAACTACCAAATAAAGTGAGCTGTTTGCTGGTGCCCTTTCACGTTCACTTTTTTTTTTTTAACTGGAACTTGATCAATATTGTTCTTTTATTGCAGGGGCCGGCTTAAGTCGCCATGGTCTCGAAGGAAGAGAAAACATGCCCTTACTCCTAGGCAATGGAAAAGTTTGTTTACACCAGATGGCAAACTCCGTGATGGCGGAGTTAAGTTTTTGAAGAAAGTTCGAAGCGGGGTGAGTAATCATTCCAATTACAATTTGTGTTTTGCTATGGCAGTTTCATGGGAATATTTATCTCTTATGTTTCTCTTGTAGGGTATTGATCCAAGTATTAGAACAGAGGTCTGGCCATTCCTCCTTGGAGTGTAAGCATATTGAACCTTATTTTATTGTCATATATATTTTTAGCTGCTGCTTCTGTCTCATGGCTTAGGATAGATCCTGAATGTGTTCTTCTGAACTTCATGGTATGAGTTTGGCTTACCCTGGAAAGGATTTCAGTTATCTTTCCTTCCGCTAAATTCACACTATGAATTGGTGTTCAATTTTGTAGAAATTTGTGTTCTTGCATTTTACATCAGATTCATTGTGTACTTCTTCCTGCTCATCTACTGAGTTCTGGTCAATGATATTTTAAAAATGGTTAGCTGTACCACATCCCTCCATCTATCACTCAATTGAAAAAGGTCTCTTAGCTAATGCATCTTCCAGTGTGGTCCTTACAACCTCTTCATCAGTGTTACCGCGATGTTTGATGAGAGTTCCACTGAAATATCACATTAAAATCAAGAAGTTGAAGGACCGTTGTGAGTCCTTTTCCCCTGAATTGGTTACTTGGGAGAACTTTACTGCATTTCAACAGTGAAATTGTAAAATTTATGCTTTTGTACAACATCTCCTTTTCCATTTATTTATTGGTATTTATTTTGTGTGTGTTTTAAATCATTGACCTGGAAATGCTATTCATTGGTTTACGTCTCCATGTCCTCTTTCCCGGTGCACCTTGTTCTTTCTTTCCAGAACCTTAATCTTGAATTTCTTTGTGTTTTAAATCATTTAAGAGTTCTGTACTAGCCAATTTTGGTTTATACTATCACATTGTTCCTCCATCACCAACATGAGTGGGTCTTGTTTTATGTTAACAGATATGACTTGAATAGTACCTCAGAAGAGAGAGAGATTATAAGAATCCAGAAAAGGTACTGTCTACTCACTCAATTTATAGATTCAGACTACTTGTGAGCTATTTTGATCACGGATAATTTGATTGGTGGTATTGAAGCCCCTAAATGTAAAGCCTTTTCTGTTTTCCTTTGACTTCTATTCTCATGGTTTTTTTCTTGACAATCTTTGGCTGCAGAAAGGAATATGAGAATTTTCGCAGACAGTGCCGTCGACTTCGCAAACACAGCAATGATTGCTCCAAAGGAACCAGTGAAAGAAGCTGTATTGAGGACAGCGGAAGTCTTGCTGAAGACTCTGACTATTCAAGTTATGAAGATGTGGTTAGTGCCAGGGAGTCTCTTTCCAGCGAGGAAAGGAGTCCTGATGTTGAGGACTCTGATGACCCTTCCAGTGCACTGTTGGAAGGTTATGATGCTTCAGGACAGACCACAAACACTGATGCCTCTGCACTAAACACCGAGTCTTCTGACTCAGAATCTTCTGAAGATCCTGAAGTCATTCAGGCTTCCTCCTCTTCAGAGGGCAGGGAAGAGAATGATCTTGATGTGCCTTTGAAAGAGAACACTTCTCCCTCAAGGACTGAGCTCCATCCAAACCAATGCGCTGGTGAAAATTTTGCCACATGGCAGCGGATCATTCGTGTTGATGCAGTGCGAGCCAATGCCGAATGGATTCCATATTCTCCGTCTCAGGCAACAGTTTCAGAGTTAAGAGCACGTCATGCTGCAGACGCTGTTGGGTTGAAGGACTATGATTCGCTGGAACCCTGCAGAATTTTCCATGCTGCAAGACTAGTTGCTATTCTTGAAGCCTATGCAGTCTATGACCCTGAAATTGGGTATTGCCAGGGCATGAGTGATCTACTTTCTCCAATAATTGCAGTGGTCACAGAGGATCACGAGGCTTTCTGGTGTTTTGTGGGTTTCATGAGAAAGGCTAGGCATAATTTTAGGCTTGATGAAGTGGGGATTCGAAGGCAACTCAGTATTGTTTCCAAGATTATCAAATGCAAAGACTCCCACCTCTACAGGCACTTGGAGAAGCTACAGGCTGAGGATTGCTTTTTTGTTTATAGGATGGTAGTGGTGCTGTTCAGGAGAGAATTGACATTTGAACAGACAATTTGCCTCTGGGAGGTGATGTGGGCAGATCAGGCAGCAATAAGGGCCGGTATTGGAAAGTCTGCTTGGAGCAGGATAAGGCAGCGAGCACCACCAACAGAGGATTTATTGCTTTATGCTATTGCAGCTTCTGTGTTACAGAAAAGGAAATTAATCATAGAGAAATATAGCAGCATGGACGAGATCTTAAGGGAATGCAATAGCATGTCTGGGCACCTTGATGTATGGAAACTCCTCGACGATGCGCATAATCTGGTAGTGAACCTTCATGACAAGATAGAGGCACCCTTCCGATGACTTCATTTCAAACATTTTATCAGTGATTTATGTCCTTCAATTCTTTTAAAGGTTTTTGTTCTGCAAGTAAGGGGTATTGCCAGCCTCCTTGTGTTATGCTCGAAACGTGCCCGAAGGAGGAGGTTATCCATCCTCAGCAATGCTGCTAGCTGCTCGCTTTCAAGTCTGTAGTTGACGTGGCATTACATGAAAAGATTTTTATATGCATTCTACTCAAACCATTTATTTTGAATACAGAAACGATCTTCATCTTCGCCAAATCAAATCAAGCAGGTGGGATCTGTATTGTCGATCAATGTACCATATTGAATGAGAAATATCAAGATTTTGATCATTGAATCCCAAATATTTTCTGTCTAGGAAGGGCTTATCTTAATAGATCAATGGCAAATTATACAGTAACCAAAGGTATTTTCAGCTGGATGCCTACAGAATCCATTTGAAATTTCCAGACATTACAAATGCTGAAGCCTGATTTGGAACAAAGGTATCATGCCTGATAGTAATAGCTAGTCGATTATGGCAGGTTTGGGTGCTTGCAGCTTATCCTTTTAACTGATAATAATAGACTTAAATGATGTAATCTTTTTAGTTCTTCATTAATCTGGTTGAAGCTAAACTATCCTGGACAATCTTGAGTCGAAATGTTTATTTCTTAACTTTGATTATTTTCTTTTTTTTATTCAAAATGATATCATTTTGATTTTTTATAAACAAAAAAATTTGGTTGATTTAGATTCACTCGAGTCGATCCATTCTACCAGTAACCTGATCATTGTTCCAAATTGACTTTTGAATAGGGTTTATAAACAATGAGAAAAACTTAGGAAACCAAATCTTAATAATTAAAATATCGAATGATGAAATAAAAAAACTAAATGATAAAAAAATAGTAATTAAGAGAATAAAAACCTCATTCGAAGAAAAAAATTAAGAGGACAAACAAAAATCTTGAATTGAAGGAAAGAATTAAAAAAAATTAATTAATAAATGAATCCAAAACCTAAAAAACAAAGAATACCAATCTGGTTGAAGCTAAACTATCCTGGACAATCTTGTGTGGAAATGTTTATTTCTTAACTTTGACTATTTTTGAATTTTTTTTTTAAATGGTATCATTTTGATTTTTTATAAGGCAAAAGAATTTGGTTGACTTAAGTTAACTTGAGTCAACCCACTCGACCAATGACTTGATCATTGTCCCAGATTAACTCCTGGAAAGAGCTTATAAACAATGAGAAAAACCTAGGAGAACAAATCTCAATAATTAAAATGTCAAATGATGAAATAAAAAAAAACTAAATGATAAAAAAATAGCAATTAAGAGAATAAGAACCTCATTTAAAGAAAAAAATTGATAGGATAAATAAAAATCTTGAATTGCAAGGAAAAATTAAAAAAAAATTAACAAATGAATCCAAAACCAAAAAACAAAGAATACCAATTTTCAGTGAATTCAATGATAATGGATTAAATTTTAAAAAAATAATGAAAAATAATTGAAGTCAACCCGATCTAACTTTTAGAATTTTATAACACGGATCATGAGACCGGATCATAACATAAAAGTCTAACATGAAAAAATAACAATGCAAAATTCATAACCAACCAAAATAATTAGGGATAAACTTGAAAAAATAAATAAATAAAAGAAGTGATTTAAAAAGAAAGAGAACCAAATTTGATACAAAAATAAAATAAAACCAAATTATAAGGGATGAAATTGAAAAACAATTTTAATCTAGAAAAAGGAAAAGAACAACTAATAATAACAATCAAAAGAATGAGAATCATATTTAATATAAAAATAAAATGTTAAGGGATGAAATTCAAAGACAAATCAATTCAATAAAGGATTTAGGACCAAATACATCATAATTAAAAAAATAAAGACCAAATTTAATATAAAACCATGTGCAAATAGATGAATTTGAAAAACAAAAAACTTAATAAATAATTCAAGACTAGATACATTATAATTAAAAAAATTAGTACCAAATCTAATATAAAAATTAATTATGAATAGATGAAATAAAAAAATCAATAAATAATTTAAGGCAAAATATATTTCAATAAAAAAAAAGAGAAATAAAAAAGGAGAGGGAGGAAAAACCCTTGGTTGGAGCTCCTTTGCTTACCGCTTGGCACACGTGCCTTTTCACATACTTGGGGTGGCGAGTCGCATCAAAAGCTTTGAAATGGTTGGTAGTTTTTCAAGAGTACGCAGGGCAGCAAAACAATCTTGCTCTTCCTCCCAAGGGCGGAGGGGTGTGCAAGGCTGAGGTGGGTTGTAGCTCAGGGGAAAAAATAAATCCTAACCTTCAATATACAAAACTTTAATTCACACACAAATGCATATAAATGCAGCAATTAATAGTTTGAATAAGTTCTGAAAAAATATTTTTTAGTTCTCTAATGAATCTAAATTAAATTTTCTCAAATATATTCTCATTAAAAAAAACCTAGATTTGAAATTAGTATTCTCATCTAATATTATTTAGAAATGAAAAATAATTCTTAACAAACAACCAAAACGCATAATTCAATAAAAACCTAGTTGAAATATTGAATTTTTTTATTAAGTTTTTATATAAATAATCTATTTTTTCTCTAACAAATTGATAAGAATATCTTCATGCTAAAATAATTAAATTATATTCTTTTCTTTATCTTTAATATTTTAAAAAATATAAATTCATTTTGGATTTCACATACATAGACTAAAAGATTTTAGTCGATATATATTATTATATTAAAAGCAAGATGTTATTAAATATATTAATTTTGGTTCGGTTAAAATTTAAAAAACTAACGAGTTTCCTTGTGACATCCATTAACTAAATCTTGTTAATATATTTAATAAAATTTAATTATTTTATACGGTAATTTATGAGCTTTTACAATAAATTCTCTTACAAAATAGGAAAGATAAATATTAATTGGAAAGATAAAATTATTATTAGCAAATAACCTAAATAAGATACTAGTGAAATCCTAATTAAGAAAATTGAATATTTTTCATTAAGTTTAGATATGAATAGTCTATCTTTTATTAGATAAAAAGAAAATGTTGTCTTCTTGAAAAAAATGGAGAACTCCTACTTGTGAACTTGAAAATTGATTTAATTATATCTTATTTTTTACCAGCTAATAAAGCATTGCTTCGAATTTGAGAGATGCCGGATTTGATTTTCTCCTTACATATATGCAATATGTTTGACATACCACATATGAATGTTTTGTATAAAAAAACTACAGGTGATTTATGTCAATAACAAAAATCAGTGACAGTTTACCAACATTATCATTATCATATATTTAACTTAATAATAGATTTTTAGTTGGAATAATTAAATTCTAGATTCAGTGATGGGACAGTGAAACTCTTTGTATTTAGCTCTGCTTTAGAACCTAAAAACAATTTTAAATCATTTAAAGTTGATGCTATTTATAAGTTTGCTAAGAAATTTTATCATGAAGATTTCAATGAATAAAAGATATATTATTTGAGATCTCAGATAGACCATTATTAGATTGATGTGATTCATCATAAGAACTTTTATAATATATATGTCTACCATTTCTGAATTATATCGAGGATTAATTAAAATAAATAAGTCGCAACACTATCATTTAATTGACAAGTTGATTCGTTTTATTTTGACTTTGTATATTTTCATTGCCACCACAAAACGAGTATTTTCAGCAATAAAACATGTTAAAACTGTGTTTCGCAATAAAATGAAAGATGAGTTTTTAGCATTTTTTATGATGATTTACATTGAACGAGAGTTTGCTGAAGATATTGATTCAGATTCGATCATAGATGAATTTATTCCACAAAACATGGAAGGATGCAACTTTGATAGTATAATTTATATTTTTTTTTCAATTTTATATACTTTAAATTCGAATTAAAACTTTATTGTTAATTTAATAAATTTATATATATAAATTAATGATTGATCTTGAAAAATAATTTATTAATATCTGCTTAATAACTCAGGGCAAGAAAAATTCTTGGCTCTACCCTTCTTCCTCCCCTTCACTTTCCTCGTCCTCCTCAATGCTTTCCTCCAATTTTGAGAGTGGGAAACGACCACTCCCAGCTCCAATTCCAAATTGGAATGGTGACCTGATCATGTAGTCATCTGCTGTTAGCTTAGCAGTGAAGTCATATTGTTTTTCATCGCAGTCTAAATCAAATTGGAATTCCTGATCATCTCCCAAATCACCCCTGGGAGAAAAACCCTCCCTCTCGGCTATCAACCTCCTTGCCTCAATGCACACAAGCTCAAGCTCACTGGGTTCCTCCTCACCAGGTCGGAACTCCCTGCTCATCATCTCGCCGATTTCAGCAAGACAGAGACCATGGATGGCAGCCTCCTTGAGAAAATCTGTGCAGAGAACTAGAACCCGCAGGCAAGCCTCTCTGATCATCGGAAGCTGCATTCGCAGCATATCACAATCCTTGCCAGGATCAAGTTTTTCTATATAGTCAAGCTCGTCATCTGAGAACGGGATTGAAGCTTGAGGCCAATGAATCCACTCGAAGTATGGATCTTCCAATGTTTCTGGTAAGCAAAGCCCATGATCAATTGGAATCAGCTCCACTCGCCCATATCTCCCGACACCACCAAGCTTCCTGACTAGAAGGTTCCCAGCATGTCTGTCAGTGTTAAAAATTCTAATGTCTAATATCCCAATACGATGCACAGATGATACTGGGAAGCTTGATGTCCCGTGATCACTGGCACCAAAATCATGTGGAATGAACTGCTGGAAAGACGCAATCTTGCTGACCTTAAATTTTTTCACATATATGAATTATTATTTATATTCAACACACGTGTGCTAGACAACCACCAGCAAGAATGCGGCAGAGCCATTCAGGTGGCATTGTGAAGCCAACAGATGAAGAACCTTTGGCACCAAACAATCCAAAAGGTTTTGTTGGCAAAGCTCCTGGGCAACCGGGTTTGAAACGGTCTGTGCGGAGACAGGGTTCAGGGAAGTGGCAGCATGCCTTCCTGACTATGATCACTTTGCTAATGTGCCCCCTATATACAGCTTTATTTTAAAAAAAAACCTAAGGGTAATTTTATATTTGCATTGTTTAAAAAAAAAAAAAAAACCCTCAATACATGTATATTTTTTTTCCTTTCAAGAGCATAGCTATAACTTAACTGTTTTTTTTTTTTTTGAAAAGATAAAAATTTCTCATCTAAAGGTTAAAAATTTATGTTTTGAAGGTCAAATTAATATTTATATTGTAGCAAAAAAAAAAAACAAACAAACCATTTTATCTCAAATTATTTTTTTAATAGGAAATGTATCCTATAAAAAACCAATCTTACCCCCAATTACATATTTAGATAGTTTTTTTAATAAGAATAATTTTATCTTTACACTTTTAATCCAAAGTAATTTTGTAGAAGGGTGAAAGACATTTAGTTTTTTTTGTAATAGGCAATTTCGTGGACGTACAATTTTTCACTCCTTCTCTAGTATCTGGTGAGAGACCACACTGCAATTTCCCTGGCTAAGCATGTGGTGGGTCAAAAGCATCAAGGATAATGCTTTTACCCACCAACCAAAATTTCATTTTGGTCCTCTTAACATCATGTAAATCAACATTCACACCTTTACTGGTTTTTCCAGGGGAAACAATTAATCAGCTACTGATAGAAGAATGGAACAAAGGTTAGAGAGTTTAAAAAAAGAAACGTTTCCTGCTTATCATCCAACAAATTCAGACATTGTCCAGTTGCCATTGACCAACAGTTCAAACACACCAGCGGGCCAATTATGGAGCACTGACTAAAGTTGGCACAAACACACTGCAAAGGGAGGAACTAAACAAAAGAGTGATTTAAAATTAAACTGATCAAGTCCACAACTAACCCATCAAAAGGGTACAAGTAATAGCCTCTACTCTTTCTTGGTGTAGGTTCGGGCGGCAAGAGCTAAGCCCAAGATTAAGAGTGGCACGAGTAGCTGCAAGATCTTAATCAGAAACTCGGACTTGTCATCTTTGGAGCTTGTTCCTCCCAAACCTGGTGCTACGTAAAGACGTTTCGTTGGAACAGTTGTTAAATCTACCTCACCAATGACATACTTTCCCATCATCCCTCTAGCATCATCGCTGTGACCAACATCTTCAAAATCATTCGTTGCATCTTTCCCTGAGAAATGAAAGAAGAGTTCATGCTACTAACTAAGATAAGGTGGTTGAATTTGGGTTTTTGTACTGTTTAGTAAAAGGACATGCCGAATGGGTTAGAGACAGTAGGATTCCCCTACAAACTCTTCGAGCTAAAATTTATGAGGTTTAACAGAACTGGTATCATAACCAACCTGTTGATGACAGCAAAACTTCTCCGCCTCCAGGATGATCATCCATAAACGAGGTGACATCATACACCTGAATATGAAACTCAAAACGTCAATAAAAATTAAAAAAGAAAATACAGTAGCAATGAAGTAAAAATTTCATTAGACACATAATGACATTATTTTTCATATCAAAGAAAAAAAAGCAGAACAGGCGGTTCACACCCTATCTCAAAGAGTAATTACCATAGCCCGTGCTTTCCCCGCAAGAGGAAATTATCACATGACAATCGGTTATCGCATTGAGAGTTATTTTACACAAGGCGAATGACCATGTGTATTGGGTTCGGGCATCAATTTCCTATATTCATTTATTTTGTGGAAGGCCTATCAACATGTTTTCCTTACTTGGGAGGTTTGGGTAGGCCACCTCACTTGTCAATTCACCAGGATATCCAAAGCAGGATAGTTCAAGTAACTTTTAACAACACAATTCCTACCACAGTAAGATTTTGACAAATATAATGCATGTTAGCTTCTCATGGGCCTTTCTTTTCACCTCTTCCATAAGGGATTTATCCAATTACACGCTTCACAAATTTAAATGGGACCAAAGGTTCTTACATACTACTAGGTGAGGAGGGAACACTGGAGCATTGCTTTGGTATGTTCAGTGACTTTTCCTTCCAACGAAGAGATGGCACTCGGTTCTAAAAGGAACAAACTTTGCAATTTTAAGCATTTCAAATAAACTTTCAACACCTTAATCATGCAATAAAACTGATAGCACCGACACAGATTTGATTTTCAATAAACAAAAAATCCAAAAGGGGTAAATAAAACTAATCACAAAAAGTCAAAGTTCTCATCTTGTAATCTCAAACTAAATTTTCCCAGCAACCAAACAGAATTCCCCACTTTTAATCTAAAAAAATACCAAAAAATGAAACTTGTAGAAAGAGATCTGACCTTGCCAGAGATAATAAGCCAACAATCCTCGGTTTTGTTGTGCTTGGCAATCTCATCGAACAAGTAAACCTTTGAAGAAGCCATATCTTTCACAAACACTGATCACAAAACCACAAAAAAACATTCAAAACCCACAAATATCTACGACCAAAACCCTTCAGATTTACCCTCAAAAGAACGGTCAATATAAAAAAATAAAAATGACCCACTACTATTAACAAAAAAACCCATAACCAAAACAACAAAAGATAATCAAAACAGGTAAGTAGAATTAAGGACTAAAAAAGGACACCAACAAGAATCAATGTTGCTCACATGAGAGATGTCTGGTAAGATGCAAGATATTGCTTCTTTCTCTTTCTCTTTCTCTATCTTGGTGTTAGAAAAAACTGCCTTAGATTCTGATTTATAGCATTAATGAACTCAGGAGCGGTGACAAGACGACGAAGTATGGTTTGGTGGACTTTCTCCTCTCCTCCATGAGATGCCTTATTTAGAGAAAGAAAAATAAAATATTTGGAATATGATTAGTTTTGTATTGATTGAGGGAAATTATCTATCTTAACTTGCAGCTAATTTAGAATAATAAAAAAAATTCTATGAATTTTTTCGTGTGCCAAGCACTCGACTACTTGATTGATTTGATGCGTGTATTACACACATGAAGAATTTTAGATTGCACATGTGGAATCACTTGAGATATTACACACATGAAAAATTAATATATATATATATATATATTAATTTTACGATAAAAGTATTATTTTGAAGTTTATCTGCATATAAAAATAAAAATAAAAATTATCGAACGATAAAACATATAGCTCCCAATGATGAACTCGCCAATAAACAAAACAAACTTATTTAATCATCAAACTAAAACCTTGGAATTAGCTAGATTCTATTATAATTTAGGAATTGTGCTCTAGCAATAATTTTCTTTGAACTCTGACGGCTTTCAAATTTGGCTGCAATTACAAACCTTTTTTTTATTTTTTTATTAAGAGTGTCTTTAAACTGTATTGATCAACCGTGCTTATTTAATTTTAATTGAGTAATTGTTATGAAACAATTTAATATAAAACAATTTAGAAACAACAAAAATTTTCCATTTTCATGGTGTTTCAAGAATATCATGTACATTTTAAGATGTGAAAAGAGTTTATTAAATTTATTTAATAGTGTGATAGACTACGTTTTTTAAAGTATTTTTTATTTAAAATTATATTAAAATAATATTTTTTTATAATTATTTTTTATTTTTAATATTGGTATACTAAATTGATAAAAAAAAATACTAAAAATATCAATTTAAATCATTTTCAAAAAATAAAAAAATACCATCCAACTTCATAGTTATTGAATTTGACATCAAATAAAGAGAATACAATTCCAAGTTTTTAATAGATTATTTTTTATTCATTCTCTTAACCAACTATCCATTTGATGTTTTGATAATATTTAATGGAATCTTTAAGAATAAATAATTTTTACACGTTTTTAACAAATCCTATTATTTATTTATTATTTATTTATTTATTTATTTTTTGCAATAATCCTATTATTTATTTCAATTATATTGCAATAAGTTTCAATGTCACAATCAATCCAATCTGCACGTTGTTGTACAATTCATGCTCTATACACGTCAATGTTGAATATTGTTTCCATTAATGACTCAATCTATCTTGATTTTTTTTTATTTATTTTTTTTTGTTCAAACTTGTTTGACGGGAATTGTTAATCTAGTGATTTATGATCTCGGGATTGATATAATATAAATTTTAAATTAAATCAATTATTTTAAATATATAGATTAATCTAAGTTAATTTATTCAAACCATGATCCAAATGTTGAACCAAAATATGATACTTTCTTTCTCAAATTATTATCCCATTTTAAAAAATTTAAAAAAAATACATAAAAACCCACAAAAAACTGATATAAACAATAATTTATATTCATAAAAACTGATAGAAAAATAGCTAGAAAAAAGAAAAATCGACCAACAAAAAGTGTGTCCAAACCCACAAAAGAAGTCGTGGGCCTCCAAGGAAGATGAGGATGAAAACATGCCAACTGGTCAAGGTCAAAACATAAAACCAGTGGCTGCCATGGAAGAAACACTATGAGCTCACAGAGTCAGTCACCTGGCAAAACCAGTGGCTGTTCGCAGCAGCAATCCTCACACGCCCATGGAAACAAAGCAAGACAAGCTATGGCCACCAAAACTTTGTCAATTGTCGGTCAGTGCCGTAGACATTGAACTACTATGGCAACTTTACCTTATAATTTATGGTAGCAATAGTCTTACCACGCAGGCTCCATTATCTTTTTTTTTTTTTTTTAATAATTTAGAGTTAGTTTGGTATTGCAGCCGAATATGTTGCTTATCGTTTTAAAATAACAATAACAACATCAATAAAATTATTTTTTTTAACTCTTGTTTGATACTATGTTTTAAATAAAGATTGCGTAAAATTATTTTTTTATATTTTAGAATCGTTTTGATATGCTGATATCAAAAATAATTTTTTTTAAATAAAAAAATATTTTAATATATTTCCAAACAAAAAATATTTTAAAAAACAATTATTATCATATTTCTAAACACAACTAAAAAATCAACAATCACCGACATGGTTGATGACAATAACAGAAAAAAAATTATTCTTTTTAATGATTACAATTTACAATGAAGATTTTAAGAGATTATTTGCAATAGTGTTGAATGGTTTTACTCTTTATATTATTATTATTATTTAAAATCTTGATTTTTAAAAGATATAAAACAATAATTTATTAAAAATACATCAAAACAAGTGTAAGTAATTGTTTAAGGTTTGAGCGAAAGGATTTAGTTTTGATATATTTTATGATTAAGAAATAAATTTTTTTTATAAAGATAATTGAATACATGCATCTCACAATTCATTTAATTAGAGAAAATAAAATAGAAAATCATCACTATAAGATGCATAATGAGAAAATCTATTCATGCCGTACGTATTTGACTTGGAGATTTTTAGACCAGATTGTGGCTTTGTCATTCTTTGGTATAAATTAGGAAGTCAAATCTATTAAGGTCGTTTCCCCAAAGGTCAAATTTGACTGTTCAGTTGCACAACTTTTTTTTTTTTTTTTAATTTTTAACTTTTCCCTAGTTGATTTTTCAAAATTATTATTTTCATTTTGAGCTAGATCTTCAAAGAAGAGAAGCCAATTTCTCTTAAATACACATGTTGATAGCTTACTCAAGATACGAGTAAATATTTTTTTTTATTTTGGTGATAATATGTGAAAACTAACTAAAAAGTAGGTGATCTTTAAAATAAAATATATAGTCAAATATTAATATTTTAATTTCTATTGTCTAATGTCATCTATTTTGGTATTTGTCTATTCTCACATTGCTGTTTCAATGACTACTGCTACTCTCTATATTTCGGATTTGTCAAGCAATGAAAGTCAAGTCTACAATGATACCTTCACGTGGGATGTCAGGACCAGTTTGTACGTACTTCGACTAATATTTATGAATTTTAAAGTTAACGATCAGGTAAACCTCTAATAACAATCAATATTAACAATCACAAGACTCAAATCTAAAACCACAAAAAAAAGCCTCTACTAATATAATCTATTTTGGTATTTGTCTATTCTCTCACATGGCTGTTTCAATGACTACTGCTGCTCTCTATATTTCGGATTTGTCAAGCAATGAAAGTCAAGTCTACAATGACAGCTTCGAAATTTTTTGATATTTTTTATGTTTTTAATTTATTTAAAATAAATTTTAAATAATAATAATAATAAAATTATGAAATAAGTGATGCTTGAACTAGGTCACTGGTTGAAGAGAGTCAAACCTTTAAGGCCCTTTCCAAACTATTAGAATTTTTTCATTCAAGGAGAAGCATGCGCGGGAAACGAGGGAAAAAGAGAGAAAACAAGGAAAAAGAAAAATAAAAAGAAAAAGAAAAGAAAAATATAGTCGGAGCCACACCGTACTTGTATTTTAGACACATGCCACCTTGACAGAATGACAACTATACAACGATTTCAATAACACCAAAAAAAACCCGTCTTTGCAAGCTGTACAGTCCTCCCATGCTACCCAAAGCATAATGTCACATTGTCACCTTCCATTCGCTGACATGTATTTTTCATGCGTTAATTTCTTCTTTTTTTTTTTTCATTCTAGTCCATGAATCTATAATAATCTCTCAATTGAATTTTCATTTTTATTCTACTTGAACCTCAAATTTATTCTTTAAATTTAGTTCTTGTTTCTCTAGTAACTCTTCAATCCAATCTTGAATTTCATTCAATTTAAGCCTAGAAAAGGCCCACCATTGGAAGTAAAAAGAAAAAGGAAACATAAAGAAATAGTTGGTCAACAAAGCTAGTGTTCATCTTTGGAGAGCGTCTCCATTGTTCATGACCGGACCAGATCCGGCCCAAATTTAAATGTCTGATGTCTGGGTCCGACCTAGTAAAGTAAAAAAAATTCAAAAAAAATTCTCAAATATTGTGTTTTATTTGAAAACTAGTGTTTAACATTATTCAATTGCATTACATAGTTATATTAGAAGGAGATCGCATGATGACGTAACATTTGCAAAATTTGATCGCAATCCCAGTTTTGTTTCTGATGATATTTTATCTGATGTTTTTGCACGCTCAGGAAGCCATGGAAACTATAGTCCTTGTCGGATGGATTTCGTACGTGATGGAATTGCAAATAGTTTAATGGAACAATAAAAAATATTTTATATAAAGTATTGTTTATTTCATGATGTAATAGCAGTAGTTAAACGTACAATATTTCAATTAAAAACTATCAATATTAATATACGTTTTTTTTAGCTATTTTATAACCTCAATTTGAAAAGCCTTGCGTATCTGGGAGTGTGGTTGCGGTTGCTTTTCACTCAGAAATGTATCAAAATAATATTTTTTTTATTTTTTAAAAATTATTTTTGACATTAGCGCATCAAAATGATCTAAAAATACTACAAAAATATTAATCTGAAGCAAATAAAAAAATTTCAATTTTTTTTAAAATTATTTTTGACATTAGCGCATCAAAATGATCTAAAAACACTAAAAAAATATTAATCTGAAGCAAATAAAAAAATAAAAAAATTTTAATTTTTTTCAAAAGCGCTTTTGAAATGCAAAAATAAACAGGAAAGGATCCAAACACATCAAACTACTTTTTGTTCAATTTCAATTTTAACCAAACATATATTTTTCCAAACCAACTAAAAGTACTTTTATAAAATAATTTTTTTCAAGTCACAACCACAACAGCTACCACAATATCAAACACACTAAAATATATGCAAGAAAAGCCCCGAAAGAGAATGATGTAGCAAGAACGATGCCTGTAAATTATTTTTTGGTGTTGTGCAAAAATATTTGCTTCAACTGGCAGGAGCTGAGTGTGAATAATGGGCTAGTTATAACTAAGATTACGTTTGAAATTGAGGTTGAACATGCGTTTCGTTGAAATTTGATTTTTTTTTGGTGTTTTAAGATCATTTAAATATACTGATGTCAAAAATAAATCTTAAAAAATAATAATAAAAAATTATTTTGATATATTAAAAAAAAAAATCTTTGAAAAACAATTTCTATTCTCCAAATCAATTTACACAAATGAAAACAAAAGCATAAACGTTTCCACAGAAAGAAAACAAAACCTTCAAATCAACACACGGGCAAGACCCAACCTCTGAGATGACCTAAACAAACAAACCCTCCAAGAAAAACAGACGACAACAGACAAACTTGAGCTGGGACTTTCTATATGTATGCAAGAAAAGCCCCGAAACAGAATGATTGTGCCTTCCAATGCAACAATCAAGAGCATAAAATGCCAGGCCAAGACTGAAAAAAAAGGAAAGTTTGATTTTTTTTAAAAAAAAATCAGTCCTCCATGGCTAAAAACACTGCAAGTATTCATGTTTATACCAATTGAGGCACAAACAGCTCACCCACCAACATTTGCACTAATCAAAACGCCAACCATGGCCAATGGCTGTTATACATTTGAACACATGCTAGGTTCATAAATTTGATCCTTCTCTCGTTGACTTATCATCACTCTTCTGCACTCTGTTTTTATCTCTGTAGTGCAGATAGATATATAGAGAAGAAAAGTGGGCATGAGAGTGAGTGCATCAAGTGGAGAAAGCAAGAAATGGAACTAAAAAGGTTGTAATAATTAATAGGTGCATGGCAAGTTAAAAGTTCATTTTGCTCCCTCTACTCTTAATCTTATCTTACTTTGATCCCTTTATGACATTGTGTCTTTAGACCGTTCTCTTTAGACTGTTCTCTGTTTCTCTAGATGGCCTGAGATTATTTTTGACATGGAAAAAAATTATTTTTTCCCTCACTTCACTACTCACAAGGCTTTCAAGGAACTTTCATTAGGCCTAGAATTAGAAAGAGGGCTTAGCTTTCTATTGTAATAAAGCTTCACCCCAAAATTGAGCCAGGCCTTTCCTAGCCCAACTCTCCACCACCCAAAACAGGCCAAACCCTAAACACCACCCAACCACCCAAAACAGCCCAAACCCTAACCACCAGCACCACCGGTCCACCACCACTGCTTTTTACAACACAACCCCAGCACCCCCACCCCAGCCATAAAACACCAAAATTAAGGACGTCATCGGACTCTTAAAAAATAATTACAAAATCCAGAAACATCTCTCGCGCTACCTTCCTTATTCCCTAAGGACTTCCCAAAACCCAAAACCCAAAAACCAAAAAACTACTAAACACAACATAATTTCAATAAATCTAGCATCCTTTTTTTTTCCTTTCTATTTATTCTCTTCAATCAAAAGAAACAGAAAGTTTCCTGCTTTATTAATTATTACGCAGAAAACCCTAACATCATCAATGAGGGGTTCATCAGAAACCAAGTTTTTGCAAGAGCTACTGCTATACGCAGCAAGTGCTGCTTTGAGTTGTTTGGTATTGTTTGCTGGGCTCCGACAACTTGACCCGAATCGTGAAGCATCAAAGAAAGCCCTTGAACATAAGAAGGAAATCGCTAAGCGTTTGGGTCGTCCTCTTATCCAAACAAACCCTTATGAGGTGTGTGCAAAGTTTCTATTTTTGTTGAAAAGTTTGGATTTTTTTGCAAGTTTTAATTTGGGTTTTGGAGGGTTTTGTGAACTTTGGGTGCAGGGTTAGATAATGGAATATAGGGCTTGTTTTGGTTTATTGGGTTTTTGGTAGATTTTGTGTGTTTGGATTACATGGTCAGATAATGGAATGAAGGGTTTGTTTATTTTAATGGGGTTTTGAAGAATTCTGTCAGTGATGGCGGGGTTGAGGTTAATATTGCAATGAGGGATGTGGGTGGTTTGGTGGCTTATTTTAGGAATAGGGATTGGGGGATTTGGGTGTTTTAGCGAAGATAGGTGCTTAAATCAGTTTTTGGGGTGTAAGGGAGTGATTGCTTGTGATGAATATGTGATTAAATTTCCAGTTCTTCTGGGGGAATGGCCTTTTTTTGTTTGTGTTAGTAGAAACTAAGTTCATTTCTGATTGAGTTGTGTGTTGAACTTTTGTAAGGGTGCATTGGAGTTTAGGCCTCTAGGTTGGTGTTATTGTACCGCTATCATTATTTAGACAACCATAGACAGTTATAATATCTCTTGGTGTCTTCAAACCTATCATTTGTTTTTATAGGTGGTCCATTCTTTGTTGGCTGCTCTAACGCAACAAATACCGAGAGTTTCTAATGTCATCTGAACACATGAAAATATCCATCATATTGAGTAGATTAGATTAGTCACTACTATCTCGTGAACTAAGGGCACCAAATTAATTTAGAGTCATGTGAGTCCATCCTATTTGAAAATGATACTATGTTAACATTGGTGCCTGCCATTTTCAGTAATAACCTCTGGCATGAACTGACTGGAGGCAGGTTCTTAGTTGGAGGAAATTAAATTTGAAGACTTGGTTCTGAACCAATATGATGGTTGTAATTGGCAAATATAGATAGTAGTTGTTTTTATACCTGATGAAATTTGGAGGTGTCAACACCAAAAAAACTATCTTTTCAATTTGAAACCTTTTGTTTGTGATTGCTTTGTGGAAGATTAAACTGCTTTGTAACAATTGAGTTCATACTCTAAACACTATTCAATGTAGCCATGTTTTCATGTTGAAAGTATATTTGGTTGGAATGGAGACTTTAGGATCATGGTCAGTGCAGTGGTTTATTAATTTGCGGCAATTGGGTATTTTTATTTTGAACAGGATGTAATAGCATGTGATGTTATAAATCCTGATCACATAGATGTGGAATTTGGGTCAATTGGAGGACTGGAAGCTATCAAGCAAGCTTTGTATGAACTGGTGATACTTCCTCTGCGGAGACCGAACTCTTTTCACATGGGAAACTTCTTGGTCCACAAAAGGGGGTATTGTTATATGGACCAC
Organism: Populus x sibirica; assembly: GCA_019202695.1. Taxonomy (NCBI): domain Eukaryota; kingdom Viridiplantae; phylum Streptophyta; class Magnoliopsida; order Malpighiales; family Salicaceae; genus Populus; species Populus x sibirica. Next base: position 455,532 of record JAGMVL010001591.1, read on the forward strand.
CAGGCACTGGAAAGACCATGCTTGCCAAAGCTATTGCAAGAGAGTCTGGAGCTGTTTTCATAAATGTGAGGATCTCTAATTTAATGAGCAAATGGTTTGGTGATGCACAAAAGCTCGGTGAGTATAGATTGTGTTTGAATTGCCTGTCTTGCATTTTCAAGGTTTCTGTCTTGCACTTGGCAAAATTAATGATGATTTAAAATTATTGCCTTTTTATTCAAGAATTTGCTGTGGCCAACTGATTATACTGAATGAAATTTAGTTTCTCTCTGACAATGGAAGCAAGGTAGTACTTTGTGACCTTGCTGTTTATAACTAAGACGGAACATGCCTCTGTTATCCTTATGAGATTAATTGTGCTAAAAGTCAGAAAATAACTAAACATTGTGTTAATATACTTTCTTTGGTAAAAACCCACTTGATAAAATATTTGTTGGCAGCATGATTTTGTTAGATGCTCGATTAACTTAAAGAAAACAAGCACTGTAGTTTGCTTATATGCTGGATCTTTTAGTCTGATATTCAAGATTGTCAAATGATTACAATATTGGTATTTTTGTTGTTATGTAGTATTTCTCTATATCCTGAATCAGGACTATTTCAAAAGGGTACTGAATCGCATATATTCTGTCAATTGTGAAAGTGATCATCACAGTATTTTGCAACTGCATATTTGTGTTGAACCATCTCTTCTTCTCTGTATTTTGCAAGTATTGTTGGTTTTGTGCTGACTAGAAACAGATTTAGAAGTAACTATTTTGCATAGTTGCTTTTTCGTTCCTTCTATCAAAGTTTTCATAATCTGATTATTGTTTCAGTTGCTGCTGTTTTTAGCCTGGCTTATAAACTCCAGCCTGCTATTATATTTATTGACGAGGTCGACAGTTTTCTGGGCCAGCGTCGTACTACAGATCATGAGGCATTAACCAATATGAAGACTGAGTTCATGGCATTATGGGATGGGTTTACTACAGATCGTGAGTCTTTCACTTGAAACAAGTGCTACATTTGTGTATTCTTTTTGTGCAGTGACTTGCTAGTATGTGTTATATCTATGATTTGTGTAATTGCTGTAATTTATTCATGGGTTTGGCCTGGGCTGATTTAGTGATTATATTCTTACAGAGAATGCACAAGTGATGGTACTTGCCGCAACCAACCGTCCTTCAGAACTTGATGAAGCAATCCTCCGGCGTCTTCCTCAGGCCTTTGAGATTGGGATGCCTGATCAAAGAGAGAGGGCTGAGATCCTGAAGGTTGTTTTGAAAGGGGAGAAGATTGAAAACAACATTGACTTCAACTACATAGCAAGTTTGTGTGAGGGCTACACTGGTTCAGATCTTCTTGAACTTTGCAAGAAAGCAGCTTACTTTCCTATTAGGGAAATATTGGATGAGGAGAAGAAGGGGAAAAAATCTAGTGTAAGTATATATTTATCACTGTGTTATTCCACAATTTAACTTCCTACAGTTATTTTACCATATATTGAATAATATAGTTCTCGGCTGCAAATTATTATACTCACAGCTAATTCTTCAAGGTACTTTTACTGATTTGTAATTTTAACTTAGAAATCCTATACAAGCTTGAGCCTATCATGGCAAAGTTATGGTTTGGTTGCCTGCTGTGCACTATCCAAAATCAACGGCTTCCATTGCAAGGGATAGACCATAATATGGTTCCTCGTGAGAACTAGAAGGAGTTAAACAAAGTGCTTTTTGAACCTACAAGGGATAGCTATTGGTGTCAAAAATATTCTCTTCAAGAATTGTATCTTTCTATTGTATTAGCTTGCTGTTGGATTCTTGAACCCTTACTGAGTTTCTTCATTGTGACTCGACTCTTTATCAGGCACCAAGGCCATTGTCCCAGGCAGACTTGCAGAGAGTTCTTGCCACATCAACTAAGACTGGGGTTGCTGCAAATGAGTACAGTAGGTCAAGCTCACAATCACCTGGGTGGCCAAGGCAGTCGGATGATTATCAGGTTCAGGCCACAATTAATGAGCTCTCTAAGCTCATGGTTTCTCAAATCTTGAATCTCCAGCCCCCGGATAACCAGGACACTTGAAATATTCATCTCTCTTGCTTGGAGCAATCTGGTTTTTTAAAATTATCAGGCGAAGAGAAATTGTATCTTAACTTATTTTAATGTTTCTCCAATGAAATATTCTACATTTAATATGTTGTTTCTATGCAACTGACCGCCAAAGCTATTGATTTTAAGCCACTCGACATATGCTTTATTGTCAGAATTACAGATTGTGTTTTGGCATAGAGCTCTTGACATGGTTTCAATATGCATCTCTATCTGCTTTAGGAATGTCCCTCTTGTATGGAGATAAACTTGTCAGTCAATGATGCCTTACTTTGTTGAAGGTTTTGGGTGTCTTTTAGAATATCAATTTTGATCTAGCAGTTCTGGAACATTGTTCATCCCTTTTGGCATCGGTTTGTTATTCTGTTGAATAGACAGTCATGTCTTTCAAATTGTCATAATTAAACATGTATCATTCTTGCAAATATTGCTGCTGCTGTAAGAACAGAATCAGTCATTCTGAGTGTTGTTCTTTTGGAATGATCATTCATGCTTCATTTAGCTTATGGTTTTTCTTGTGGCTTTAGATTTTCCAATTTATCTTTTTAAAGTGTCTAAATGTTGCGCTGCTAAGGCTGCACAAGAAAAGCATTTACTACTGTAGAAGTTGGTCTTGCAGATTGGCTTCTGGAATCGAACTAATTTCTAGTTGTTTTTCTTTACTTTCTTGGTTATTAGGAAATTCCTGTATGGCTTAAGGCCTGTTTGTCTGTGGCCAACCATAGTAAAAAGCATCATTTTGATACTTAAAACCATTTGTTTGCACACTAGAGAGATCATTTGGATACGCCTAGGTTAGGGTATTTTCAAATTAGTCTTCCTAAATTGAGATTAAAGTATGTTTTAGACTCTAATCATGCCATCTATGCTTATGAGAAATTTCTTTCGTGTGAGATTGTAATCATTTCAGTAGGGCATGGTACTTGCATAGCATTTTAACATGTGGAAGGTGGCACGATTGTGGCAATAATTTGCGGCCATTGCCGATACTCATCACCCTCTTGTTTCGTTTTAGGGTTTCGTTACTTCATATGATATGCAAAATGACAACATCCATCAATGATTAACTTCGTTAGGGAAAAAGCTGGCAGTGGTTTGTATAAAGCAGACAGGTACAGCCTTTAAAGCAAAGGCTCATCTCATTCCTCGAAGGCTGCAAGCTTTTGTTCAATTCCAGGACAGCATTCTATCATGAGTGCAAGTTCTGCCCACACGATGTCAAATGATTAAAGTGCTTAGGCTGTAGATGCTTTTCCATGCTTGTTGTTTTAGCTTGCAAGAGACCAAAAACCACAGAAGAAAACAGAGCAATGAAGCAAATGTCTACAGGTATTGAACATAGAAAGACTTGAGCTCTTGTCTGATGCTTTTCCAGTTTTGATGCTTGCGGCTATAACATTCTGATAGAGACACGGTGAGCAAGGACCGTCAAAGCATTAGGTGATATATTAGTGGACTAGTCACATGTGAAGTCCTGGGAAATTGCAGCTTATCAATAACAACTGTTTGGAAATATGGTGTAAATTAAAAAAAAAAATTATTTAAATTTAATTTTTTTTTATGTTTATTTTTACATTTCAAAAGTATTTTTAAAATAAATTGATTTTTTTATTTTTTTGTTTCAAATTATTTATTTTTTATATTTTCAGATCATTTTGATGTGCTGATGTTAAAAATAATTTTTAAAAAATAACAAAATATTATTTTGATACATTTCCGAACAAAAAACATTTTAAAAAACAACTACTATCACACTTCCAAACACCCTTTTAAAAAGCATTATGGCTCTAACGTTGAAATTGTGGTTAGATATATTAAAAGTGTGGTGGTTTGAAAAAATATTAAATTGATATTTTTATAATATTTTTTAATAGTTTTGATATATCGACAAAAAATTATAAAAAATCTAAATAAATATATTTTAAAATATTTTAAAATAAAAAATATTTTTAATAAATATTATTTGCTACAATATAAAACACAATGTAAACCGCAACACTAAAGAGGTTTCTTAAAACGTGATATCAAGGAGCACAAGGCACAAGCCCCCTACCCTTTCTGCTGATGCTCCTATGAGTTACTATTAATAGTAAACCCTCTCTTCCACAGAGAGACAAATTAAAGCTTCGTTTGTTTACTAAAAAGTAATTTTTTTAAAAAAGTAAATTCTGGTAAAAATAAATTTCAGAAAAGTAAATTTCAGGAAAGTATTTTTTGATATTTGGTAGTGTAATGAAAAATAAGTTGGAAAACACTTTCCAATGTTTGGCTATGTCATGAAAAATAAGCTGGGAAATAACTTATTAATGTTTTATTTTTCTCAAGTTTATTAAAATAATGAGAAACAAATCTTACAAATTAAAAGGTTGAATGAGAATGAAATTGAAAAAAAAATATAATTTCATAAATTATTTCAAATAAAATAAATAATAATCAAAATAATAAAGATCAAATTTAAAGAATTAAAAAGAAAATGAAAGATGAAGAAATTAAAATAATAATAATTAACATTTCATAAATTATTTCAAATAAAATAAGTAACAATCAAAAGAATGAGGACCAAATTTGATAGATAAAAAATTTCAATAAAAAAATGATAAAGAAAAAGCAAATAGCAATTATAAAAATAAGAACCAAAGTTAATATAAAAAATAAATTTTAAAAGATGAAATTGAAAAATAAATATTCAAAACAAATTATATATAGCAATCAAAAGTTTGGAGATCAAATTTGATATAATCAGCAAATAATGACATTTCTAAATTTTTCACAACTTTCGGAAAGTGTTTTCCGCCTAAATTTTCCAGGAAAACACTTTCCTGAAAACCAAACCAAATTTTCCTTTGACTGGAAAGTGTTTTCCGTTGACCAACTTTTCTAATGGCAAACAAAAATAGGAAACTTTGGAAAGTGATTTTCCGGAAACGACTTTCCGGAAAACAAACAGCCAAAAGGGAAAACACTTTCCTGAAAACCAAACCAAATTTTTCTTTGACTGGAAAGTGTTTTCCGTTGACCGGAAAGTGTTTTCCGTTGACCAACTTTTATAATGGTAAACAAACACATGAAAGTTTGGAAAGTGATTTCTCGGAAACTACTTTTCGGGAAACAAACATGGCCTAAGAAACATTGTAAGTGTATAAGGAGACTTTTAAAATATCTAATTTTACTATTTCATGTCTAGTCTTGTAAGAAATTCCTACAAATAGAAGAAAAAACTTGAAAAACATATCATAATAAAGAACAAGAAAATAAAATAGAAAAATAACTGTTTCTATAAAAAACACTTGTTAGAAGGAACTCGTCCTTGAGTTTTTTCGAGTTTAGTTTTCTGTTAAAAATTATCTTTCATTTAAAATATCATTTTGTGCTTGGGTCACTCCACTGTGAGTCTTAATACAATATTTTTGTGAAGATCATTCCGTCATAAATCTCTAACACTACACATTTATGCGAGCTGTTTCATCATGGATCCCGCTGTCATGATTTTGAATGACTATAACCGATGCAAAAGAAAATAACACGCTAGTTCCTGAATGTTTTTTCTTTCTGAAAGAAAACCTTATCATCCCCTTCTACACAAAACATGTCATGTTTTGCAACTTCTTTCAACCATAATTGTTTTGCATAAGCCAACAAAACAAAATAACTATAAAGAATCTCTGATATCAAGTAACGTAGACGGGAGTAAAGGATAAAGAAATTTGTTTCATATCAAAACCCTAAAATATCAAAAACACAAGTATAGAGAGTCTTAAATTAATTAATTTTATTTATTTATATTTTCATTTGTCAAAAGAATATTACAATCTTCTACATGGAAAAAACTAGAAAAATGTAATAATATTAAATAAAAAAATAAATTAGGAAAAAAACTAGAAAAATATAATAAGAAAAAAAAAATATATATATAGAGAGAGAGAGAAAGAGAGAGAGAATATATAAGAAAAACCTTAAAATTATAATTTTATCACCGCTACAGAAATTTGGCAAAACTTACAATTATGTCATATGTATAATTAGTTCTTTATTAGTATATAAAATCTTACTCCATGGAAGAGGTAGGAGGGGACCTTTTTCTCAAAAAAAAAAAAAAAAAAAAAAAAACAAAACAAAAAAGAAAAGCCTTCCTTGTTTGAGTATTCAAAAAGAAAGAAAAGAATGCTCCATCAAATAATTGAATATTCAAAGGATCAATCAAGCAATGTGAAAAAAGTATATAATTTAATTTCTAGCAATCCCAAATCAAAAGGCTTTATCTTTAGTCAAGACAATAGAATAAGATATTCAATCACATGAAGAAATTCTTTAACGTTGATTTCTACAAAGCCATTAATAGATGAGAATGCACCTTGAGCCCTTTAGTCATGCATCGCCAGCCTGGGGCAGTGACCCCACCTCCCACCTTCCTCCAATGTCTCTGACCCATTAAAATTTGCTGGCTCGAGTCTACTGACTCCTAACTACATAAGCCATACGTATTCCATCCCCACCATTAAAATCACCATCCCTTACTTTCCATTCTTGGCCGTTATTTCTATCTACTTTCCTTCAATCTCCTTTGTTCTTACCTTTCTGACATCTTTTGATGTTATTTATCATGAATCTTAGTAGCCCGATTCTTGTTTTTTTCATTACAATCATTGTCTTTTTAGTACTTAGATTTTTGTCTAAAACATCTTTTCTACATATTCTTGCTAGGTGCTGGAGATCATTTGAAGACAAGTTTTGTGTTTACCAAATCTTCAAGGTTCCACAATTCAATGATCTTTTTCAGGAAAACCAGTTGTACCACAAGGTTTCCACTTATTTAACCTCACTGCCTGCCATTGAAGATTCTGATTTCACCAACCTGTTTTCGGGTTCGAAAGCGAATGATATCATCCTCCATCTTGACAAGAATCAAGTGATTCATGATAGTTTTCTTGGGGCTAGAGTGCAGTGGAGCAATGAGAAATATTGCGAGGGAAATAATGGCAAGAGAACATTGGTGTTGAAGTTGAGAAAGAAGGATAAGAGAACGATTCTTCGTCCTTACTTGCAGCATATTCTTTCGGTTGCTGATCAGATTAAGCAGAAGAACGAAGAGATCAAACTGTTTATGAATCTTGAGAAGAACCCTTATGAAAGTGGACGGTGGACATCAGTTCCTTTCACACATCCAGCTACCATGGATACAATGGTTATGGATGGAGAATTGAAGAGCAAGGTGAAAGCTGACCTTGAATTGTTTTTGAAGTCTAAGCAGTATTATCACAGATTAGGCCATGTTTGGAAAAGGAGCTATCTCCTTTATGGCGCGTCCGGGACAGGCAAATCCAGTTTCATTGCAGCCATGGCTAGATTCCTCAGTTTTGATGTCTATGACATTGACATCTCCAAGGTTTCTGATGATTCTGATCTGAAAATGCTTCTGCTGCAAACCACGAGTCGGTCCATGATTGTAATTGAGGATCTTGATAGGTTATTGATGGAGAAATCGAAGGATGTGAGCTTGTCTGGGGTCTTGAATTTCATGGATGGAATTGTTTCGTGTTGCGGCGAGGAGCGTGTGATGGTGTTCACAATGAACTCCAAGGATCAAATTGATCAATCAGTGCTAAGGCCTGGCAGGGTTGATGTTCACATCCAGTTCCCATTATGTGATTTCTCAGCATTTAAGAGTTTAGCCAATAATTACTTAGGGGTCAAGGAACACAAGCTTTTCTCTCTAGTTGAAGAAATCTTACAAGGTGGATCAAGTTTAACTCCAGCTGAGATTGGTGAAATTATGATCTCCAACCGAAATTCGCCAAGCCGGGCCTTGAGACTGGTCATTTCAGCTCTGCAGTTCCAAACCAGCAGTGGCGATGCAAGAAGGGCCAGTAAGGTTGGACAAGGAATGAGCGAGAGCGGATCAGCTCGGTCCAGCAGAGACGAGACAGGTGAAACTGGAGGCGTGTTTTGCCAAGAGAGTGGTGCTCATACAGTGAAGGAACTCAAGAAATTGTATGGATTATTGAGGATGGGAAGCAGAAGAAAGGAATCAGTGGATTTGAGTTCTTCAGCAGAGAAGCAAGGATCACATCAAGAAGCCTAATCTATGTTCAGTTCAGAGATTTAGATCATAAAATTCAATTTTTTCTTTGTTGCAAAGTAGAAAGATACATCTCTTAGTGAGAAAAAAAGGGTTTTTTCTTTTATTTTTCTTCAATGGCAGTGAATAATTGACTCTGCCCTAAAAGCTTAAAGATGATGAACATTCCAAATTAGTTATTGTCAATATAGCAATGCAGCAAAGACATTTTGAGCAGTCAGAAATAATAATGGAATGAAAAGTCTTCTGTGACTTTATAAAGTTTCAAGCACTCTTAGCTCATCCTTAGAATTTGATGGCACTAGCTAGATTGCCAGCAACCTATGCTACAATTCTCAATGGTCAAATCTGTTTAATTAAAGGAATTCTATGCCTTATTTCTTGTCAAAAGCTTGTCCATTTCTAACCATCTTTGGCTGCATAGGGTTTGATGTTAAAGATACTGCCTTATTTCATTGTGTGTGTAGTTTTGTGGTGTCAAATATTTTTTAAAAATGTTTTTGTAGTTTGCTTGTCGTCGTCGATGCGATGAAACATGTTTTTTTTAAAATATTTTTTACTTGAAATTATATTAAAATAATTTTTTTAGAATTTTTTTAATTTATAACATCAAAACCATCAAAAAACACCAAAAAAATATCAATTTGATATTTTTTCAAGTGAAATTATTTTTAAAAAGCACCCAAAAGTACAAGCTACAACACTCACTTTAATTGAAAATACATCAAACAGGACATTAAAATTATCTAAAAATACCAAAAAAATTAAAATTATCTAAAAATATTAAAAAAATGAGTTTAATATTTTTTTAACAAAAACTAATTTGAAAATCATTTTAAAATGTGGGTTATATATATATATAAACAGTGAAAGTAGTTAAGTGCTCACTGTATTTCTTGAATCAATTTCATAAATAAGACATGATTAGGAGTATCTTCTAAGATCAACACATCATTATTGCTTTGAATGGAAGTTTGCCAACAAATTCAAATACAGGAGCTACCTCCTCCTCTCAAGTGACAATGATTTCTTTTATTATTGCATGACTGATTGGGTTCTAAGCCACGCATGTACACAAATCACTCTCCATTCTTCTAAAATCTTTTCCATTTTAATTAAAATTTGAGCACAAGTTCATTTCAAGTCACTCGAAATATTGTCCTACCAAAGTTAAGATATGGTTCGATAGATTAATTTAATAATTTTTTTATTTGAAACCTGATCCAAACTAAGTTATTTTTTTTACCAAGATGATGTTTTTTTAATTAAAAAAAAGTTTGTATTGACTTGAATTAACCCATCTAATTTATGATCCGGTCTTGAACTAATCGATCTAAAATTAATTCTTATAACTATGGTTTTAAGGGACTATGCCTAGAAAAAAAAATTATATAAACTCATGTAGACCATACCAGCCAATAAAAATACTAATAATCTCTGCATCAACCATTAAGACAATTTTGATTCATTCATATAATAATTTTTATTAATGTACGAGTTTAGTATTATAGGGTAATATATTTTTTAAGAGTTTTTTATTTGAAAGTAATTTAAAATAAACTTTTTAATTTTTAATTTTTTTATATTATTACATCAAAACTATCCAAATACACTAAAAAAAATATTAATTAAATAATATTGTTAAAAATAATAATTTTAAGACACCTAAAAGTAAAAAAAAAATATCACACTTCCAAGTTCCAAGAAGTAAATGATCCAATGAACCTCTTAGATTGACAGAGAACAATTGGGCTTGTGAGGCCCAATAGTTTCTTGAATGAAAATTTGCTTTGAGCGAGAGAGGGGAAAAAACATCAAAGATCAAACACACAAGACATGTTGGGGTTTAGCAAAAACCTCTCACAAAATTTCTACAAACACCTGGTATGCAATAAGAGGTGTGTATCAAGCTCTGTTTTCTCATTCTCAACAACAACAAATCTTGCAAAGCGAGCTGTGGGCACTCACAATGGCAAGTTTCACTGTGATGAAGCTTTAGCTTGCTTCCTCATTCGCTTAACAGACAAGTTCTCCAATGCCCATATAATCCGTTCAAGAGACCCCCAGGTTCTTCTTTTCACTCCTCTTTTTTATTAGCTTAAATAGGGTCGTTTGTTTCTTTTTGTTTGCTGAGGTTAAAGTTTTGAAATCTTCTTTCATTAGTTTAATGGGGTTGTTTCTTGAACTTCTTTCAGTATAAAGGCTTAATGTTTTAGTTTCATGTGCTTAAAGCCTTGAAGTTTTATTTTACTGGTCTGATGGGGTTGTTTCTTGAATGGTTAGTTTCAACTTTTGGTGAGGACTTTTATGGGTTATTGAAGGTATTGGAGACACTTGATGCTGTGCTTGATGTTGGAGGGGTATATGATCCAAGTAGAGATCGTTATGATCATCACCAGAAAGGATTTCATGAAGTTTTTGGCCATGGCTTCACTACTAAACTAAGCAGTGCGGGCCTAGTTTACAAGGTATACTGCTATAAAATTCCAAGCTTCCTGCATCATATGATCCATATGTTTCCATACTTGTTATATGTCAAGGACACGTTCTGTTAAATGTGTCTTAAATGACAAAAAGGGTTGTACTGTTTTTCTTCTCTCCTTCTCTAGCATTACGGGGCAGAGATAATAGCAAAGGAGCTTCAGCTAAATGAAGGGCATCAAGATGTGCATGAGTTATTTCTAGCAGTGTATAAAAACTTTGTGGAGGTAATGCATTATATATTTTGTCGACAATAATGTACAAATTAACTGAATGATCAGAATTGTTGTTCTTCATGTTCTAATTTTTTATTCTTTGTGTGTTTCTTGTGAAAACATCATTCATGTTCTAAGCCTAAATGCATAATAAAACATCATTTTCCAAACCTGAATATCTTCGCATAGTCCTTTTAATCTATTGTATTATTTTTGTGCTTGCATATCCAATACCAACTGAAACGTTACCCGTTGTAACAGGCAATTGATGCTGCTGATAATGGAATTAATCAATATGACATAGATCAACCTCCTAAATACATTAATAACACAAGCTTATCACAGAGAGTGGGGAGGTTAAACCTGGACTGGGTTGATCCTAGTCAATCCTCTGAGAGAGAGAATGAAGCCTTTCAACATGCAATGAAAGTTGCTGGAACTGAATTTATGGAGGTGTGTATTCTAACGTTCTCCATGTTTACATCATCTTCATTGTGTCAAAATTATTTGTCAATAATATGCAAGTTGACTGGAAGGCTCTTCTTAGACCACACCTGATGATGCTGAATTAATGAATAATTGAATGAATGCTTCGAGCAGTCATGTTTGAAAATTTCATAACAATGTTGATGTCACAGAATATTAATTTTCATGCAAAATCGTGGCTACCAGCTCGATCAATTGTCATGGAGTGCCTTGCATCAAGAGAAGATATTGATCACAGTGGAGAAATCATGGTGCTGACAAGATCATGCCCTGTAAGTGGGTAGTTACATAACTTATACTGTTTAACAGCCTCATTCCTTATTTATGAGATTTGTATATGACTCATATCCATTTAAATTGATTATTTTGTGCTGTATGCAAAACAAGGATGAGCAGATTTATAAAGTATTTGGCATGGTATGCAAAAACATCTTCATTAGCAGATTTTTAAATCTGCTCCCCTATATGTCATGGCTTATTTTCCTTGAAAGTGAAGAATGAGAGTGACTTTGACCATTGTTTATATTAATATCTAGCTAGTAAGCATTACACGAATCATAAGTTGAGTAGAGATTATTTGAGACATTTAGTCATGGTTAGAACTGAAATTGCATTTGATCTTTCTGGCAGTGGAAGCTCCACATATTTGAACTCGAGGAAAAAATGAAGATCAATCCTTCCATCAAATATGTTATTTGCCAGGTACTAATAATAGTCTTTTGTCATTTACCTGCTATCACATGTGGATGAGGACACTAATTAATCAAGTAACAAATGCTGTATCATAAAAACCCATCTATTCCCAAGCATCTTTTATCGATATTCTGATATAGATTCACTTGACATTTAACACGAGGGCTGATGTTTGTTCTCTGTGTGCTACGTGTCATGCAAGATCAGAGTTTGCAATATTTATTTCTTTTTCCTTTTCCTTTTCTTTTTTTCATTTTCTTTTCTCTTTGGCTATTTGTAGGATGATAGGAGTGAAAACTGGCGAATACAGGCAGTGGCAGTGTCACCTGATAAGTTTGAGAGCCGGAAACCTCTACCATTACCTTGGAGAGGTTTGGTAGATGACAAGCTCTCCAAGGCAACAGGGATCCCTGGCTGTGTGTTTGTTCACATGAGTGGATTCATAGGTGGAAATCGAAGTTATGAAGGTGCTCTTGCTATGGCTAGAGCTTCTTTAAAGGCTTGACCAAATAGGAGTTTTATCAGTGGAGATACTATGTTCACATTCTCAAATCATTAAGTGCTGCAGTCCTCTGCACCTGTGATTAGTGTTACGAAGAATTGAGTTGGTTATTGAACTGGCACATGCCAAACATGGTTGTTTGGACAATTGTTGGAACCATACATGGTGCAGTTTATCAGGCGTGCATCTGGTTTTTTAAATCAGCACATATAGAGAATGCTACACCTCCCCTTTATTTTTAAGAGGTATGCTCTGGAGTACCTGTTAATTTACTATATCTGAACACTCGGTAATCACATATATACTTTTTCACAACTCCCATCATGCGCAACAACTATGATCCTGTTAAAAACCTTGTATATGAAGTCTTTGATTGACTTATGTTTATGGAGTAGTTGTGAGGAAAATCGTTCTCTAGATCAAAGTTCATCACTCTTCCTATCAGTAAACTACTAGATAGTTTTTACTACGGTCATTTCATATACATTGAAGTTTCTTGTATAAATAGCTTAGTGCCAAATTTCGTGATGAGGCATAAGGCATATGCCCCTCAGTTTGATTAAACTCAGTTTCAATACATTGATCTTCAATCTGTGGACAAACTAGAGACGGTCACGATACAAGTACATTACCATCTCTAATGAAGACAAAACTTGAGATTCTCTAGAAGCACCATTTTTAGCACTTATGTTGCTTCACTCTTCAGACTCTGCTGGCAAACCCTCTTTGAACCATTTGTAGAGGCCCCCTTCTAAGTGGAAGACATTCGTGTAACCATTTAGGACTAATAGGTAGGCTGCTATCAGTGATCTGCAGGAAGTAGCAAGAATAAGCTTTCATATCTTTCTGGGGCAGGGAACAAGTAAATGAATAGATTTCATAACAGGGAAAATTGAAATAGAGAATAGTAACAGTGGAATCAGAGAAGTTCACATACCTTGACTGTTGACCTTCAGGAAGATTTTGGGATGGCCTCAGTGTACCCCCAGCTGAGCAAGCCACTATTATCTTTGCACTTTTATCAATCTTTGATTCCACAGCTGCAAACATACTCAAACTTATTAGTTTTCCCTTGGGCACATAACTTGAGAATTACAACGATTTGAAAGCATTGTTACATATTTCATACTCTGCATAAACTCAGGATTTTCTTCTGTGCCAGCAAAGATGCCAAAAAATGCAAATGCAGCACGCCTTGCAATGTCCCATGCTGTCCATTCCTTTATAAGCCTATATACTTGTACATTGATAGCACCTGGTGGATGAGCCTGCGATCAAAACAGGAAAAATAAGTTCAGTAATTCAGTCTCAAATGATGCAGTTTACTATTTTGAGCTCTGTTCATAAGCTGTAAGTTATGACTGATATTTCTTATTCAGACATAATGACAAGATCCCTAACCTCTTTGAATTCCGCTTCTGGTCTCACATCAAGAATCACAAAGTTGTTTTCTTTCTGAAGGCGCAGAGCTTCCTTCACATCCACACTCCTGACCTGAAAATAACCAAGTTTAGTTCTTAGTTTTCTCTCTCAATGTGTATGTGTGTGTCTAAGAGAGACAAAGGGAGGGAAGGAGGGACCTTTTTCTGTAGAAGAACTTCTCTCTTAGTCTTCCAATCTTCCTCAGCTAATCCCTCCAAAGAAAGATAAGAAAAATAACTCACTCAGAGTCAAGATCGAAGATAAACACAGCAAAGACTCCATGACTGGTTGGGAACAATCAGTTGGAGCTCTGATCTTGTTTCTGTTCAAAAGCCATGGGAAATCTTGCTAATAAAACCCAGGTTAGAGCAAAGTACCTGGTGATTTTGCAGGTTTTGTTGCCGCGTTGAAGACTCTTAGGCCTCTCGGAACGGTGCATGAGGATGACCTACCCCGTAAAGATCCATTTGATCTGACAGTGAAGAAAGGTAAGCTAGGGTCTTGGGCAGTCTTTGAAGAGAAAATTAGTGGTGATGATTGATAGTTAGGATACAAAGAAGATGAAGAAGAGGGTGAACTGATTGAAGGAAGTGCAGTCATTTGAGAAGGTACTTTGAAGTTGGAGAGATTGATTGCTTGTTCAACAATTGATAGGTGGTTGAACTGTTTGCTGCTCCTTGCTTTTGTGACATTTGGAGTTCATTGAATGCTAGCTAGATTAAGAGCAGACTGGGCCAGGCATTGTGGATATTTATGGTGTTATCTGTCTAAAAAATCTGGATATGTGGTTCGTGTTTGAGGGTTTGTTACCTTGGGATTACATGGGATCCTTTTATTTTGTCCCTTGTGTTTTGCTGCTGCCGCAGAGCAGAGATACATCTCCCCCCATCTGCATCGATTTTTGCAATCATGGCACCCCAAGATCCAAGTCATACTTAATAATAATTTTAAGTACAAAAAAATATATATATATTTTAAATAAATAAAAAAAAACAGTTTGAACCGGGCTTTCCCAACACTGTCCTTATTTGGTACTGCAAACCGCGCGGTTGCCTGCATTACCAAACAGAGTAGTGTTGATTGTTTGTTTTTGTAGTTTAATATGTTTTTAAAATTATATTGTGTCTAAAAAAATATTAATTAATTCTGTTTTAAGTGTTGTTTTATGATTTTAATTTATTGATGTTAAAAATTAAAAAAATATTTTTTTAATATTTTTTTAATTAAAAAATACATGCATCGCATTACATAGAGTGTGGTATAATGATGGAGCTTATAAAATTACTGAAAAAAATTAAAGGTATTTGATTGAATGTTAGGTTAAAAATGTGTTTGTATTAAAATAATTAAAAAATAAGCATATTTTAAGTTACCTATGTAATTTATATGATCAAGAAATTATTAAATATTTTCTACAGTTTTTCATTTATTACTATATTTAAAATTATGTGGTATATGGTATAAAAGCTATTTTCATTAAACCTAACTTGAGGTTGACTTGAAGTAAGGCTCGTACATATGTTAAATGATTTAAGTTAAATTAATTAAAAATGATTTTTTTAAGTTCAAAATAATACTTTTTTTTAAATCAAGCAATTTTTTTTATTGGTGATAGGTGTTAACCTTCGGGTTATACATTTATATTTTTATATACATTTTAATGATAACAAGAATATAAAAACTGAAATAATAATAAGTTCTGTTGAGAATAAGTTTTAAACATATTTATACAAATATCGTGGCGACAAGCATAATTAAGGACTTATGAAGAAATCAAGAACAAGTCTAAGAAAAAAGCATATTAAAGACCGAGAATTAAGTATTTATTTTTAATGCATGATGTAAATTGTTTTATCTCATCTTAGTAGCACAAAATTAAAATGAATGCACATACTTCACTATGTATATATTTAAAAATGATTAATAAAACTATTCTAAGAATTTACCTAGGTTAAAAATAATAAATCTGGAATTCTAAATGAACTAGGTGACCGCTTGTTAATCTATGATAAATACCTAGGAATTCTGCAGGAATTGGTCAACCGATTGGCTTGACCAATATGAGCTGATCAACCGTTTCAGCTATCAATGAGATTACAATGGCTATAAACAACTAGTTTTTGCTAGAAACATATATATATATATAATGGTAAAATTAAGAAGAAAATCTAAACATATATGATATATAAACTATTCTAATTGCAAAAACACATTAAAATCATCAATACTTGGTTATAATATAACTAGTGCTATTAAAACCTTCATATTATAGCATAAAAGTATTTAAAATCTCATACACACTATACTTAAATACCTCTCATTTCTTAAAATGATATCTTGTAAGATATAGAGATATTAAAATTATGAATTGTATTATCTACTCTACTGAGAGAGTTAGTTGTTATGATAAAATCATACTTGTAAGTCTTTGAAAGTTAAGTATAGACTCTTGGTATTTGTGAAATAATTTCACTAAGAAAAAATCTTGAAAACGACATATCTTCAAGTGTGAAAAATCTTAGTGTGGATTCATCAAGTGGTTATTGTACTTTTGAACTTGGACTAGTGAAGAAATACTTATTGAACCACGTTAAAAATCGAGTTTGTAAATTCTCTTCTTTATATATTTATTTTAAGCACTTTAATTATATTGCTGATTACTATTTTTATTCTGTTTAATTGTATTAATTTGCATTGTTTGTTAATATTAATGAAACACATCTTCTAGGTGTTATACTTGCCATAATCCTAGAATAATTGTTGTAAGTGTTTTTAATCGAATGAAGCATCGAAGTATTGTGATCTCTCTTTTTAAGTGGGATGAACTGATTGTTATTTTTTAAAGTAACTGTATCAAAATAATATATATATTTTATATTTTTTAAAATTTAATTGTGATATTAATATATTAAAACATTCAAAATATTCAAAATATAGTTGAATCCCAGTGCGAAACAGCACAAAAAATGGATGAGTGTTGTAAGCTAGCTCTAATGTTATCGTTGCAGGCAGAAAAAAAAAGGTTTTAACAGTAGTTATTATGTTGTCGGGTTCAGGAACCTTGCCATCATTGCCATGTCTGAGCACGACTTAAAAGAATTCATAGTTTATGATAAGATAATCAAGAACAACTGGCAATTTATTACAATTTTCTTGTCTGCTCTGTTTAGATCTAGCAGTAAGGTTTTGTATGTTCATGAAACTACATGGGAGCAATTAACTTACAATTTCAATTCTAATGTGCTAAGCAAACGTAGGATCAGATGCATGCTGTTTCCTTTTCATGCCCTAGCTAGGTCCAAACTTGTACGTGGCTTAATTGTTTAAATTCAAACCCTTTTCAAAGAAGTTGGTATATTTATTGCCCTGGTCCAATATAAATGCTGCACCCTTCATGCAAGTTTAGTGGGGGTGTTGAAATCATGGTTTTAAAAGAAATTAATTTTTTTTATTTAAAATTAATTTTTTTAGATCGTTTTAATGTGCTGATATTAAAAATAATTTAAAAAATAAAAAAAATATTATTTCAATATATTTTTAAGGAGAAAAATATTTTAAACTGCAACTGCTACCACTCTCAAACACCTCTTAAAAATTTCTCATCAAAGGGTGAGAGATCAGACGTTTGTTTGATATTATTATACAAATTTTAAATGTATTTTTTAATTGAAAATATATTAAAATAAAATTTATATATATATATATATATAAATAAAAGTATATCAAAATCATTTAAAAACTTATCAATTTGATGATTTTTAAAATGAAAAACAATTTAAAAATAAAGTAATAAAGCAAAAACAAACATTCATATTACAACATCAAACTAATCAATGCATGATAGTTTATGAAAATACTTATTGATAGTTTCAAAATCAGAATCCCTTTTTTTTTCTTTTGTTTAAAATGAAAGTTATATATATAAAACCAAAATCATGCCCTCTTTACCATTCCAAGAGATTTTAGAGAAATTTTACTCAACACACACCACCAATGCAAAGGTGAGAGCAGTGGGATCATAGCAAATGTATCAGTTGGATTTAAGAAAAGATGGGATGCAATTCAAGTGCGAGCTAGGAATAGGATAAAATATTCTATTGTTTTTATTAATTATGCACATAAAACACTCTATGTCATTTAAGATATTAACTGATTTAGTGAGTGATTTATGAGTTTGAATCTTAGCTGAGATTGTTAGTGGATTTTTTTTATGTACCAATTCAAAAATAAATTGTATATCGAAAAATATATACACGTAAATCACTATGTTTCTTGTTGGGTATGCTATTTGTTTATATATACACTCATTTCATTAAAAAAATTATGATAACCTGAAAAATACTAGCATCATTAAAAAATTTAAAAGTATTACAAGATCCTTTGAAAAATTCCCTTAATGAATTTTAAAAACACTCAATTTTCTATTAAAATGAATGATTTATCCTTAGAGAAATCATAGCCAGTTTGCTTTCTCGTTTCAATATTATTTTTTAAAAAATTTAAATTTTATTTTATTTTTTCCTTACTTCAAATTATTTTTTTATGTTTTTAGAATATTTTAATATGTTGATGTAAAAAATAAAAAAAATATTATTTTAATATATTTTTAATAAAAAACACTTTAAAAAAATATTTATCACAAACCAACAAGTTCCGTATAAGATCTAGTTCCTGTAGTAAATTCTACCCATCAATTTATTGATTGTTCGAAAGAGTGACAACTTTTATATTTTAATAAGTTTAAAAAATATATTTGACTTAAAAAAAATTAAATTAATATTTTTTAAGGTAATTTTTAATAATTTTATAAAAATAAAAAAATATTTTAATATATTTTTAAAAAACACTTCACCACATTAACTCAAGTAATTATAGAATAACCTTCTATTTACGCCCCCAGCAAGTGCACGATCAAAGAGAGTGAATTCCTGATCTATGTCCCACATGATGATATAATCGACGGTGAACAGAAAAGGAAAGTAGGGTCCACAAAATGTCAAGGGAAGCACATGATCCAAGACGTTGCCATATGGGTCTCTACCAGGCTACCACCAGCTCTCGTCTACAGACCACCGACACTGTAGGCCGGAATTCATTATATCAAATCGTCTGATCTCGACACGTGTACTACTTCCGTGACGTGAAAACCGCGTTTTTCAGGGCCCTGACAATTTTCATGTAATATTGGAGTAATATTTTTGTGCGAGTTTAATGGTAATGAAAGTATTCTATCTCTAAAATAAATTTAAATTCTAATTAGGTAAGTTACTTTTAATATTATATTATTTAGATTCTTATTAATATGGTTTAATTTTTTTTAATATTAAATTAATTTTTAATATTTAAAATGTTTTAATATATTAATATTAAAAAATAAAAATATATTATTTTAATGCATTTATAATTAAAAAACAATTTAAAAATAACTTCTATCAAACTTCTAAACATATACATTTAATCAAGCTTGTATGTTGTCAAAATTTTCAATAAATAAATGCATTTATAGTGAAATATTTTTACAGCTTTTTTTTTTCTAATTTGAGATTTAAATAATAGTATAGTAAAATACCTATCTATTAATTAGGGTAAATCTATATACAAAATAATTATATTATTATCATCATCTTGGATTAATTTATTATTATTATCCTGGATTTTTTTTCAAGCAAATTCACAGTGTTATTTTAGTAATATTAGCTTGAGACTTTTCATATGCCATATTTAGAAATATAATTTTTTAATCTATATTTGAAAATAAATAATTTGATGTTGATCTTTTTTTCTTTCTCTCGTGGCTACAAGTTACCAAAAGATTAAATTAATTTTAAATGATTAGTCTAAGTATTCAAGGAGGCATGCTTCATTCTTGACTTTTTAGGTTTAAATCTTGAGATCAAAGCCTATAAAAATCTATTAAATTCCATTAAATATATCAGAATGATATGAGAGATGAATCATTAAAATTATTTAGAAAGAAATTTAGTATTAATAAACATATAAGTTGATTTAAAAATGCCATTATTATGAAATACAACTCAATGCTATTAGTTTCATGGTGGCATTTAATTGCAATATTAGATAGATAATTAAGGCTTGATGATTTTGAGACCCAACCAAAATAAAAAGTGAAAAGTCAAACGTACAACAAAACGAAAAAGCAAGAGTCCAAGAATCACGAGCAACGGCTAAAAATACTATGAAATGATGATAGAATTGTATGCAGAAGATACAGCCCACTCGTCTTCAACTTTACTATATATACCTCCTCTCTCTCTCGCTCGCACGGGCTTCAAAGAAAAGTGAATCTCACACGCTCTGTGTGGAGATTGTTACGCCGGACAACACTACATTATACATTGCAAGGGGTATTGTTCTGGGGTTCTTTCTCTCAAGAACAGAGAGATATTGAGTGAAATAAGAAAAAATGGAAGCCTTTTACTATTTGGTTTTTGCGGCATTAAGTGCCGTAGTGTTTGGAGTTGAGATGAGCAAGACAACAAAAGATCGAATCAATACATCTCCTGCTTTCAATTCTTTCAAGAATAACTACCTTGTAGTGTACTCTCTTATGATGGGTAAGTGTGTGCCTTTTCTTTTATTTTTCCATTAAAAATCCTAACCTTTTTAGATCTATAATGTATTTGCATGGATCTGATGTGATTTACGTGTGTTTGATTGTTTTTTGGAGGTGGGCTTAGTAGCATTTTTGTGGGATTTGTTTTTTCTGGTCTTCAAAGATGGAAATTTTATTAGAGAAATGAGAAGTGTGAGGAATGCGGGACTTGGGTTGTGTTTTTTATAGGGTGGTGGGGAAGTGGGATCTGGATTTAGATTGGTCATAAATAAGTGGGTCTGATATGGGTTCTTGTTTTTCATTTTGTTTGTTTTTTCTACTACTTAGTTGAGGGTTAGTATTTGGTGCTGTAAAAGTTTGAGCTTCCGTTGTGTTTTGTACTTTCCGTGCTGTAAAACTGATAATGGAGACTGGATCTGGTTTATTTTGTTGAATTTTAGCTGAGCAGCTTCTTAAGGCTAGCTATATTTGGATATTCTATCTCGCCTTCAATATCAGACTAGAATTTGTTGATTAAGTTGTTTCAGCAATTCTGTTCCTGATAAATTACTGTTTATATGACAGCTGGTGATTGGTTGCAAGGTCCATATGTTTACTTCCTTTATACTACATATGGCTTTGGGAAAGGGGAGATTGGGCAGCTTTTTATTGCTGGTTTTGGGTCCTCCATGCTGTTTGGGACGATTGTTGGATCTTTGGCTGATAAACAGTGAGTGGTTCCTCGAGAGTTGTTGTTTTATGATAATGTTTTTCCTTTACTAAGTGTGATCTGCTTGGCTTCATGTCAGGGGTCGAAGGAGAGCATGTGTGACTTATTGCATTACCTATATACTGAGCTGCATTACCAAGCATTCTCCTCAGTACAGAGTTTTAATGATAGGCCGTGTCTTGGGAGGTATCGCCACTTCTCTCCTATTTTCATCATTTGAGTCATGGCTGGTCGCAGAACACAATAAGGTAATGGATTGTTTTTCTGCTGTAGTGTTACTTTCTGGTTTCGGGTTTAGAAGAACAAATCATTAAATAACACTTGGTAGATCAGTGAACCTCCTTAACATTAGTGGTTCAAGATTTCTGATCCAAGTTTCTGCCATAACAATTTCTCCTCACTGTTCTTTGCTAAAACCAATTCAATCTAATCATTAACAGATGGGTAATCACCTTTAAATGTAACCTCATCTTAATTCTTCTTATTCTCACTTAATTGGTGCAGAGGGGCTTTGATCAACAATGGCTGTCACTGACATTTTCAAAGGCAATTTTTCTGGGAAATGGTCTCGTGGCTATCTTGTCAGGATTGTTTGGAAACTTTCTTGTAGATACATTTCAACTTGGCCCCGTGGCTCCTTTTGATGCTGCTGCATGCTTTCTTGCAATTGGAATGGCCGTTATTTTGTCATCATGGACAGAGAACTACGGAGATCCTTCAGAGAACAAGGACTTGATTGCCCAATTCAGGGGTGCTGCCGTGGCCATTGCTTCTGGTAGAGTCTGATAGTTGCTTTGCATGATGCATTCATTGTTCAGTGTGGTGTTTGGCAAGCTAGTTTTTTTTTTTTCAGTCTGTTTCTTCCTTGCTACTTTTTTGACCTTTCTTCCCCATATTCTTTCCTTCTTATACTTTTCCCCTTTCCTCTGAATTATATTTAATGCTTTTCAGATGAGAAAATTGCTTTGCTGGGTGCAATTCAGTCTCTGTTTGAAGGTTCTATGTATACCTTTGTGTTCCTCTGGACACCTGCTTTGAGCCCAAACGATGAGGAAATTCCTCATGGATTTATTTTTGCAACATTCATGTTGGCATCAATGTTGGGAAGCTCTATTGCATCTCGGTTGATGGCCCGCTCATCACCCAGGGTAGAGAGCTACATGCAGATTGTTTTCATCGTCTCATCAGCATCTCTTCTGCTTCCTATTGTAACCAGTGTATGTATTGTTTCCAATCTATCATTTTGATCCTTTGTTTCCTCCTTTCATGTTCTCCTATTAATCTGCAGTTTCTCTGACATGGAACAGTTCCTAGTAGCACCTTCTAAAGTTAAGGGTGGCAGCATGTCATTATCAGGCTGTCTCCAGATGCTTGGCTTCTGCACCTTTGAGGCTTGTGTAGGGATATTTTGGCCTTCTATTATGAAGATGAGGTCCCAATACATTCCTGAGGAGGCCAGAAGCACCATTATGAACTTCTTCCGCATTCCACTCAATATCTTTGTGTGCGTTGTTTTGTACAATGTAAGTTGCTAGTTATACTTGTATATCCTGACCCATTAGGAGTAGTAATTGTAGAATTGCTCATAAAACTGGAAAAACCTAGATTACTCACCAGGTGTTTATGCATTTGTGCTAGCATTGTATAAGTTTTGATCACACTCGATAGACTCAGTGCACTGGTTTAACCTTCAGTTAGTTAAGACTAACCTTACTGGTATCCATCTCCAGCATGACCAACCTGTAACTTGGAAGTAGTTTTCTGTTCCATGCTACCACCCTCCCCCTCCCCTCCAACTCACGCACCACATATGACTGCAAACATGGAGTGTCTCTCATTTTGTGTTTGCTTACTAGTTCTTTGGTTTTTTTTTTGAAGGTCAATGCATTCCCTATCACTGTTATGTTTGGTATGTGCTCGATTTTCCTCGTGGTGGCGTCTATCCTGCAGAGGAGGCTCTTGGTGATTGCAGAAAAGCAAAGTAAATCTTTTCCCTCTACTTTGCAACTTCTGTTGAACTTAGATATAAATGCAGTTCTCAGTTTATCTTTAGATTATATTGTGCATACTGCATAGTGGAAGAAACATGGTGCATATATTTACCAATACTTGCCTGTTGCATTATTACAGAGACAGAAGTCTGGGAAATGAAGGAAAGGGATAATGAGGCAGAGCCACTGAACATTTGATCAAACAGACCGATTACTTTTGGAAACAACAACCACCCAATTCATTCTATATATCTGTTGTGCTTCCAGCTAGTTCGAAGTTTAAATATGATTTAACCTTGAAATCAACAAGGAGAATATAGTGGTCTGTCTTCAAAGAAGAAGGAGATACAAACATGCCTCTTTGACTTCTACAATTATTCATTTTTGGCTGTCACTTATTTGACAGAGTAGTAGTAGTGTATTAGTCTTTTTGGTTCCCCCACCTTTGCTTATTACTGCAAGTCTGCAAGGAATTTGTCATGTCTACAAAGTAATTCATGTAATAGTTTTCAAAACTTGGTCTATAAGTCTGTACTCTCAATTTAAATTATATATGGCTTCTCAATGTGCTTACATATTTGATGATGTGTTTTCAAGCTTTTGCGCTGAAATGATTTTTTAGATGGTTTTGATATGTAGATGTCGCAACGAACTAATGATCGATGATGTATCCTAATGCTTTTCTTGATGCTTTACATGTAAGGTTTAAGATATGATTTCTTGATGCTTTACAAGGAAGCTACAGGTTATTGAAATTTACTGATGGGGCCTGAAAGTGACCCTGATAATTATTAGGAGAAAAAGGAAATCTTAGCTGATAAGTTTAGAAATTAGGCACGCTGATCTTACTTACTCTTCCCTTTTGTGATAACAAGTGATTTGACCAATACTTGTGAGGAAAGAACATCTCTGTATATGTAAAACACAAAAATCATCAAATGAAATAATCAGTTCTAGATTCTAAGGGTCTCTTTTTTTTTAATGATTCTTGCATTGAACTTGATTGCTTTTTCTCTTTTTTGGTTGGTGAGTGATATGTTGTGTTTCTTTCTTTGAATGAATAAAAGGATATGTAGTTTTTCTTGAATTTTCATTGAATTATGCTAGTTTTTTTTTTTTTTTTTTTTTTTTCAAATTTTTGATCTTATACTAGGGCTATAATATTTTGAATGGATAAAGCAACATTGATGCAGCCTTCAAAGGAAATGAAATTGATGCTGGCGTTGGGATTGTATGGATAAAGCACAGAGGTGCAGCCATGGATGGCATTTCACAGCGACTAAGGTGCGGAAACTCGTGACAGGTTGAAGCTTAATTTTCCTCTTTGAGGGGCAATGAGGATGGCAGTATCAAGAAGACATGACAGTCTGATCATTGAAACTGATTCAGCCATTGTAGCTGAAGCATTATCACAGCAACATGAGGATATTAATTGGGATATCTATCAAATCATTGATCATATTAAAATGCTTTTGAGTAGTCATCAAGATTGGCAGATTGAAAAGCTAGAAATACATGTAATGTTTAAGTTCATCTTCTTCGGCTAGATATGAACCCAGAAAAAAGAAGGGTCTTTCGTGAAAAAGAGTGTATTTTTTTTTAATCCAATCTTTGTACTTTAAGTTTGTTCATATGATTAGCTCCTTTGTTTCATTAACTCTTGGGAATTTTTCCATGAAATATAATATGAATATTTGAGAAAAATCAAGAAAAATTAAACCAAAAGAGATGAATATAAAAGAATACCAAGAAATATACCTAAAGTGATAGATATAAACCACAATAAAACCAAACAAATATAATCTGAAAAGGAACTAAAAATATATTTTTTGAGAAATGGGTACAAAAATTAAATACAAAAAAGAAGAAAAGTATAAGAGTAAAAAAATAAAAATAAAAATAAAAATAAAAATGATGTTGTAATTAGAATAAAACCATAAATGAGAATAAGATATATAATATTAAATCTGGTTTAATATGTCGATTTAATAATTTATTAATTTAAAACTTGGTTCCGATCAAGTTTTATTTCAAATTAATTTTAAAGTTCATTTAATTAGATTTGATTGATTTAATTGATTTAGTGAAATAAATCTGGATAAAATATAATTTGATAAACTCTAATATTATTTTAAAATTTTAAATCTTTTATCTTCGTTAAAATGACCTAGCAAACTTGTGATATAGGCGGCAAAAGTATAGGGGTCAGATTAAAATATTGTTTTGATGAGGGACTATTTACACAAACAACATAAACTATAAGGACCTCCGAACCTCATTAACCTCTCATTTTCATTTTTTTCTTGCTCTTCTAGGGTCTCTAATAAAGAAGAGAATGGAAACGATAAGAAGTTGGTCTTAACCAGAAATTCTCCATCGATTTTTTCACGAAAAGAGAGAATGAGTGCAGAACAAGAACAGCCAATGATCAGCAACGAAGCCAAGAAGACAAGGGATCAGCCAAATTTGACAGAATGTCAGTCCTGTGGTCTCCGCACCCCCTCTCATAAAAGACTCGAAATTTTATACAGTGAGTGGCGAATCATCCTTCTTTGTACAAAATGTTTTAACCTTGTTGAGTCTTCCAAAATTTGCTCTTATTGTTTTAGAAAATTTTCTGTCAAGACTAAGTGTCTTCGTTGTTGCCAATGTAAGAGGGTTGTTCATAAATCTTGTTTTGCTAAACGTAAGAATGTTGCCCCTTGGTCGTATTCTTGTTATGGTGATAGTGGTGGTTTTTCTGTTTGTATTGATTGTTGGGTGCCGAAATCGGTTGCTATTAAAAGGGGGAAGGTTTGTGGGGTTAGCAAGAGGAACGATACTGGGGTTTTGGGTAGAAGTTTGGAGGATGTGGTGAAGGATGCTGCTTGCACGGTACAGGAGAAGGTTGAGTCTGCGGTTAGGGCTAGAGAGTTGGCTGTGAGGAAGGCTTTGGAGGCGAGGAAAGCGGCGGATGTGGCTAGGAAAGCATTAGATTTGGTGGCTAATAATGAGGGTGGCAAGGAGAATAATGATAATGTTGATGATATTGAATTGGCATTTCAATTGCATAGAGCAATGAATAGTTCACCTCGGATTTCAAGTAATTTGTGCTTGGTTGATTCAAGTTGTTTGGGTGTTCCTATGATAGGGGAGGGTAATGGTGAAATGCGGATTAGAAATTCAGAATTGAGGAATCTCGGTGCTTTTGGAAAGCTTGATGGCTTCATGAGTAGAAGTGTGGACGTGGGGCGTCGGAAATCAAATGGAAATGATGATGGTGTAATCAGACCAGATGCTAAGAAAGATAGGAATGTGGGCATGCAGCAGCAAGAACAGAGCTTTTTCAACAAGTTGATAAACTCAAGGGGGAATGATTGCAGTGTGAACTCTGATTCTCAATCTTATAGGGAAGGAAACGAGTCTATGGTTCCTGATGATAAAGGTTGCAAGAGAAAGCATGATCGCTATCTGCTGAAGTATAGTAGGAAAAGGGTTTTGTTCAAGTATAGTAGGAGAAAGGTTATGCTCAAGTATTGTAGGAGAAAGTTAGATGAGAGGTTAATTCCAAATGGTAGGCCCAAGTTCCTTTATGAAGGCTTGCTCTCAAGACTTGGGCTTCCACTACAGAACAACTGCTAAGGTGTTCTAAAGAACCATTATGGATATGTTAATGATGGCCATGGATGTTGCAGATTTACATCTAGATTTCTGTTAGGTTCTCAACTTTTGAGTTTTCAAAGAGTTAAACAAGTTCACACTTTCCTTTCTGTATAAAATTATGTGTACTCGTGATCTTTCTTATTTAATGAGCACGCTTTGATATAAAATTCACTGATATTTAACCTGAATGACTGGTGGTTTGAGAATATCTGGAACACTTCTATGTTAAGCGAAGGAATGCGGAAGTAGCAATTTTATATGATATGCAGTAAAGGATCTGTTCCGGGAGTTTTTATCTGCTCTATGTGGCTGTTAATTTATGGGTCGGGATGTTCTTTGCTTTGCTTCATTTTCAAAAATGTGAATGCAGATGGTTGGCTTTGCTTGATAGAGTTTTATTACATATTTGTTTTTGTTTATCGATTATTTGGAAGTTTCAGTATGTTGTCCTTGGATTCTAACAAGGAAAGCTCCCCTATGCCATTTGATTGATTAAAGCTCCGTGCCACAACATTCTGTTTGGCATTTTATTTTATATGCTAGTTGCAGCTCTTGGTCTTCCTTTTGTTTTGTTTTAATTGTTGTCGTGACTCTATTAGTATGAACATTGCATGTCTAAGGAGAAAGATAAAAGGAAAAAGGTGCTTTATTTGAATTCAGTCCTGGAAGTATGTTGTCTATGGGATGCTGATTAAACAATGAACCAATATAGAATCAAAGTACTGATAAGTAAGCTCTTCATGTAAAGGTCTGAGGTTTTGCTCCTGCTACTCCATTATAGACTGCAGATACGTTCCTGATCTTGTGCCTTGTATCTTACTGTTTGTTGATGCTGCTTGTTTAATGGGAAATCTTATTTTTTAAACTAAGCATTGAGTGGGAATGTTTGCATTGAATTAATTCCGCTGATTGTAATCTGTTTATGCAAAGTACGATGCAGCTGCTCCTGCAATTGTTCCTCTGGGTTGTTACTACTGTTTCTGCATTGCTGCAGCTGATTCATAACAAGTTGAGTTAGTCCATAGAAGTTGATTGTGGGATTAATTTTGTTATAGGCAGTCTATGAAGTCCTCAACCCTTGTATATTTTTAAACGAGAATCAACTTTTCTCACGAATGTGCTTGTTACCTGTTGCATTCTTAGCCCTCTGGAGTTTCTCTTCATAATGCAATTGCATGGCTTATCAGAAAAGGGCAAAAAAAAAAAAGAAAAAAAAAAAAGAACATGAGTTTGCACATTAACTTCCATATTTTGGTTGAAAGATCACATCAACCACCCAATCAAACACAATTAGTACTTTCCTATTAACTGATTAGATAATTTAATCAGTTTGGATGATCCCAAATACCCTAGCTTAGATGTTGCCTGAAAGTATTTGTTCTCTGAAACTAAGTAGCGCCATGAAAGACTGCAAAAACAAGAAAATTCCGTAAACTGGTGTTTTCAAGTAATGATTAGTTATGCGTTCATGTGTTGAATATATGCTCATTTGGTTAATTCTTGGATAGTGAATCCTCAAGAACATTACAAGTAAACACACCTTTATTTTTCTACTTAGTTATCAACAGCTCGGCATAGTTTTTTCAGCATCAATATTTTTTTCGCTTAAAAATGCAAACTTTACGCGATTGCCTTGGCAACTGTAAACAAAGTCAAAGCAGGTGAAGGCTACAAACATGTTCACCTTTATCTCTACACCGACCTGAGTGATTAGGTCTGTGGTAAAATATGCAACAGAGAAGAGAAGCAGCAGCTGAAGATATATTGCGAGAGATAATGGCACATTGGGTTATTTACCTCTATTCAGTAACTCAATAATAAAGTAATTATTTTTTCTCATCTATGAGAATTTCTTATTTCATTTTCTTGATTCTTTATCCAAATTTCTTTTATAATTTATTATACTTTGCAACATTGTAGCACATTACTCAGAGAAGGTAGCACATCACAAACTTAAGATGTAAAGTTTACCAGCAGGCAGCAGATCTTTATCTTAAATATTCTGTTCTTGGATCATCAGAACCTTGCAACTGCTCAACAAGGTCAGTTAACTCCTGTTTTTCTCTCCGTCTCTGGTGTTTTAACATTTAACAGTAGAGTTCTCTTTCAAGTCGGATGGATTTCAGCTCTAACTCTTGAGTGTCTTTTTGTTTCATGATTTTGCGTTGGATTGTTTGATTTTGCTTTTTTTTTACTTCTGTTGATTAGTGACTTGATTCTTAATATAGGGTGATATGGATTTCAGCTCTAACTCTTGAGTGTCCTGTTTGACTTGTTTTTGATGAGGGTATTATTTTGATCTCCTATATCAAAAATAATTTTTAATAAATAAATAAATATATTTTTTAATATATATTTTTTTAAAAAAAAACCTTAAAAAATAACTGATATTATTTTTTAAAACACTGCCGACAATACCGACAAACAAGTGAATGCTCAATCACTGCATCACCTGTTTAGATAAGGAAAAATCAAGACGACATCGATACGAGCACCAACGTCGTCGGGACGAATATTAGCTGAGAGATTGCACAAGCCAAGTGTCGGCTCCATTATCCATTAAAGAAAGTCAAAGAACATGTCCACAAGAGTTCCATGCAGTTTACACTTTACACACAGGCTTTGGTCGCCGTAAGGCTTCCACGTTGCAGCCACGCAAGCCAAACTCCATACACAGGGAATTTTGTAGTTTTGGAAAGGAAGACCACCATCATGCAAACGTCCACAATGGTCTGAAAAAAACAAAAATCCCTTAATAACCACATATAAGGACATGCCTGCCTGCATGATTCTTTGTCTATATATACAGTAAATAGATCAATCTTTTATGTCAAACTTCATGTTGGCTCTTTGGTTAATCTATAAACAATAATTTTTTTTATACAGGCCTGAGCCTGGATCTATATAAGATCTTGAAGGCATTTTACGAAGAACAAATTAAGTTTTAAAAAATCTCACCTTATTTTTTATTTTTATTTTCTCAAGCCCATTAATTTGGGACATTTCGTATCCTTATGTAAGTATAAAGAGTTAAGCAATATATATGACTCTAGTTCTTCTCTCATCCTAGAAGAACATTATTTCTCTTCACCCATTTTGCCTTGTTTTCTTTTTTTGGTATTGTATTGAATTTGATAATTAAATAAATTCTATAATAAGCTTTATATATGGTTGATGGTCCATTTTTATTCTTTTAATATTTTTATATTCATTCAATGTGAGATATTTTTTGTAATAATGTTGTACCATATTATCTTATTTATTCTTTGTTGTACATGTCAGAAGATGTGCTATTGAATCTTGAAATTTCCGCAGTAGCACAGAAGCCTTGATTCCATACCCTTTCTTGCATCCTCTTGTCACTGGCTTTTGCGGGTTCTTTTTGGCTCTTCTGTTTTTATCTGTCTGTTTGTATAGTAGTTTCTTTTAAGCTCCTCTGTTTGTGTACATGTACATATGTTTTTACACTTTCTTGATAGTTATTGTTAAAGAATCATCTCAACTCAATAGTTTAAGCTATTAGGAAAGGTTTCAGAATATAATTTATATTATTTTCTAACACACCACCTCAATGAAAGCCCTTTGGACTTGAAACTTGCACATGCTCACATTACCTTCTACTTAATTTTTTATCAAATAACTCGTGACCGCTTGGTCATCAAGGCTCTGATACCATGTTAAAGAACCATCTTAACCCAATAGCTTAAGCTGTTAGGTGAGGTCCCATGATATGATTTATATTATTCTCTAATAGTTATTAAAGAATCATTTCAATTTAAAAGTTTAAGATTTTAGGTGAAATGATTTTTTAATATGATATTAGAATCTTATTAACTAAGTAATTATAAATTCAAATCTCACCACCTCTATTTTAATTAATAAGAATATTTAAACACAAGATAGTATGAGCTTATATAAATTTTAAATCTAATGTGTTTTCACTTGAGAAAATGTGTCAAATAATAAAATAAAATTATTTTTATGATCTCATCTAACGGCTTAAACTTTTAAATTAAAATGATTATTTTACGATAGTTATCTTATTTTGACACTAGCCTTATTACATGATATATCACCTCGAATATTATTTTTTAAAAAAAGAAGGTTGAGCATCATGAGATTTTTCTTCTCGCGGTATATATGGTCCATATCTGAAAACCCCTTTTGTTTCAAGGAACGTCATTGAGTACGTTTATTATAAAACTTTGTTGATTCAATTGAATTTATAAAACATGGTGTCTAGGTATAAAAATATATATACCATCGATGGCATTTCATCCTCAAGGATTTTAAAAATGGAATCATAATATAGAAACAATGAAAACTGAAATATGACATGCTTCAATTATCAATTTCTCCTAGTATAGGATAGATATTAATTATATAAATATATAATAAGGTTGAACATTACTATATCCATATGGAATTATTTTTTTTCTTAATAATAGTCGATTATATTATGAACAGCCATCTACGTACTAGATGGCAAAGAAATATGGAGAAATGTTATCTGTTGTGTATAGAGAAAAGCATTTCGGTCGACTACTCAATTAAAATTTATATTTCAGAAGGCTATATATTTAACTTAAATGTACTCGGGGGTGTGAATAGAAAAAACAAAATATGAAAGGGACCAGATTAAATTTTAGTTGTAATTTAGAGACTATTTGTGCCTCTCTTTTTTTCTCCCTCTCTAAATTTATCAATTACAAAAATGATCGAAAAAAATATTCAATACGTATATCTAATTAACTCATCTTCTTTTCACAAGCAAAAAATTCATCTTAAAACCAACTAGTAAGTAGTTATTTCATGCAAGTTTTCTCTTGCAACTCACAAGAAGCACTGATCTGGTGAAGGTGATGTATATATTTTTATTTTTCCAAAATTCCAGACCCCTGCATATGGAGTTGTATTGAGACACAGATCTCAACATGCTCTCCACCCATCTGTACAGGTGCAACCTTGTAAGCATATATCAAGGCAATCTGGGCCATCTTTAAAATTGGCTTCTTTGCTCAAAAACATTGAGCATCAGCGTTATCAAGGTTGATGATGCTCGATTCTAATGGCTTCAAGAGCTAAGAATTGTCGATGACTCGATTTTCTTGATATATGCTACTAGGGTTCCAGCAATGTTGATGCTTTGGGAGCGTTGTTGAGATGTGCATCACAAAGCATTTCCATGTGCAAGGTAATATATTTTTATATTACACCAAGAAAACAAAAGCTATTGTACTTCAAAACACTCACGAATTCGTGGAGGGAGGCCTAATGAATCACTACTACAGTACTACTCCATTTAGAAATAAAAGAGAGCAGGAATTCATGAATTGAAGCTAACCTAAACTTGTAAGCAAGCTAGCTAGCTAGGGTACAGGTATATAGGGTAGGTAGCACACGTGCGTGGGGCTGTGACAAAGAGAGTAGAAGGAGGGGAGTTTGCTTGTGTAGTGTAGATCATCATGACTTGTTACGGCAAGGGATCGATATGGGAGATGGTCTCGATCTCGTCTCCCTGTAAGTAAAAATAACAAAGGAATATGCATTACTGATCATAAGCGAGGTGGGAGTGATTGCATAACATTCACCGAAAGTAAAGGAAAGTTTTCATATCTAAATATTGCGAATACACATGGAGCCATGGCTTGAAGCTAGCATGGATATACATTCACGTTACAGGAAATATATCTCTGTAGTGGTCATTTATTTCTGGCCTATAATATTTGGAGAGTATCTTTCACTGTGAAATGAAAAGGGAAAGGATCGAAAAGGAATCAATCCCACAAGAGTAAATTAATGGGACAAGCAAAGCCACAACAGGAGGTGCCTGAGCAGCTAGCAGCGTTGAGGCTTGAGACTTGAATACATTTAGAAGAGAAGCAGCTCTCTCTTATACGCATTTATGGCTTTGCGTGTTGTTGCCGAGGATATCAATCTTGTTCCACAGCTACTCTTCAATCTCAATCTTCTCTTCATTATAGCTTTCCCTTTTCTTCTCTCCTCTCTCTAGTTATTTCTTTCCTTTTTTTGGAAGTCCATACATTAAATTCAGTACTGAATTTAATGTCCTGGTTATAGCCAAAACACAAGATGTTTTCATGTCCTGGTTATGTTGTTTTTCCTGTTGGTTTTGTTTCGCAAACCACTTGGGTAGTTGCTGTTGCCTTTTCTAGGTTTTAACTATATTTTGTTTATATAAAAAATAAATCATGAAGATTTATTAATTTTTTTTAATACACTAAACTGATATAAAAAAATATGTTTTTAGTCTTGATTGACGTTCTAGCTAGCCTGAAAATAGTTTTAATGTTACATGAGCAAATAAAAAAATTATGTTCATGATTGTTCCCAACATATGCCGCATCATCACTACAAGATTTAACAGTTTTACCGATTGAATTTTTCTGTCGGTAGAAGACACATATTCCATCGGTATTAATTTACCAACGAAATCACCGACGGAAATGCTCCGTCGGTGAATCTTTCATTGGTAATTTTTTGTCCGTCGGTAATTATTTAAAAACATTTTTAAAAAATTCATTTTATAAAATTATAAAATAATTAAATTAACATAAATCAACACTCTATAATATATACTCAAAATGCTTGGAAAAAAGAATAAAAAATTCAACTCAAACAAATTTGCAACAAATAAATAAAACGAAAAAATAAATTCAATTAAAAATTAATCTCATATGAAAAAAAAAATCTCACAATAACATTTATACAATTATTAAGAACAAAACAATTAAAAATAAAATAAAAAACAAATATAGTGAAAATAATCATGAAAAAAGAAGAAAAAAGAAAAATCTTACCTTAATGTAGTTGCAAGTGAAGCTAAGGAGAGAGAAAAAATTCGTAAAGCATATCAATTAAAAAAAACTAAGAGGATAAAAGAAGAAAGAAAAAGAAGACATACCCGAGCATGGAGGAAGAGAGAAGGAGATGAGGAGAGAAAAGAAGAGAAAGAAATAAATATTGATGTTTTTTACATATAGTGAGAAGAAGAAGAAGAAGAAGAAGAAGAAGAAGAAGAAATGAGTCTGTCTCTTGTGAAATAAGGGGATTCGGGCTTTTTATTGCGGCGCGTTAGCGACGGATAATTGAATATTAATATTATTTAATTATTCTGTCGGTAATTCCATCGGTAATATTTAATTTAAATTTTCAATTTCATAAAAAGTTTTCAGAAACCGCCAACAATTACCGACGATTTTTCAATCCGTCGGTGATTCCGTCTGTAATATTTAAATGAAAATTTTAAATTAATTGAATTTTTTTAGAAAACCACCAAATAACACCAACGACTTTTCAATCCGTCGGTGATTTTATCTGTAAAGAACAACAATTAATAGTACAAGTAGAAAGTGAACAGTTCTGGAGCTCTCTGGAAAATATCGACGGAAACTTCCGTCGGTGATTCCCTTTGTAATTGACATGATGAACAGTGTTCATAGTTTACCAATGAATTTACCGATGGATTTTACCAACGGAATAAATTCTATCGGTAAAAATGACACGTCATATTTTTTTTTGCTTTGTTTTATTTTTTTTTCCCGCAGTAATTCCCTTGGTATATACCGAGGGAAAATTTTTGTCGGTAAAATCTCTCGGTATTTCTGTTTGTATTTATCGATTTTCTGGTAATGCATCTAATTGAACTGATTTGAAAAAAAATATTCCTCTTTGGCATAAAAAAATGCCTAGTTTAGGATATTCCCAATCTAAGACATTTGTAGAATTTACCCATTTATGGTGTCCACTTTATCCCAATTCCAAATACCAAACATTTACTCTTGATTTCACCTACATTCAATGTGTTTTTCATATATATATATATATATATATATATATATATCTCCTATGTTCTATAAAAATATTTAAGTGTGAGTTTTAGTAATACGATCTAAATACTTTTATAAAATATATGTATTGATATTTTTCAAGTATTTTTTTTATGTTTTAAGTGATAACATATTAAAAACATCCAAAAATATATAAAGGAATATTAAATTATTGCTTAGTTTTAGAGTTATGCCTTTAAAACAACTGTCTATCAAATTAATCACATGCCAATTGTTTTTTTGAATGGTCGCACACCATTTGAAAGCTTGTTTAAGTTTTCTCCTGATTATAGTTTTCTTTGTATTTTCAAGTGTTTGTTTTTTCCATTGCTTCGTCCCTATAATAGACACAAGTTAGATTTCTGTCCTGCTCCTTGTGTGTTTCTTGGTTATAGTGCCTCTCACTTGGGTTATAGATGTCTTGATTTGTCTTCCAATCGCATATACATTGCACGACATGTTTGGTTCCATGAAAATGTGTTTACCTTCGCATATTATAAACAGACAATATAATTCCCTTTATCATCCATGACAACATCTCTATCAGCCTTGACATCTTTTCTATCACTTACAGATTACACCTCTTATTGACCTAAAACAAACCCCAAAGCCAACATTTCTCCACAATCTATTCCTATACATAATAGTCTTGTTCATCTATGTCCCTCATCTACAGCTTACATCTCTCATCAAACTATGACAAACCCTATGAAAACACCTCTCCACAACTTATTCTCGTGAGCAATAATCCTAATGATCCATCTCTAATTTTCTCCTATTTTATTGATCACTTCAAGGTATGGTTTCTGCTTCTCTAGGTACAGTTTCTGCTTCTCTAAGTACGTACTACTTCTCTTCCATCAGGGTCATATCCTTCACCTATGTTGTCTCCTCTTCCATAGCCTAGTCCAGTACCGGATTCTCCCTCACATGTGTCTCATCTCGGGTTAAATCTAGTAATTGATCTTTCTAACTTTAATCTTTAGCATGTCTCAAATAGTGATCAAGTGCCTCCAACATAACCTTCTTGATTTCATCTCATAGTTCATTGTTTATGACAACCTAAGCATGCTAACCTTAATGTGTCGATGCCTTTAGATTCTTTGATTACTTCTCCTCTTAACAGGGAACCACTAACCTTCAAAGAAGCCACCAAGTATTCAGCATGGCAATAGGCCATGTAAGATGAGATTCAGGCTTTGCACTAAAAAGGTACATGGATTCTTGTTCCTTTTCTTCCATACATGAATGTTGTTGGTAATCATTAGATGTATAAAATTAAAAGTCGAGTAGATGGCAATATTGAAAAATACAAAGCTCGTCTAGTTATTAAAGAGTTTACACAAAAAGAGGGGATTGACTTTTAAAACTTTCAATCCTGTATTTAAACCTGTTACAATGAGGTTAGTACTCACTATTGTTATTTCTCGTGGTTGGTTCATTAATTAGCTTTATTTTTATAATGCCTTCTTAAATGAGATCCTTTATGAAGAGGTGTATATAGAGCAACCATCTGGCTTCAGTCATTCTACTCTATCCTTTCATGTTTGCCGTCTTTATAAGTCTATATACAGCTTAAAATAGACCTCTGGAGAATGGTATACTAGACTTAGTGATTACTTTCTTTCTCTCATTTTTTGTGCCTCTAAAGTTGATACATCATTGTTTATTTTAGTTATGGGTGATGCTATGTCTTTCTTACGTATGTATATGGATGTCTTTTTGCTTACTAGGAGCAATCTGGTTATATTTAAACAATTGATTCACTTGCTGAATTCATAGTTTAAACTTTAGGACTTAGGCTTCATGCACTATTTTTTAGGGATTGAATTTAAACACACCTTCATATGATTCATGCTCATACAACACAAATATGACCTTATTATCCTTCATAGAGTTGTATGTTTTCCTATAAACCTGTAGACACACATGTTTCTTCCTCTTTTAAGTTAGCTTTGGCTTCTGGTACTTTATATTCTGATTCTACATGGTATAGACAGATTGTAGATGCTTTTTAATATCTCACTTTTACTAGACCAAATATTTGTTATGCTATCAGGAAGATATGTCAGTTTATGTATTCTTCTTATGAAGGTTATTGGTCTCTTATCAAACATATCTTATGTTATCTAAATGGTACAACCTTATATGGGTTGCATATTACTCGTATCTCTTTGCATGATTTCACTGATGTTAATTGTGTTAGTAGTGTTGATGATCGAAAATTCACTGACAGTTACTTAGTGTATCTCGACAATACACCTATCTCATGGAAGTTTGGGAAGCAAAGAACAATGATTGGGTCTTCAACTAAAGTAGAATATAAAGTTCTAGTTGATAGTACTGCTGAGATTTTGTGGCTTTGTTCTTTGCTCTCAAATCTTTTGTTTTCTCCTACTCCGTTTTTACCAAGCATCTTCCTCGTGCTTTATTTGCTTAACTTCACTCCAAACTTTATATGGAGTCTTCACCTTTTACCTGAAGGGGTATATTATAAAAAGTTTATAGGAATTACACATATTTGCTTTGTATAGGATAAGTCTGTGTAATACATTGTATGTTTGTTACTGTACACAATCCTGCACATATAAATACAAGAGGAGGGCTGTTATCTCTCTTGTTTAAACTTCCTAATATATTCAGAAATCTTATCTCCTACAATCTCTAACTTTTTTTTTAGTTTAACGTGGGTGTCCGGGTCAGTTTGCGCGCACCTCGACTAATCCCATGGGCCCTGAAGTTAACGACCATGTAAGCCTCCAGTGACCATCATATGAGCAACCTAGAGCTCGAACCTGAGACCACAGAGAAAGCAAACCTCTTGATTCCAAACTCTTATCTCTAGGCCACCACCTAGATGTTACAATCTCTAACTTTAAGTATATTGTAGGCAGCATCTTCTTGTTTTCCTCACTATATACCCATTGCTGTCTTCCAGATTAACACCGTTAATTAATTAGCGCTAATATTTATCCCCTGTCCCCTGAACCACTACAAAATCATCGAACTTCCCTAAACAGACCTTTTTCTTGCCTCCTCTAACACCATGCAAACCACACACACACACATGTGATCAAAACCCTCCTCCTGCTCTCCTGTAAGCTAGGGATGGATGATGGATCTCTGTCGTGTCCTGTACGTCCATGGTTATTTATTTATTTTGTTTTGTCACCGCAAGCTTTCAGCAGCAAGCTGCTGCTGCTGCTGCTGCTGCTTCCTCTTTGATAGCTGACACTGATGAGATAGTCCCTATAACTTTTAGTTCGCGTGTTCAAGTTATGACTATATCTAGCTAGCTAGGGTTAGTGCACGCATGGCATGCCATTGCATTTGCAAGCCATGAATAGTGATAGATAGAATCAAATCATTCCCTTTATTTTTTATATAATATATAGCTTTCAATCTGATTCAGACGTTACCCTCCTCCTCCTGCTGCTGCTGCTGCTGCTGCTGCTGAACTCTGCTTTTTCTATTTCTGTCAATACTCACTTATTTGTAATCATACAAGACTATTGATGCTCTCTACCTCGGCCCACTTATAATTATTGCAATCTTGGATGTATTAAGTTTGGATCATCCAACATTAATTCCTTTTGCACCCTCACGAAGGGTGGTGGAGTACTGTTGAAACTGGTTTCTGAAATTTTTTTAAAATTTTTGTTTAAAATTATTTTTTTATATTTTTGATATATTAATATTAAAAATAAATTTTAGAAAATAAAAAAAATATTATTTTAATATATATTTTGAATATAAAATAATTTAAAAAATAATATTTATTACATTTTCAAATAAACTATTATTAACATGGTGTACCATGCTAACAAAGAGTGATGAATTTTGTATTTCTTTTTTTTATTATTGAAGTTTATAGAAATAGATTAAAAAATTTATAAATTATAGCTTTTTTAAACCTAAATTTTTAACATAATTCCATATAAAAAATAAGTTTAAATAATAAAAATTAAATAATTTTTAAAATTATGATAATCTAAACTTGGAATCCTTGATGATAGCGTTTGTTTACGCTTCTGTTTCATAGTTTAATTGTCAAATGTAGTTTAATTTCATCACTTGTTTTTATATATATATCACTGCTTTAGCTTAAATAAGAAAGATTTTCAAATCAACACTCATTATGAAATTTTCAATTCATAAAAGGAATCTAGCTTAACATTGGATGTGTTTTTTTTAATTAAAAATATATTAAAATAATTTTTTTATATTTTTAGTTTCATATCAAATTCATTTAAAAAAAGCATGTTTAAAAATATTAATTTAATAATTTTTAAAATAAATAGTAATTTTTTTTTGGTAAAAAAAAGGCAAAAACTACCGGCCAAAAAACACTCATCAAACACATTCCATATATAATAATTATATAATTTCCCGGGCCCTGAGCAAATTCCAAAGTCTGCAACACAACACAAAGATTGATGGGATTCACTGTTCTTTCAGGATCGTACGTCGTACCACGTCTACCTACCTGTAACATGACATTTACTTAGAGAGGTCCACCTGATTATTATTATTTTTTATTTTAATATCTGCAGATAATATCTTTTTTAATAATCCTGTGTCAATTAAGACTGATTCTTCTTCATATTATTTTTAAAATATTGTTCTTATATTGGTAACTCATAGAATTAAAAAGGAGAAAAAAAATATTTTTAATTACAGCGTCTATCCTTAGAATTGATCCACCGAATTAAGAAAGAGGTGGC
Organism: Populus x sibirica; assembly: GCA_019202695.1. Taxonomy (NCBI): domain Eukaryota; kingdom Viridiplantae; phylum Streptophyta; class Magnoliopsida; order Malpighiales; family Salicaceae; genus Populus; species Populus x sibirica. The sequence goes on from JAGMVL010001591.1 coordinate 494,994, forward strand.
TAGAAAGAACAGTCGACGTCTAATTAGTGCATGCACCTTTACACACAGAATTAATTAATTACTGGAGTATCTTGCTAGCTTCGAGCTATGGGACGTGCAGCTGCTGCTGCAGCAGTAGCAGGTAGAGGCAGACGAATGTATTTGATTGGTTTTCATCTCTCCTGCTGCCCATGTCAACCCACGACCGACTGCTGGTTTCTGTCGCCATTAATTAATTTCCCTTTTTCACACCAAGCTCAGCACAAGCTACATTTTACGGTTCACTGTTTGATAAATCTTTTTTCTTTTTTTTTACCAGCTGTGAAAGAACCCTTGACCTGATGCATTTTAAGCTTCGGCCAAGGCAGGTCACCAGCTGGATTCTAGCATAGATCACTATGCTTGGCTCACAGTTGCAGTCACAGTCACAGCTCATGAGTTCATCTACTTCCCACGTTCAAGGTCAAGAAGAAGAGATTCCGCGGCCACAAACAGCATTTCAATTGCGTCAATTGCTAGTCACTTGTGCAGACCACATCTCTCAATCTGACTACTCCGCCGCGAAACGCCTCCTCTCCATTTTGTCCTCCAACTCTTCTCCTTATGGTGACTCTATTGAGAGGTTGGTTTATCAATTCGTTCGAGCCCTTTCTCTCCGCCTCGATCGCCATGGCATCCCCACTAGTCCTGCTCCTGCTCCTCATGTTTTCAATATCAACAACATAGTTCATACTTCTCCTCCTTGTGGTCCTAATAATAAGATGTTGAACAGCTATGATTCGGATCAGGAGACTCTTCGATCTTGCTATTTGTCCTTGAATCAGATCACCCCATTCATAAGATTCAGCCATCTAACAGCCAATCAGGCTATCTTGGAAGCCGTACAAGGAGGGCAGCAAGCCATTCACATCATAGACTTTGATATCATGCATGGGGTGCAATGGCCTCCATTGATGCAAGCTTTAGCTGATCGACCCAACAACACTCTCCATCCTCCTCCTATGCTTCGAATCACTGGAACTGGACATGATTTGAACATTCTACACAGGACTGGAGACCGCCTTTTGAAATTTGCTCAGTCCTTGGGCCTCAGGTTCCAATTCCATCCTCTTCTTCTTCTCAACAATGACCCTACCACTCTTGCCCTCTATCTCCCTTCAGCAATTACTCTTCTCCCAGATGAAGCCCTAGCCGTGAACTGCGTGTTGTATCTTCACAGGTTCCTTAAGGATGATTCTCGCGAACTCCTCCTTTTTCTCCATAAAATCAAGGCCTTGAACCCTAAGGTGGTGACTGTTGCTGAAAGGGAAGCCAACCACAACCATCCTCTCTTCTTGCAGAGATTCCTGGAGGCCTTGGATCACTACAAAGCTCTCTTTGACTCCCTAGAGGCAACCCTCCCACCAAACAACAGGGAGAGACTGGCAGTTGAGCAGATATGGTTTGGGAGAGAGATATTGGACATAGTAGCAGCAGAGGGAGAACGAAGAAGAGAAAGGCACCAGAAGTTTGAGACTTGGGAAATGATGCTGCAGAGTGTAGGGTTTAACAAAGTTCCATTGAGTCCCTTTGCACTTTCGCAGGCCAAGCTCTTGCTAAGGCTCCATTATCCTTCAGAGGGTTATCAGCTTCAGATTCTCAAAAATTCTTTCTTCTTAGGTTGGCAGAATCATTCCCTCTTCTCTATCTCTTCCTGGCACTAGCTAGCATGCATGCTAAAATATCAATATCCTTCTTCTAATTAATCATTAATGTCTCCTCTTATACATGATCAATGCTAGTTCTGATCCTATATGAATATAGTAATAATTATCTGTCTTATATTTAGATCAGGAGTAAACTTTTTAATTTCTTTGTTTCTTAATTAATTAATTCAGCTAGAACGATCGATGTTTTGTATTTATCATGAACACAGCATCAATATTATTTATCGAGGAAGGTGACAGTCAGTTTCCACTGACAAATTAAGCAGTCTCAAAGCATTTAGCAGCATTTTCTCAGAAGATTATCTTGTTTGTCTGCTAATTAATTAAATATTAGTGCAATGTTGAGGTTGTTATATATGTTTCAATCTTTAATGATAATTTTTAATGCTAGCTTTACTTAATTGGAATATACATAATTAAGCTCTATCCATGGTCATGCTTGATCAGTTTTACTAATTTGCAAGCAAATGACGAGAGAAGAGCCCGCAATTGTTTCCCGAAATTCCCTTGTCTTGGTGAATATAGCTAGCTATCTAGCTAGGTAGCTGTGGTTTCAACTTTTTAGACCGAGGGGATGGATGAACATGAGCTTGAACTAGGGTTTTCTTCTTGTTTTTAGCACCAAGTTACCCGTATATTCCTATTGCTGTCTTTCATTCTCGCACCATTAATCGGTACCCTAATATCTGCGCTTTGTCTCCCCAGCAACAAAATCATCGAAGTTACCAAAATAAACCTTTTTCTTGCCTATACCTTGCCTCCTCCTAATGCCATGCATGCAACACATGAAAACTAAGCCTGCACTATATTTAAAATTCTCCCATATTTTCTAAACATGCACCTCTTTGCATGGCCATTGGCATGATGATGCCAGGAAGGGAAGGGCTGTAATTTATTAGAGAATTAATTAGGAGAAGGTAGAAGAAAGATGGTCTTGTGGTTTCTTGGTCTTGTAATTTATCACAATCTCCATATAAAAAAAAAAAAACAGAAGAAAGATGGCACGATAAGGTTTTAGCAGCTTACTAATGCTTCCTCTCTGATAGCTGACACTGATAAGATGGTCACTAGCTAGCATGGAAAAATCTAAAATCTTAGTTTGCGTGTTCAAGCCAAAGACATGTTATACGGCTTAGCTACCGCTAGCTAGGGTTGGTGCACCCATGGAGACGTAATCTCCTGCCGTGCTGCTGCTGCTGCCCTCTGCTTTTCCTATTTCTATCATCACTACTAACTCATCTGGCATTTGATCATACATGCAAGAGTACTATTTACACTATAAGCAATAAGCAACTCATGTATACTAGGTCTCCAATAAGCAACTATTCATATATATATATATATATATATGTATGTATGTATTCAGAGTTAGGACCTCAACTTTTATTTAAATTGCAAGGGACTAATAAAAAAAAAATCAAAACTGAAATCCACATTGATTCATATGTTGCTAGATAAAAAAAAAAAAATTTAAAAATGATGGTTGCCTACTGACTATTTCCATGACAGTATATAATGCTTTTAGAAATTATATTATAAACAAGAAATAAGAACAATAATTCCCAAAACAAAGTAGCAGTGACAACAAATGTCTAAGATTTGTTTCTGAACTTGTCTGCAGTATCATTGTCCCTTTGGTGCCATTTCCATATCAACTCATGCAATAAGAATTCAGGCCAATTAATTAGCGAGGCGTCATCAACAGGAACCAACACAATATGTAAGGGAACAACGACTATTCATCACACACACACACACACACAAATATGATGAATGCTAAGGTGAATGATGAGTTTTTGACAGAACTGTGTGGGTATTTAAGCAGGATCATGGTTCAATATATAGTAACACTTAAAACAAGCCAGTATTTGGTGAGATGATCAGCTTAATTTGTAGAATATGGAATGGAAGCAGCTGTCATCTTTTTCTCAGAGCATTTTCCAGGAAGGGTGACTCGTATGCAAGCTCAAACTAATTAAAGATATTTTAATGTAAGGAGAAAATGAGCCAACTAATACATACATGGAATACAAGTTTATTGAGGATCATGTAAATATGTGATGAGTTTACGCCGCGCATAATGGAAAAGAAGAGCTTAGAATTTCACAAACTTTAAAATTACAACTATATTTAAACTTAATTATCAAATTCGTACTGAAAAAATAAGCTAGGTATTTTTTTGTATACAATTCCTACACCGAAACCCTAATCCTTATTAGAAATTATATGGCTAATATAAAATCCAAATATCTAGCTTCTTTTCATAATAAGCATATGAATCATAGGTATACGTTGTACACACGAAAGGGAGAGCTTATATCCCTATCCTCCTCTCCTCTGTCGTCAATATTTCTTGACATGAGTAGTTAGCCATTCATTTCGGCTCAAGATCTCTTGTACTTGGGCACAACATGTCGGAAAGCTAGCATGTTGTCCTTCAACTATAGGTAGATTTACGTAAGAATTCTCTCAGCATCACTCTAAATTGGATATAATATGAAAGGACACAAATAATAACAAAAGTAATTGAAGTGGTAAAGCTGGATCGCATTAAATAAATCAATGGGAAGTACTGAAATTGTTGTTGACAAACGGACAGAAGACCACGGAATCAAACTTAAATTTCAAATAATCTAACACACACACCATGTCCTAATGTTAATTAAAATACTTGAAGAGTAGTACGTACAGCCCTCTGCTGGGTAAGTTTTTGTTTAGTGCAGCCCAATGAAACTCCAAAACAAAAGAGAGAGAAGGTTTATTTCCATTGTAGAAGAAAGCCCTGCAAATATTTGACGACGCAAAGGAGGCATACTTATGGCATGATGCCAGAGATGAAATTTAGTAGGGAGCTTGGCTGAGTTACGGGTTACAGAGAAGTCGTGAATGGTTAAGACTAAGACAACCTGTACGTCTTTGGGCTTTGAAAGGGTAAACGAATGCGAATCATGGTTGGTCAAAAGGGTAAGTCCAATTTAGTCTATAATTCAAATCTAAGAAATCCATGATTCAAAATCTAAATTAGATTAGAGGTTTAATTTGAACCCAAAATTGACCTGATGAAACTAAATATTGATTAACTTGTAATTCAATTAACTTAGTAAGACATGGCCAAATCAACATTGATGAATTTAAAAAATAATATTATTTTGATAAAAAGGTTTTATCAAAAGCTACGTACGTATATTTATATTTAGGGTGTTGGTAATTATCAAGCAACAATTAAGCTAAAACAATCATTAGAAATTTATGACAGAAAATGGTGTGGGTGGGTGTGTGCAAACTTCGGAAAAGCTGACAAAATATTATCGCCCCTGAGAACTTCACAGGCAGGAAGGTTGAGGACTTGGGAGGCGAATCTCTGTATTCTGAAGGCACGTTCATTGTTGATCATCAACCACACAGGAGAAAACAAACATGTTGCTAGTTCTATATATATAGTATATACTTGGACGGGATGAAATCATCAGCTAAGACATGCAAATCCTGCAGCTTTGAAGCATTTGCATCAGAATTCTGACTATTTCCCACTGCTGATTCCACCACCCCAGCTCTACCAGCGCCACACACAAGTGCAATATGTTCAGAAGAATTGATCACAGGGAAAGTAAAGGTGATTCTCTCTGGAGGTGGTTTTGGAGAGACTGATGTAACCCATTCCTGATTTTCCTTGAGGAGTGGATGTCCAGGGAAAAGAGAAGCTACATGCCCATCCGGACCTGTGCCGATAAGCATCAGATCAAACTTTGGGAGTCCACTCAATGAAGATTTATCTACCACGCCAGTATGAACCAAAAGTTTGAGACAGGTTTCATAATCATCAGCTGCACCCTCAGCCGACAAGGCATTGTTGATGGCATAAGCATCACCTGGGAGGATTGGTACCTGCAAAACATTCAAGGGAAAAACAAATAAGTTTATTTCCTCAAAAAATGGCATAAATCAGCATAGAAATATAGATTATCCACAAAAGAAAAGGGTTCGAGCTCACATTGTCCTTTATCACAAACAAAATAGATTATTACTCTTTCAAACCAGATAAATTTCCAGCTCTCCCATACTGCCCAAGAAAAGAAATCAACATAATAAACACAGTTGAAGGAAAAGGCCATGGAAACATTTCAAACAAAAAGACTATAAATGAATGTTATAGCAGTAGGCTTTCCAATACATTTAGTGGTTAAACACATTGGCTTAGACAAATACTAGTCTATCTAAAATTCTCATGAATACGCCAATCCAATTCAGGTCTTTATATATCTCCTTAAGAACTAAATAACCTACAGTTGATGTGAAAAAACAGGTTCAAAAATATCCTACAGTTGAAACACAAAATAAAAAAGTTCGAGCGATTCCAGGTTGCAAAATTGAAAAATCTTACTGGGAAAGGCCAGTGGACCGAAGAACCAGGCTAACCCTATCTTCTTTTACAAAACCAGGGAAGGAATAATGCACACACGTGTGTTGTGATCTAGATGGGTTTCAGGGGCAAAAATGAAGAGTTCATAAGATAGTTTATACAACTGCTATTCTGACATGAAAATCTTCTAACAAGCCTATCATCTAGCATTGCTAGAAATCAATGGCAATGCAGACTGGATCAGATCTTGCAACTTGATAGTCAATCTGGAGACTGTATTCTTAAACATTTCGAAGGAAATTATCTCCTCGGCAGAAAAGTCAGCTTGCTGCAGTGCATGGAGCTGCCTCTCCAAGTACCTACTAAGACTAGCCTCTGTGATGTTAATGAGACTGAGAGAAGGATTTGTGTGCATAAATTTGGTAATGAGAAATCCTGCTAGGATCTGCTGATCGCCCTTCACAAGCTCTGAAATGAAGCAGGGGAACATGATTCTTCTGAAAAGTAATAACACGTCTTTCTCTGTGTTTACATGTTCATTTGTTCCCTTGTTCATGATTGTTGATGACTGAGCTTCCTGACTCTGGCGTGAGAAATTCCCAACCAAATAGCAGAGATAAGAGAAAGTGGTGCTGTAAGAGGGGTTGGCGATTATAGTTGAGATAACCCCAGAAGATAACACGAGCAATAAGAACTCATGGTCCCTGCCAGCCAAGTCCGAAATCCCTCCTTGTTTCAGCTTGTCTTCAACTACATCCAAACACTGCAACTGTATTGCTTCATAAGGCAGAAGAAGCACCATTTTTAGAGCCATAAAAGAATCCTTCTCAAGTACAGCCTGGCTCAAGCTCCTAGCATCATCTTCATCAAGCAATATTCCATAAGTTTTTGAAAGTGATCGATCAATCAGCCTTGACACATCCTTAAACTGGGACAACCCGATGAGCTTTTTGATAATTTCCATCCAACAAACATGTAAAGGATGAACATGATTAGAATTCTCTGTCTTCTCTTTCTCAGGAGCTTCTTCGTCCTGAAAGCTTTCCCATCCTTCATCCCAGCCATCATTACTCCAGCAATTTTCTGCTTCTGTGGTATCTACTTCATCTTTTGCCGTTACAAAAAAACCTTCCCACTCTTCTAAAATGCCTATCAATGCATCAAAATGAGGTTCTGTACAGGAAGATGCACACAACTTCAAGAAGCAAGAGATTGCAGTCTCAATATTCACGAGATCATCAGGGGTAATTTCTATCCTAGGGGATATGGAGGATGCAAGCTGAGATGATTTGAGGGCAACCAGTGTACTTGTAAACCTGCTAGAAGTATCTATATGATCAGGCAACCCCTGATTTGCAGAAGTCTCACTCTTTTTACTGGTAGAGAGCAACCCATCCCATCCTTCCCATGATAATAGATTAGATTCTAGCTCTGTAGGGAAGCCCTTAATGTTTCTACCTGTTATGAACTGCATAATCTCTAGAACATAAACTCGAACATGGCTAGGGAGCTCCAAATTATTAGAGAATTGGGCCATTCTTTCCCAAACTGCATGCCTGACTCTTTGCAAATCCTCTATTTGACCTTCCAACATACTCAGAGATGACAAAAATTGATACAAATTCTGGTGGTCATGGGATCCACCAACCAAATCTCTTAGAATCGGCTCCAACATATTTATATAGAGATGAGGAAGATCCAGGGATTCATTGTCAGCAGTTGGAGCTGAACTGATGACACACTTCGACATTGCTTCCAAGAATACTTCTGAAATGGCTCCAAACCCGCAACCAGCATATAACATAGATCTGCAGAAAATTGGTATCTCAACAGAAAAATCACCAATTAAACCACAACTTGCATAACCAATTAAGGTGCCCCAGACCTGACTTGGTGAAACACTGTCCTCCATCATCATCCTCGTAAAAACCTTCAGACCACTAGATAAGAACTCTGGATCAAACCTGAATTTTCCAACTGACCTCTCATTTAATGCCATTTCCTGCATTTCTTCGCTCAATTTAAGCCAAAAGTTCAAGAGGATGATGAGGCAATCCTGCCATTTTGAGTTATCTGGTATACTCTCATGAGAATCATGCAGTGGTATAATCACTGTGAAGTATTGCTTCATAATATCTAAAGAATCTGAAAGTGCCAAAAGCCTGATATATGTTCTACAAAAAGCATAGGTTTGCTCCAGTCGACTCATAAAGTCCTGAAACTTTTCAGCATTTCTGACATCAAACTCTGTTCTAACTCTATTTTCCAAATTCATCAATAAACTCATCAAATAATGTTTGTAGACATCTGGCCACAGTATGAGACCTTCCGGTACTGAATCAGTGTAGTTACTGACCAATGCTTGTACCATTTTTGCCAAGGCTTCCACGCTAAATTCATCAACATGTGAAAAGACTTCATTTCGGAAAGACTGCAAATTTAAACCATCTAATCCAGCAACATTCTTAAAGTTTAGGTTATTAATAAAGGAAACCCTTTGACATTCTTGCTCAAACACCTTGTACAAATGAGCTAATTCAAGAGCAGACAAATTTGATGAATTTGGATGAGCTGTTGACAATGATTCTTTGGTTTCTTCCAGCCGCAAGTAGCAATCAGAGAGGAGGCCATATATACAAGCAAGGCGTATCTTGTTGCACCCATCAATTGCAGGGTATACAACCAAGGAGATAGTTTTGATGGTTTCAGAACCACAGCCAACTATTTCTTCCTTGACCTCTGAAATTTCAGCCTTAATATCATCATCAGTCCAAACCTCAGAAACAAGAAAATAACTTAGATGCCATTGTAGCACCTGCAGAACAGAGAAAATACATTGTATAACAAGTCAAGAGAGCAAGTAGATGTCTCCTCCAAGCATAAAGATATTTACAGACACACTAAAATACCTCAGTGTGATTTAATCCATAGGCATCGACCAATTTTAACACGCCCCTTACAATGTGCTTCTTTTCCAACTTTACTGATTCAATCAAGGAGAAAATAGCACTCTTGATGTAGTCAAGGTCACCAGACAGAAAACGCCCAGTTTCAACTCCAGGAATGATTTTCTCCAACTCTCTAGATCGTTCTGCTACTCGTTTTTTTTCTTCTAATTTGAACTTCCATTCCCTCCAAAACGTGGACTGTACTTCATCCATTTTGGTCATTTCATCTGCATTCAATAGGCAAAACAACAAACAGGAGAAATACCATCATTGCGCTGGAAATAACATTTAGTGTTATTTTATTAAGAGATGATATTATAAATAGGGTCATATTGAAATTGTATGCCAAGTAGATTTTTCAAGTCATGTAAAGGACTAAATCCAATCACCTGAACTAGGTAGTTTGTGCTTCTCTTTAAACTTCCTCAGCAGCAGCTCTCTCCTCTGAGCCGGACCCTTGCACTCAACTCCAGAGTTATGTAATAAACTGTATGTCATTCCCACATTCATGATGCTACAAATTTCTTGGTAATTCTCCCGCATCTTTAGCTGCTCTTCTATTATTTCTACTCCACTAAAGGCATCCACGAGATTCAATAAGAAAGAGCACCCTGTGATGTCTTCCTCTTCAGTAGCAGGTGGTTCTATGATTGATTTTGCCAGAGAGGCAATAACATCATCTCTGGGAGCAAAACCATTTCTTGCCAGCCAGGACAGGATAGTTACCCCAGCTTCTGTTCTTATGCTGACATAATGCTTTCCAGGAATAAAGTTGGAAAATTTCTTACCATTTTCTGCTTTCTTACTTAATTCAAGCAGCCATGGGAGTTGAATAGTGGCAAAAGATAGAAGTTTTCCATTTTCCCGCAAAAAAGATTCCAGATCAGTTCCACTATCCACATGCCAGTTTTTAGTAACCAAAGAAAGTGTATTTTTAATGTTACTGAAACAAACTTCTTGATCTCCACTGCCTGCTCCTCCAACCAGTTCAGAGCAATCTTTGAGGTCAACTATTTCTTCTATTCCATGAGCTGGGAGTGATGTAATGGAGGAACCTTGATCTGAGAAGCTGGACGGAATTGTCCCAGTCAAGATAGACAAATTCTCACACTGGCCTTGCATATCAAGATCTTTCCACGCATGAAGCAACTCACCAATAGATTCCTCGTCACAATGACTCAAAGCAAAACCTAGCAGCTGCTTTCGAGAGCCTATATCAATATTTTCAAGGGCAGGACCCCTTGCTATTGCAGCACATAGATCCCAAACAGGACCATGCCCTTTTTTGGCAAGAACAAGGCAGAGATCAAATGCCAATTGTAGATCACCTGCAACTGCAGCTTCTCTAGCAATAGCTTCCTGAACAGTAGATATATCATCTGAAGAGTTCAACCCAAGAAGTTTGGCAACCTCAATGAGTTCATCAACATGTAGATAAGCTCCAGCTTGGCTAGTGATTGCCATTTTGATGATCTCCATAGGATCCTTTATTTGCCTGAACTGCATAGGTAGTAGAGTTACTCCAAGGTAGGGAAGTTTAACAGTGAGAGCATCAATTAAATCAGCCTCTGTCTGAACATTTCTGCTATTTGGAAATAAATTAAGGCATTCCTTGGCCTTCCAGATCTGAAACAAGTTGCAGAAACATAATCAATCAATTTATACAGGAAGATAGCCATTTGACAAACGAATCAATGTCAGCTGTAGAATATAAATCTAAATAAGCCAGAATTACTACCATACAATAGCGATAATAAGAGAATTTACAGAGCTTTTTTTTAATATGTTTATATATAAATATTTAAATTTGTAATAGTATATATACCTCAATAGCACCCCATAACAATGATGAAAACATTACTGTATATTATAATGTTGCTTGTAAAAAAATTTAGAAAAACTATAACATATGTTACCATTACTTATTCCATAAGTGTGTTATAGCATCGTAAAAATAGGCACACCAAAAAGATATGACATGTTAATAGCTAGAAAATTCATTTTTTGACATATAATGAACAATAAACCAAAAGATTTTCACAGTTGCACAGATATCTAATAAAAAATAACTGCTGTCATACAAGAGTGCCTTTCCAACAATTCCAAGCAAAACAAAACATGGCATACTAAATAAATATTCAAATTCAGAACGAGTGGATTTATGATGGATATATAAAGAGAAAACATATCAAATTATTGCCAGATATCTCAAGCCATAACAAAGCTTAACATGTGTGCTTACTTCAGAGCAAGAGAGACTTGAAGCCGAGAAGAAGTACTCCCGTGCTGCTTGAATAACAAGATTTTCTGCTTTCTCTGATGCTAAGGCTACAGAACTTGTACCTTTCAGATAATTTCTTGCAAGAGAAAATTTCCCAGCTTTCAGCATTCCTCTGCAGAATTCCACAAGCATATACTCTGGGTCAAGGAAAGGAAAAGCCTTCTCTCGCAAGCATTGCACATCACGCCACATGTTTGCCCAATCATTATCTGATCGACCTGGCTGTCTCCGAACAAATTTTGAGAGTATAAGACGAAGAATCTGTTTTACACCTTTTTCATCTGCATGAGCTTCCAGGAAAAACTTCATTGGCTTTGGAACCTGAAACAAACAATTCATTGCTATCACATTAGCGCGAACAAATTAGAAGAACAGTTAATGGCTCTAGACCACACAATCTGCATTGCAGACTCACTTTTAGAATGCTGAAAGCCTCGAAAAAAATTCTTTATCATTATTGTTCCACAAAATTACAGTAAAGAGCATGTTAGAGAGTGAAGATGCCTGAATAGAAACATATATCTAATGATTCCATTATTTGATGCTTGAAATGAATTCCCAGATCAAAAGAAGCATGGGCCATAGAAAACAAATGACAAACCTGATACAATGCCAAAAGCCTCCCTGCTTCAATATGACCTTCAGCAATTTTTAGTCGTTTCTCAAGGCCCTCAATAGATCTTCCAACATCTGTTAAGGTGAAATGCTATCGATTATTTTTTTATCATTGATAATTCCAAAATCAAAGATAGCCGAACAGTCTCAATAATAAAAATGCACACATAAATGCATATGCCATTTGTTTGTGTATTTTGATCTTTCTATACATCTCAGTCTTCAGCAGAATATAATAGTCATTAAAGGCAAGACTCTTGAATATACAAGGGGAACTTAAAAAGAAAAGTATAGTTCCAGATCCAGGAAAAGCGATAAAGAAAACCCATGTTACCACAACTTCTGAAATTAAAAGCAACCCAAACTTGAGAGCAGAACTTAATTGGAATGATCTGTATCTTCTTAGCAAATTCCCATGTCAAGTTGGAAGTTCCATAACTACATCTTTGGGTTAATAAGAATCTATATGTATTACACAGACTTTACCTTGCTTCTGTGGGAGCTTCGTCAATAAGGCAGCCATTATACTCCATCTATCTGTAACAGTGCACAAATAAATGCACTGCAAAGCACAATCTACAGCTTCAATCTCGTCCTTGTAGAAACCATTAACATGCAATTCCCTGCATCCTTCCTCAATAACCATCAAGCATATGTCCAGTTTATTCTCCGAAGCAATTTCCTTCAGCCATTTAACCAGAAATGAATCATCCATGTGAACTGAGGGAAAATGCCCATCTATATCCCGATCTTTAGTAAAAGGGATGTTGTGAAACCTATTTTGCATAAATGGAATTGCCCTATCATGCAGTTTTTTTACCACATTTTCCTCTTTCACTCCCTTAAGCATCATTCTGAATTTTTCATAATCAGATAATTGTTCCCAGTAGATAAGGCTCATATTGGAACATGTGTCAGCATCATTTTCATCTGAATATATGAGCTGGTGCAAGTATAGAATATCTTCATGAAACTTCTGTAACTCAGAGATGCCTTTGCGGCAAGCAAAATCAATCAAGAAGAGACAGTTGTCAAGCTGGCCACTACAGCTATCAATATCTCTAGCTCTACACCTGTACCACTCAGAAAGTTCACTAGATGATGGCCAAAGATAGCCGAGGCACAGTTTGACAATGGGCTCAGTTCGGAGCTGGATGCCAATCTCATGATTCTCCGGTGGCCTATTGATAAAGTTTACCATCTCCTCACATTCTACCCAATCTTCTTCCCTAAGAGCAATTCTTGGGGGAGGAGATCTCCCAGGAAGAAGCTGCCCATAGGTTTGAACAGGAACAGTTTCAGGAATAGCAGCTAATATTTTCAGCATTGAAGGAGATAGCGAATACGGATGACGCTTGAAGAGGAGGTTTAGGGCACCGATTTTCCCACTTTCAGCAAGTGCTGTGGCAGCTTCACTAACAAGTATAACACGGAATTTGCTATATTCCTGTACAGAAAACCTGCACAAAGACTAAGTCAATATGCAGTCAGTCAATACAACTAATAATTTAAAAGTAATTCCAGAATACTTTATGCAATATTTCTTTAATCACATAAGAAACTTCCAGCAATGATAAAAATAACAACAGCAGAATAATAAAACCCATAGCATTATAAAATCATTGTACCAAAGCTTTTCACATATGAAAGAAAATAATCAAATCATATATGTAGATTTAACATCTTCAATTATCCAAATTAAACAACAATATGAAATTTGCATGAGATTTTTCTGCTTGTAGCTTATAGAAACAGCTTCAATATCTAAGAAAGAATAGTAGGATGTCTTTTTATCTACAACATCTGTAGGAACTTGTGTAGCATGCATGTGCACCAAGGTATTTAGCCTGTTTCACAAGTAAAGGTTCATAAAATATATCAAAATGGTTGTCCAGATCTGATGCCACATTCTATCTTATTATTATTTGCAAACCTATTTGCAAACCATGAGGGAGAAAGGTATTGAGTTTCCAGAGAACATAATACCTGCCCATGTTTATCCCCATATAGGTCTCTAGCCTGTCCCTGAATTGCAACAGCTGAAGTCTAGCGATACGAAAATCCCAGATCTGGCTCCCTTTATCAGATTTTGACTCTGAAAAACAGAACTGATCAGTTACATGCAGCCCATATGAAAGTAAAGCTTTTACAGCATCTTCTGTTGGTCCAACCTTATCAACACATTCAGAAATGACAAAACTGTGATCCTTTATTTTGGACAAAAACATATTTATATCATCTTTTCCTTGGCCAGAGTGCAACCACTGAGATTTCAAAACTTCATCTCTGTCCAAGCCATGACGATTGGCAAAGTCCAAGGCAGCTTGATATTTAAGACTACTAATTAAGATATGGTACATTTCAGGAACAGATATCTTTGAAAGTGAGATCAGACTCCAGTGCAACTGGGAAACATCAAATTGATCACTTCTGCCTCCCATGATCTGCTCTACATTGTGCACATCACCTGATTCTCTACTATGATTAGATGGGATTTTGCTATCTAAAACAAATATGTGTCCTTGAAACTGCTGTATTCTATCCAAAACAATAATTGAATATAGATGGTCGTCCTCTTGAAACTTTAAGCCAGTAACAATATCAAGCATGGTCACAGTGCCGCCACGTTTTGCAATAGTCATGATGTGGTCAGACCACCAAGTAAAATCCACAACATCACTTAAAAGCTCATTCTGTCCGTTTGTTAAGTTACTGGTTCCTTGTGAACCTAATTTCTCTTCACCAGCAAAGATCAAAAGTGAACGGCTTTCTTTATCCATCTTGAAAATGTGCAAGCATCCTGATATATCTAAAGTGGCGACAAACTTGCCAAGTGGTGAAATTAGCACCTTTGGACATGCTAGTATGGCATCTTTTGATTTGGAGTATAAGCCTTCAAACTGAATAGAAAACAATGGTTCCAAATCAAAGTTTTGACTTCTACACCAAAGAGAAAGAATGCAAGATCCTGAAAAAAAATATTAGAATACAAATTCAAAAACCGTGTGATGTGATTTAATTTAAAACGGAAAAGAAAGTTAAAAAAAAATGACTTTCCAAGCTGCCTGAGGTGGTCTTGTACATCTTTAATTTCACCATCTACATTTTTGCCTGTGCGAATTGCATTACAATTTCATGAACCAAAATATCAATTAGAGTATTACTTCTTTATTAATTTTTTTCCTTTCCAATTTTAGTATCCAGAGAGTAAAGAAAAAAATGGAGAATCTCAATACCCTGTGTGAGTATCCATATGTATGGGCTAGACACAAGGATTTAAATCTGAAAATTGAAGTAATCATCTGCTTAGCAGGACTAAAACCTACGATCTTCCCTTGAGGAATGCAAGTCAGGCTACAAACGATAACGTGCTTTGGTACTTGCATATATAGAATATAGTTGGAAATTTAAACTCAGTATAATTCGAAAAAAATTATAAGAGATTAAACGAGTTGACAAGCATCCCGCTACATGAAGGTTAGAAAAATAAGATAAATTGATATTCAAAATTCTGATATTGTTCAGAAACTAGAGAAATCATTGCATTCTGGTGTCTATCAAGTCAAATGTACAATTATTGAATCATATTACATCAATTACACAAACCTCTCTATAAATTCAAACTCTAAAGTACCGCAATGAAAACAAAGATTACTAAAACATACCAGCAGAATTTCCAGTTGATTCCGAGAGGCCAACTGCACTACCAACAGCAACAAGCAACAAACATTCCGAACTATAGTCAAAGCAGAAAACATCCTTAGGAAACTTCCCCGGCAACTTCACCTCACTATTTGAAACAGAAGCACTTGGCTCTTTGCCAATCTCAATTTGACGAAGACATCCATCTGCTGTGATAATAACAAAACTACACCGGAAAAACTTTTCAACCAATTAATCATCCATCAAAATCACTTAACTTTACAAATGATCAACACACAAATACATGAACACTTACAAACAAGACCGCCGCTGCGCATCCTTATCATCATCATCCTGCGGAATCAACCCTGCTATTGACGAACTCACTTTTAACAGCCGTCTACTAATTCTCGTAATCTCTTCCCCATTCACTTTGATAAAATAAACCGTATCACTATCATCAACAACTCCTAAAACACCATGAGTTTCCGACCAAACCCCGCACGTAAACACACCACCACTGCTACCTGACATAAAATCCAGAAACAAATCAACAGAATAAAAAAATAAGAATAAAAAACTTATTAAGGATCTGAACTTGTAATTTAAAACGTAAGTAGAATTAAAGTCTTACAGGTGAAAATGCCGTGAGGTTGCTGATACTCATTCTCTTTGGACAAAATCGTAATTTGATTTGCACTTGCAACAGCAACATATTCACCTCTCGGAGATATAAACAGCGACAAATTCCTCTTAATTCTTGTCGCTAATCTTGAATTATTAGAAATGTAATTTCTGTAATCACTCCATTTATCTTTGATTATCGACAAAAAACCGACCCGGTTAACCTGAATTGTTCACAGAAAACACGAATCAATACGTTAATTGTGATTAAGAAGTAGAGATTAAAGCGGGGAGAGAGATATCGAGAGACCTTGTTGGAGTGTTGAAGAGGAGGGTAATTAGGAGTGTAAGGTCTGGAGACATGAAGACGTGTCTCGTAAAGCACTTCGTCTTCCGCCATTGACGATGGTAGACGACGCCGTTTCTGTGTGACAAGACGGAGAAACAAACGGCAGAAGGAAGGAGGGTGGTGATGCTTCCTTCTTCTTCTTCTTTCTCTAAACTTGAAGAGAAAGGCCCATTGCTAATTAGGAAGGACTGGGCGTTTAAAGCCCATTTGTAATAACTTTCGGCGTTTTTGCTTTACTTGTAGCATCATTGTTGGGCTTGGTATCCAATTATGAATTTAATTTTTTTTCGGAAATATGAATTTTCCAAATAATATAATATATCCATTGGTGGAGTGGAATTAATTGCTGGATTCCACATAATGCTAACTGTAAAGTTTTTTCATATTATTTTAAAATTTAATTTGGTAATTGATAGTCTGGAATGAATGAGGTGTTGTTGGTATTCCTTTAGTTGATATATATGTTAATTAAAATCCAAATTATTTAATTTAATTTTTAAAAACCAAACCAAATCAAATCAAGTTAGAATTTACATGTAAAAAAAAATATGAACACCAAAATATTTTTAAAAATTAAAAATATCCATCTCATTCTCTCACTCTTCATCTTTCTTCATCTTTCTCAGTTTAATTCTTTAACTTATTATCTCTCCCTTCATCTATTTCTCATTTTAAAATAGTATTTGAAGGTGTTTTTTTTCATCACGTTTTATTTAGAAATATATTAAAATAATATATTTTTTTAATTTTTAAATTTATTTTTAATATTAGTATATCAAAACGATCTAAAATCATAAAATAAAAAAATTTAAAACAGAAAAAATTTAAAAATTTTCAAAAGCGAGTTTTAAATACAAAAACAAATATACTCTCAACTCTCTAACCAATAAAATTCTGATTTTGATGATAATGATAATATTATTATTTTTTATAATATGATTTAGTTAGGGGTTCAAAAATTGAAAATTCCTTCTATTATATTTTATATTAATCACTTAGAGCTTAGAAATGATGGGCTTTAATATATATTAAGTTATTGATTTGGTAGATTAATAAATGCCATTTCTTATCTTTTTTTTGTTTCAAGTTTTTAAAATAAATTTTATTTTTTTTCGCAAACAATTCAGTGCTGGAAATCCCGTTTATTGAGTTTTATTTTATTTATCTACCAATTTACAGATGAAAACCATTTGCATTTTTTCTTTTCTTCTTTTTTAATTCCCTCCTAGTTGGTCGCAAAACTATAAATCTCAAATCCCCACCAAAATCTCTAAAAATGTCAACTTTCCCTCTGCAAATTCCTTGAAAATTCCAAATTCTGATCCATTTATTCCCCAACCTATTTTGCAGCAGAATCGTTTTCCTTAGGCTTTTAAACCAATGGATGTGCGACGTGTGCGACCAAGGCTAGTTGCAAAAATCATTGCACCTGAGGCACAAATTATTATTACATGACCAGTCTTAACTTTTTATTAACTCAAAATATATATTTATAAGTCCTTTTGCGTGTGTGCTATGTATATTTGTTTATATTCATTTGTATATTTTGCATGTTTATAATATAAAGAGTGTGAGTCATCTCTTGGATTTCAGGTTCGTAGAACAAACTATTGTAAGCAAATACAAATGAATCGGTAAGCAAAAAACTAAGCCTGACATGACTAAATTATCATATAAAAATTAGGGGTAAGTAAAAAAATCAAAAAATCAAGAAAATCAAAAAAAAAATAACTGAAAAAACTGAACCGTAAAAAATACCAATTAAAATTTTGAAAAAACCGGCCAGTTCGGTTCGGTTTTGGTTTTATAAGCCTAAAACCGAAAAAACCGAACCAAAACTGAAAAAAAAATTGAGTCAAATCAAAAAAACCGAGCCAAACCGGTTTTTGCCCTGAAAAACCAAACCGAAACCGGTCGGTTTGAACCATTTTCAGTTTTTTTTTAAAAAAAATTGCTGTTTTATTATTCTTTTTTAATAAAAACTAAACTGAATAAAAAATATTCACCTCTAATCAAAACTGAAAATTTCAACGAGAAATTAACCCTGTAACGAGCGGAGGGAGCTCTCCAGAGTGTTTAAAATTGGCAGGATAAAATGCTTGAAAAGGAAGCAAACTAATGCCAACAATTTAATTTGCTGGTGGTGTGTGTATCTATCCAGGCAACCTTTTCCCCAAGATAGGCCTTGGAATTTTTGTGAGGCACAGATAAGGTCAACTGTTCTGTAGAATCTTTAAACATTTTTATGATCTCAATTATCAGCATCAACTTCACTGGTAACTCAGAAAATTGTCCCATGATCCTCCTAGGCAAGCATCTTGCCTGATGGCTGAGAATTTTGCCAACATGACCTGCGCATATACCTTGTGATAGAAAGAGATCATCCATGAACTTCAACGGAGATCTCTTTCATTTTACCTTACTCCTTAGATAATATTGGAGGAAGATAGTATTTGATATTGTAATAATTATTGTTTTTAAAATGTTTTTTGTTTAAAAATATATCAAAATAATATATTTTTAAATTTTTTAAAATTTATTTTTCAGCATCAACACATTAAAACAATTCAAAAATATTAAAAAATTAATTTAAAACAACAAATTTAAGTTTTAAAAAAAAAACTCGGCCACACCACGAAGATAAACAGTACTTTAAATCATTGTCATGTTGAAACTTTAGAGATTTATTTCTATTCGATGATAAATAATATTTTGAGATTAATTAATGCAAGGATCATACCTCAAATAATATATCAATCTCCCAAAGTTGTGATGAGAAATTGAAGAGTGAGATTAAATTTAAAACAAGGTCAGAGACATTTTTCATCGGGACACCGGGGGCTTAAATTTGGATCCTAGCTTTAAAAAAAAAAAAAGAGAGAAAAGGGAAAATTTCACGAAGCAAAATTAGCAAATAAGGGTTATATTCCTAGGTAATCAATACTATTTTCTATAGTGGTGTCACTTTCAAGGTACTTAGCAGCTGTCAATAAAACTCCCTTGGTTGTCAAATGAAAAGGGTTGTCTGGGGCGGCGCTTAAAAAATAAAAAAGTTTTTTATGTATTTTTTAAAAATATATTTAATTAAAAAATATTAATTTAATATTTTTAATGATTTAAATATACTAATATTAAAAAATATTTTACACTGCAATCTTAATGTCGACACTCGCAAATAACATAAACCTACCACTCATTTATTTTGGACAAGGGCAGTAGTTTGGTAGAAGAACAGGGGCGTGTTAAAGTCTTCCTGTCTGGGACCCAAAATCCATGGTGAAAGGGACAATCTTAATCGTGGCGGGAATCTTTTCTAATCTTCGATTGGAATTAAACTCCACCATTGAAGACAAATCAAGCTAATTAGCATTTCACCTTTATTCTATAGCAAAAGGTTACACATGGCTGCTAGCTAAACTTTAATTTTATCCTGTATATAATATTATATTTTATTTTTAAAATAACATTTACTTATTATTTCAATTAAAAAAAATATAGTACTTTCTATTTAAACTCATTCTAAAACTTTCATGGAAAAATATTAATTTTATATTTATTTGTTATATCCGGTCCGCAACACTAATAAACTCGTATAATTTATCTTAAAACATGTTTGATTGCAGATTAAATATTTTATCGACCATAGACTAACTGGCATGCATTATATATTTAGTATCAATTGAATTAGATTCTAGTTTGTGCGTGTGTTAATGTTTCAACCAGCATATATTCTAATTTTTTTATTATTATCATAGGTATCTGGGTCAGCTTGCGTGTACCTCGACTAATCTCGTGAGTCCTGAAGTTAACGACCATGTAAACCTTCAGTGGCTATCATTTTAGCAACCACATGGCTCGAACTTGAGACCACATGAGAAAAAAACCCCTAGGTCGCAAGCATATATTTTATATTTATCACCTGCAATGATGTACAAAAAAAAGAGTATATATTATTTGATAAAAAGAAGTGTATATTGTAAACAACAATTAATATCAAATTTATGCAGATGACAATGCTAAACGTGCTTGAAAATGCAAGTAGGAATTTGTTTATTAGTTTTTTTTTTTCCAGAATCCAAAGCCCCTTTATTCAAAAGAATGGTTTTTTAAAACAAAAGATTGCAAAATATATATAGAAAGCTACGTACATGGATGCTTTGACTGAGAACCTCTCATAATCCATTTTCATTTCATCATTAAATTTGGTAAATTGACCATTAATTAAGAACTAAGATAATCGTGGAAAAAGAAGGACATTTGAATTTCTGTTGGAAGAAGAGAAGGGGTTCTTTGATCTTTTCAGATTTGGTGGCTTAGACTTTCCCTGCATTTTCAATTAGTTAGGGTTACAGAAGTGACCAGTGGGAGGCAAGACAGTAAAGAAAGAAGACCAACAAAATAAAAACTAGAAACAGAAAAAAGAAATGTATGATTCAATCAAATGCAAATCAGGCATAAATGGCCTACTGTATCTATACCTTTATAACGACCAGATAACTTCAGAGACATAGGTGTTTGAGATTGTGATGTATAATATTTTTTAAAATAATTTTTTATTTGAAAATATATTTAAATATTTTTTTTTAGATTTTTTTTATTTTTCACATTAGAACATTAAAATTATTATAAAATATTAAAAAATATATTAATTTAATATCTTTTCAAACCAATTTTTTTTAAAAAAGCATCTAAAAAACCAAACTCCTCCGGCCTTCACAAGTACTCGTCCATGAGCAAAACAAATGTCCTTATGATCATAAAAAAATATATTAATTAATCGAGATGTTATTTAAATTTCAAACTTAAGTTAGAAACAAACAAAAATATTATTTAATTAGAGTTATTAATTTATCAAGTTAGTTATGCCCGTGTACAAAAGTTTTTTATATAAACAAATTAATTAAAGTTAGAGCTGGTTTGGTATTATAGTAACGGTTATTTTTCAAAGTATTTTTTGTTTAAAAATGCATTGAAATAATATATTTTTTTATTTTTTAAAAATTATTTTTAACATCAACTCTTCAAAACAATATAAAATTATAATTTAGATTTTTTAAAATTCAGAACCTAAACATACATGCATGTCCTGATGATTGATGCTGCGTATAAATTAAATCTGCCATGGCAATGCCACACCTCTAGGATAATGATCAATTGACCAGTCTGTGCATGTCTCAGCCAAAATATTCAGCTTGTAACAACTGTTTAACTTTTCTAAATCTGCCCTATGTTTCCAGGGCATGACAACATAAAGTTCTCAATCTTGTTAGGTTCTTCTTAGTACTTTTTTAAGAATAAGTTTTTGATTTTTTTATTAATGGTTATACATTAATTTGGATACCTAAAAGTAATGTATTTTCTCCCATATACTTTCCTTTTTTTTTACTCATTTTCAAGCTTGTCGTTCTAATTTTAATTCACACGAAGATTTTTCTTGGAACAAACACACAAGTCTAAATTTAAAAAGAAGTTTAGTCATGTAAAACAAGTTTTCTAATGAAAAACGAGTATTATTTTTAAATTAATTATTAATTCATATTTAAATTAGATCCAAAGTTATTGTTTGCTATTTTTTCTTAGTTATTTTATATTTTTTGTTTAGTTTAGAAATCTTAATGTTGTTGGATTAATTAGCCATATAATTCTCAATATATAAAAAATCATTTTTTTATAATGATTTAAGTCCAAGATAGTATAAACACGGTTATCCGGTTTATTTATCTTAATTAGTAGATTATTATTATTATTATTATTATTATTATTGATGTTGATATTTTCTCTATTGCTTAGCTTTCTCAATAGGTGATCGGAAATTGAGAGCTAATTCTTTCCATACTCTACGTCAACTTTCTATTATAAAATCACCACTAAAAGATTTCTTGTTTCGCCCTTGCGAATAGTCGGGAAAAAACTAACGTTACCCACTTCTTTTCACAAGTACTGCATCATTTTCATGTATCACTGCAGGACGTATATATATGCTACTGGCTTTATAGGTGACTGTACGTGGAGCTAGCTAGGTGGCTTGGTAGGTTAGTTCAGCAATAAATTAACCATGACATGTGCGTATTTACGATATAAATGTGACGTGACTTGTTCTTCGTTCTTGTTCACATGCCAAGATTAAAAGAAATACTCCATTATGCAACTTCTTTTCCTAAACAATAGGAAAGAGATTGCTAGTGGGATTCCAAAATCTTGATCTTGATAACATTGTTCCGATATGCTTGTAGTGATTATATCTGCCCTACTTCCTCAAGTCCTTGCTTCTAGCTAGGGGCCATCCACAGTATCGAGACAGAAAAATCCTTGCCCCCCCCCCCTCTATATATATATGGGGGGTTCCAGCTCCAATATCTAAGCATTGAATTGAAGCAGTGTTTCATGGAAGAGATCGAGGTCATGAAATGATCTGGCCATGTTTCTGGAGAAGTAGACACGGCGTGATATTGGTCTGGCTCATCTTCTGTGCATAAGCATCTGAAGTTCTTCACTCATGAAGACGAGCCGAATCAATATCACTCTTGTATGCTTCTTCCCATCATCTCTAGTGTACTGTTTCAAGAGTACAGGAAACAAGTTCTTAGCTAGCTTGCTTGCATAGTTTCTACTCCTTTTAACTTCTCCTAGCTAGTTTTCCTGAAGATTTCTTCCTTTCATTGTTATTTTTTTGAATAGATACCCAGCCTTGCACACTGGATTGTTGAACTAGTTGATTCTGATATAGCTTTGGAGAAATGCTTTCTGCCCTCATTTTGTTTTTTCTATACCTTGTCCATATATAAATATATAATAACCAGAAATTAAGTCTATTTTTGAGTTTGCTTGGTTCTATTTAGTCAATATGCAAGAAAAGTACTGTACTGGGATACTATTAAACCTTCTCAGTTTGTTTTTGGGATCTACTAATTGTTCTTCCTATCGTTGTTCAAAGTAATTGTTACTGGATTAAGCTTAAAAACTAATTTCTGATGTTGTATCAGGTCATTTCCTTTTCCCATTTTGATGGATGCATGATCGAGAAACATGTTGGTCTCAAAATCAAGTTCTGAAATATTAGTGGATGCTGCCAAAGGAAGTGGCAATGCCATAATTTAAGTTTGTCAGCAACAGCAGGATAATAACCATCCTTACCGCGGTAGGCTAATGAGTACTGCTGATCTTCCACGCTTGAGTTAATGTTTCTGGCTAAGCTACCATCATCATCATCATTCAAAGCATTGTTTAACACATTGCTGCTTTGAATTTAAGCTTTCTCTCTTCCTTTCATGGATGTATCGGTTACTTTCATCAAATCCAGAATTCAAGAGCACTTCCTTTCTCAATCTGTACTTACCAGGCATATAGCTTCAAAGGATTATAGGATAGTATTCATGGAGTCGAATTTCCAAGCACATAGTAGATAGTTGAATCTAGCTGCATGTGATGTGAAACATTACTTACATATTGTGTAAAACAACCTTAATAAAATCATAATGCACATTTAATTAGTATACCTAGCTAGCAACTTTGCCGTCCAAGCCATAGACTAATAGTGATTTAGCCCATTGGGGTATATATAATAAGCTCCACTACTGCTACCTTCATTAGATTATTGTCTGAAAAAAGATTTTAAAAATCAAACCACGTACAAAACATAAATGAAATGTTCTGCTTTTTGATTAATTTTCTGAGAACATAAAGAGATGGTTTTATGTTCATTCAACTGTTCATTTATGGTATAGTACTGTGAGAGGATACGATTCGATCTTAATTAATAAATTAATGGGTGTTTAATGTTACCAATAAAGAACATCCAAGCTAGCTAGCTGCTGTAGCAGCAGCAGCCATGCGTCGTCCATGCCTGCCGATAAGTTTCATTTTATCTGCAAAAAAGATAATATTCTTTAATACAATTGTTTTTATATTTCATGCATTGTCTATAATTAATCTGTTTTATTTTATATAGATTTAATTATTTCATTTTATTTTTAAATATACGACTATTTCTTTAATCCTATTATGCTATTTTAATAAATTATATGAGATTTGACTTTTCTGACAGTTTGTGTGTTTAAGAAAGATAACTAGTTTGAAGAATGACTTAATTATAATATAAAGATAGATTAGAATCAATGATTAGACTTATAAAAATGTACTGAAAATTGACTTTAAAATATAAAAATAAATTAAGCTAATTTAACGAAACTTCTTAATTTTCTTATGAATACATCTGTTACCGATCGAGAAGTGAATTGCAGAAAATAATAGATTGTGAAATATATTCAAAGATTCATGTATAAAAAAGAAGAAGAACAATCAATGCCATGAAGGCAGTATGGAGGTCAATTCTATGCTGGCCTCGGGCAGCCATGTACATTAATAATAGTAGATTAATTGTGACCCTTTTTATTTATTTATTTTAACTGTAATAGTCATTTGATTTCATTGTGAAGAACACACGTCATCAGATTTCATTCATATTTGAAATTAAACGAAAAAAGAAAAGAAAAGGAGAAATACTTTTTTATTAATTAATTTTTCTTGCGGCTTATTCATTTTAATAATCCATTACATCCAAAAACCTATTCAGATTAACTAGTTTGATTGTGCACGTCCATGCAAAATAAAGAATAACTTGAGCATAAAGAAACAAACATGAATAATTACAAAAATAGAAGAACAAATTAGTAAAAGTCATCCAATTAGGAAAAAAAAAAAACATATCTCTATAATCAAGCATAATGACACAAAAGAATCAATGTTATCAGACCAGGATGTGTCTCTGAGATGGGAGGTGAAAAAACGACTTGAATCGTTTGAGATGTGGTAGCTTTTATTTTTAATTTTTTTAAAATGTATTTGTTTTAAAAGAATATTAAATTTATGTTATTTTAGTATTTTTTTTATAATTTTAATCTACTTATGTTGAAATATAAAAACAAATACAAGAAAAAAAATTATTTTAATATATTTTTAAACAAAAAAATATTTTTAAAAATCACTCTGTATCATAATTACAAATATGCACTTAGAAATGCTTCCATGGCTAAGTTTTGAAAACACCCCAAGTTCTCCCCAAGAGCATTTGAAAAAATGTTATTTTGGTTTTTTTTTTAAGAAGAAAAGCTTGTTTTGACAAAGGTCAAATCAAGTTTTGAGTTTTATTAAATATTATTTGAATTGCTTATAGAATAATATTAAGAGAGCGTTTTTGAAAATTTTAATTTTTTTTACTAAAAATTAATATTTTTTTATGTTTTGATGCGTTGATCTTAAAAATAATTTTTTAAAAATGAAAAAACATCATTTTGATGCATTTCAGAATAAAAAAAACTTTGAAAAGCAACCACAACCACACTTCTAAACATGTTGATCTTTAGCTATGACTAGTTTTATAGCTCGTGCTACATAGCTAGTTGGATAATTTTTTAAAAAACCTAAAACAAATTGTAAAGATATTAGAAAGTAAAAAATTTGATTCAATCATGTCTATCATGCGAAACCCATAATATGAGGTATAAGATCATGATAAAACCATGAAACTCATATTAAAATAAATTAGAAAACTCGATTGTAATAAATCAAATATTGAAGGTGAAAAACAAAAAAAAATCAATTTAAAAAATAGCTTAAGCAAACCTATATTGATGGTCATGGGCCGTGATAATTTTTTTTGGGCTAAAGAATAAAAAAGTTAAGATGATGCTAAGATTTATATAAAAAAAATAAAAATATGAGACTTGAGTCATTCGGTTAATTTAATAATATAAAAAAAATCTAATCTAATAACATGAAAAACTAAGCAAACTCGTTAATTTTTCAAAACCATAACTCGTGAAATTTTAGACCCGAGTTCAAGCAAGAAGCTCAATTCCCAACCAATTTAATATTGAAATATAGAATAAAAAAAATCAATCAAAAAAACTTATTGAAATAGAAAAACTAGCAATAAAAAAAATGAAAATCAAACTTGATAAAAAAAATGAATGAGGATAAAATCATAAAAAATATCAATTTTGTAAGTCATCTCAAATAAAAAAATAAAAATTCAAAGAATGATATATTTAAGAGTTGAAAAATTGAAGAGGATGAAATTGAAGAAAAAAAATTTTAATTTGAAATTATTTTTTCAAATAAAAAAGTAATTTTAAAAAATGATTAAATATAAAGGGAAAAGAATTTGAATGACTACCATGATTTTTTTAGGGATATCACGCAAATCCAAGTAAAGGAGATAAAAATGAAAGGAAAAAAAAAATAAATCAGCACCAAACTCAATAAAATAACCATGCTCGCATTGTTTGGGGGGAGGAAAAGGGCACCAAGACAATTCAAAAAATATGGTAGAATAGTGATTTCAACCACCAGAACTAGTCGCACATATTTTTCTAAGGCACCAATTTAGGTTAACTTGTATAACACACGTTTGTTTGTTTTTTTATTTTTCTTTTATCAAAAGACTACATTGCTACAAGTACCAAATAATTATTAAAAAAAACCATTATGAAATTAGGAATAAGCCCATGTTTTAAGAATTTTTATTTGTTTTTTTTTTCCAAATAATTATTTAAAAAAACCATTATGAAATTAGGAATAAGCCCATGCTTTGAGAATTTTTAATTGAAGGGTAATAGAGTTATTAAAGTGTGCTTTAAAAAGTGAAAAACCAAGAATGCCCCAAATGACATAATTAATTTTTTTTTATTTTTAAGATTATTCAAGTAGTTTAATTATGCAAAAAAATTGGGAAAAGATTGAGGTTTCCCTTAACAAATTTTATCTCTCAAAGCTAGTTTATCAATTTATTGTTAAGGACAAATGCATAATTTCACATTTTTAAGTGGATCATGTTTTTACTGCAGTAGTTTAGCCATGGGCTTCTTGTTTTTTTAATTATAACTATAATCATGGTTAAATAAATAAAATCTAGTTAAAAAATAACATAAAATTAGGATGTTTTCATATCTCAAAACATGTTTAGAAGCGTAGTAAATATTATTTTTTTAAATATTATTTTGTTTGAAAATATATAAAAATAATTTTTTTATTTTTTTATTAATATATTATAACAATAAAAAAATACTAATTTGATTAAATCTCGCACCACTGTAGTCACTTGGAGGGATATGCAGGCCACAATATTTCCAATTAAATCGCGCACCACATTGTTTCTTGGTAGTTCTAGTAACAACTGAAAGGCCACCTTACTTTCCCCGATCTGGCTTGTAAGCAATCGAAAAGTTGTTGCAAGTATTATAATAGATGTTTTTTAAAATATATTAAAATAATATTTTTTATTTTAAAAAATATTATTTTTGATATGAAAACATTAAAATATCAAAAAAATATTAATTTATAACAAAAAAAAAATTTGTTTTAAAATATTTTTGAAAAATTAAAAACAAACACAACTATTTAATTCAAGTCCACGATCTACTTTAGCAATATTAGTAAAATTTCTGGAAATTATAAGAAAATAAAATAAAATATCTGGACGTTAAAAACATCCATCTCCTTCACCATTGAGAAACTATCATCCTTGCATCACTAATAAAAACAAAATTAGGAGGTCAGTTTATTTGCATGCTGAGCACATCGAAGAGCAGAACATGGCTAGCTCAAGTTTATTTATCTTATCAATGATGAACTATTAAATAATTACACAAGAAAATGGATTGATGTACCTTATCGATCGTGGTCACTGCCCTTTGCGAGGGTGAAAAGGGTGGGCAGAGCATGGATTCTTATTTCCCCATTTTTGAGGAAATTCAAGCTGCCAAAGATGCCGAAGAGCTTTTGGAGAATCTGTCTTTCCTTAATCAGAATGTTGTACTGATGGCAAAGGCTAACTATTTTAAACCATTACTGCGGCTTCTTTCTGCAGGTATGCTAGTCAGTTCATTTAGAATTTCAATGATTTAAGATTCTGGTCATTATTAAATCTGGATAATTCATATGCAAGCATTGGTCTGACAAAAATTACCGAGTTCAAATGTTTTACCTAAGCTTACACTTCCTTGAGAAATTAGTGATCAGCCAAGGATAATTCTTTGCATGATTTCTAAATCGGTCCAGTGTTTAAGGCTGTTTCTATGTGCTTACCCAGTAACTAAAGATTAGTTTCTTGTCACGTCTAACTTATAAGGATTCTTGTTATGCAGGAGCAGAAAATGTTAGAATGATCATGGTCCAGACATTAGCAGAGATTGATTTGATTGATCGCAATAAACTGTCCTTGTTTACAGATGGGACACTGGAGCCACTTCTTTGATTTCTCGTAGACGATGATTTAGAAGTGAAAAAGGTGGCTGTTAAAGCTCTTCAGAACCTTTCAAATGCACCTAAAAATGGTCTTCAAATGATCAGAAAAGGTGCAGTCGGAACTCTGTTTGAAATTCTTTATCGACAGAACAGCTTATCGTCACCACATCTGCGCGAGCAGGCTGCATTCATAATTATGAACCTTGCCATGGCAACTACTGCTCAAGAAGCTGATTGCGAGCAGATCTCATTACTGGAATCTGAGGAAGATACTTTAAACTCTTCTGTCTTATTTCCTTGACGGGTCTGGAAATACAGAATAGCATTCTTCGAACTTTTCTTGCAAGGTGTCAATCTCCTTCTGGTGAAGAAATAAGGGCAAAATTGAGACAGGTATGCAATCCTGTGAGCACTTTAGTATGAAGGAAAATAACCCTGACCTTTTATCAATGGCACTTTTAGACAATGCAATGTCCTTCAGCATAGACAGATATATTTTTTGATCTTTGAACAAATTATCTAGGATCATTTTTGTCCTTGATGATTTTAGATGAATTATGTAGCAGCAAATTCAAATAATCTATTCCCTCACTTTTCTAATGCTTATGCTATTTACAGTTCTCTGCTGTCCAAGGATTGGTTCAATCATGCGAGCATGATCATAATATAGTACGAGCCAATGCAGTGAAACTATTCATTCTACTGCTTGACAGAAGATGGTGATAACAACATCATTTTGGAGCATGTGGGTCAAAGACGCATTGAGACATTGCTCAAGATCATTAAGACCTCAAATGATGGAAGTGATTGCTGCAGGCAGCCATGGGTATTATTTCTAATCTTCCTAATGACCCACAGATAACTATGTGGCTTCTAGATGCTGGAGCATTTCAGGTCATTTCTACCTGTCTTAATGATGGGAGAAGAAATGCCTCACACAGAAGACAGATAACAGAGAATGCTGTTAAAGCTCTTTGTTGTTCAAGAGATAGTAGCTGAAGCTGAAATTATTCCGATGCTTGTACAATTACTGGTTTTTGGAACTGCTTTGACGAAACAAATTACGTGCTGCCATTTCACTTAAACAGCTTTCTAAAAGTTTGAGTACCTTAAGCAGCCCGGTGAAAAGACGAGGCCTTTTCTCCTGCTTGGCTGCTCCAGTGATCCGATGTTGCCCTGTACACCTGGGAATTTGTACAGTGGAATCTTCCTTCTGTATTTTACAGGCTAACGCACTGGAACCCTTAGTGAGGATGCTCGGAGAGGCTGATCTTGGAGTCTGTGAAGCTTCATTAGATGCACTCTTGACATTGGTTGACGGCCAAAGGCTACAAGGTGGTAGCAAGGTTCTTGCTAAAGCAAATGCCATTGTTCCAATTATAAAGTTACTGAGCTGGCCTTCTGCCACAGTACAGGAGAAGATACTGAGAGCTTTAGAGTGGATTTTTTGAACTAGTTGAATTCACTCAAAAATATGGAACTTCAGCACACATGCCATTAGTTGATATAATACAAAGGGAAAGTAGTAGCATGAAATCCTTAGCTACTAAAGATGGTAGAAATCATTGCATCATCAACAATTAGCTGTCAGTATATATTTACAGAACTAGAAATTATTACATCGAAAAAAGGAGAGTAATAAACAAACAGTTCGATCAGTAATTAAACTGGCAGCCATCTACGACGGTCCCTTTGGAAGTTGGACAGCTAGCCAAGGGGCATCCTTTTAGGTTGCTCGGATTGCTTCCCCGCCACGTCAGGCCGACTTTCTAGTATCCGAGAGGCAATCCCAGCATCAAGACCACCGGAGAGGGTGTAATTATAACGTTTCCACCATTCTGTCTGATATTTGAACAGAACATTACCAGAAGGGAATCTAACAGTAATCCAACTGGCGAAGTTAGCTAAGAAATAAAATTTATAATTTTTATACCTGGTTTGTAGTGGTGATAATTATACCAATTGGAGGGTACAGAAGAAGGCGATGACACAAGCTAAAGAGAAAAAAATTATAAATTTTCCTTCAGGCCCCAAAGGCCATCTTGCTTTGCTTCCATGGAACACTGCAGGTAGCAGGTACAAACAGAAAAGCTAGAACATAAGCCAATATCATTTTTACTCCAACCATAACTGAATTTGATGGAGCATACCTTCCACTAAAGAGTAAGGCTATACGTTTATCTAAATAAAAAATGACAACATTGTCGCGTAGACAAACAGACTAGAAGTGCTCGTGTGTACCGATCGTGATGAGAACTTTGAGTTGATATTCTCAAGGATCTTGTATTCCTGACTCGGAGCTACTTATATAAATTTTATTATAGATTATCCAAGTTTATATACATTTTTAAAATAAAATATTTTATTTTTTATCTATAAATAATTCAATAAAATCAGTTGGGTTAAAAAGAATTATACTCAATAGTTGAATAATATTCATTTGATTCTATTGGTTTAATAATATTATTGATAATAAAAATAAATATTTATAAAATTAAGTATCAGTTTAATATCATGATATTTGTTTGGGATTGCAATAATTTTATAGAAAATAAAATAAAATAAATTGTCAATTTAAAATTAATAAAATATTAAAAAAATCAATTAAAAAAAGAAGAAAAACTCTTTACTATTCATATCTCCCGTGAAGTAGGTTAATATTTCACTTCAAATATTTTAATGATTTAGTAATTAGTAATGAGAATTATTTTTAACACTCAATGTGTTTGTACTCAACACATCCTGACCTAAAAAGCTTGCCATATAATTACAAAATTTATCAAAACAAATTAATTAATCCCTAAAATATAAAAGAATTATTAAATTGTCTCTTGATAGGTGTTGATCTTGCTTTATTTAGTATTATTTTATTAAGAAAAGGTTTTTCTCATCAATCTTTCCATCTTATCTACTTTATTTTTTTCTATTTAAAAAAAATCGGAAAAATCATGAAATGGAAAAAAGATTAAGTTATAAATGGATTTTAAAACATAAATATTAAATAAATAATT
The DNA here is from genome assembly GCA_019202695.1 of Populus x sibirica. Lineage (NCBI taxonomy): Eukaryota > Viridiplantae > Streptophyta > Magnoliopsida > Malpighiales > Salicaceae > Populus > Populus x sibirica. The sequence goes on from JAGMVL010001591.1 coordinate 526,752, forward strand.
TCTAAAACAATGAGAACCATTTAATTAGTATGCTAAACTGTAGGGACTATGTATAATTAAATTAAAGCCTGCCTCTACCCAGACTAGTCAACGCTGTCTTGAACCAGTTCAAGTTTAGGGCACTGCACCGTGTTTTTTTAAAATTAAATTTTTTTTTAATTTTTTTTTAAATTTTTATATTGTTTTGATGTGTTGATGTCAAAAATAATTTTTAAAAAATAAAAAAAATATTATTTTAATGTATTTTTAAATAAAAAAACATTTTAAACCGCAACTATTATCATCACATCCTCGGTTAAAAACAGCATAAGAAATCCTCCCAGCCTAACCTAGGCAACAAGGTGACACAAATCTAGTTGAATAGGAGGAACCAGATGATTGTTTTAAAACTCAGCCTCACCTAGCGGGTTAACTTATGATCTATAACAATGTAAAAATAATGGTTAACTCGTTACTAAACGGCCCAGAAAAACCCAATTAATACCCTATCAAAACTAGGTGATACTAGTTGGATGCCCGCACTACGGGCTCACTTTTTATTTTTATAAAAACTACTGAAAAAATTTATAATATAATTTTTTTATATATTAATAATAATTTTTTTTCAAGTTTATTAATTATTTTATTAATAATATTAATTGTAATAAAAATAATAATATTTATAACATAAATAATTATATTAAGAATTTCAAGGATGATTACAACACATAATAATATTTTTTATATCAATACTTTGAGTTAATAAAGATAATATTTA